>JAZKJV010001598.1:600000-1118201 GCA_037367405.1 Ottelia alismoides
AATGCTTGTGGCTGATATGAGAATCATACCACTCCTTCACTCTCTCCTTGTACTGTAGGCTGTTTGAGAAGGCGGTATCACGAAGCTCCTCCAAGGCTGCTATCTCTGCCCTCCTCTGGTCTCCTACACTATCTGGATCCAAAAGTATATCTGTGACTGCCCAAAGTGACATGTGTCTCAACTCAACTGGTAAATGGCACGGTTTGCCATAAACGAGGCGAAAGGGAGATGTGCCCAAAGGTGTCTTGAAAGACGTCCGATATGCCCACAAGACCGACTCCAAAAGCTGTGACCAATCCTTTCGGTCAGTGATGAATACGCGATTCATCATCGTAATATCTTGATCTTAGCAAAATCCCCGAGTAAAATCCCAAATAAATATCCATAAAATCCATAAATTAACAAAATAACTCTTGTAAATAAAATACACTAATTATTTTATATAAGGTTGTACAAAATGAATTAACAATAAAAAGCCGAAAAAAATAAAGGAGTTTTATACTTGTAAATAGGCCAAAACTTCATGTATTTTTAATAATTTCATTTCAACTCCTTTTTGTCTAATTCTTTCTCTAACTTATTTATAAAAATGTATATAAAAATACAAAAATACAAAACAAATTTCATCTCAAATAAATGCTCCTATATCCCAAAGAGAAAAAGCCGTAAAGTCCAACTTCCAAGCTAAATTCCCGCTCCGTATGAACTCCAAATTCACCAACTCACTTTTAAAGTTCAAGTTAGAAAATTATCTATCCAATGGAAGTGGTTTCATTAAAATCGGAGCTCATTTGCAAAAGTTGGGTTTTGGGACCTAGATGTACATTGTACATTATGTATATATTCATACTTTCTTCATTTTTTATTGTATCTTTCTTAATTATTAAAAATACAAAAAAATCATACTTGTGTTGTATTTTAATTGTATTATTTTATTGTATTTTTCCGTTGTAAATATCTCTTAAAAAGATAAAAAAATTACATATTAGAATAGTAAAAAAATGTGTACATGTTGTTTGTCTTACCTTGTAAATTCTCCACCATTTCTCTTCTTTTTTATTTTATTGTAAATAAAGTAGCCAACTTTATTTTATTTATTTATTCATTTTATTTTACATTCTCTACAATAACCACCAATTCAACTCCATTACTCCATCATATTTTCTAACTTCTAATTCAACTCCACCATTTTATTAACCTCCATCCCACTCCATCTTAATTCTAACTTCCATTTTTCTTCTTCTTTATATACATGCCATTCTCCTCATTTTTGCCTTTGATCCATCTTTATGTGAGGAGAGCCAAGTTCCCAGAGTTGAATCGGTGACAGCGACGCAACCGCGGTCGAGCGACGACGGCCCTCTCTCCGGTGTGATCCGTTGGTTTTTTGGCCAACATCGCAGCCGCAACCGCGCGCTGCTCGAGCTCATCGCACGCCGGCGATTCGAGCGAAGACCGTGCTCACGAGAGCACTCCATAGGCACCCGCGTTCATCGTAGGTAATTTTTCGTCTCACTTTTTATCATCTTGTTAGTTTTGCATTTTTTTATATATATCACATCAAATTCACCCCCCAAAATCCTTCATTTGTTTAGTTCATAATCATCATCACCATCATCATCTCCCTTATTTTTATTTTTTTATTGTATTTCATCACTCCTCCTTTTCCATTTACATTCCTTGATTAACAAAACAAAAAAAATATAAAAAAAATTAAAACAAAAAAATCTTTTTATTATTACAGCAATAAAAGAAATTTTAAAAAAAATTAAAAAAATAAAAAATCAAACAGCAGCAGCGGTGGGAGCCCCACCGCCCCGCCCCTCTCCACCACACGCCGGCGCCGCCCGCCACCAGCCGCGCAAGGCGGCGCGCCTCCGCCTCCCCCTCCGACTTGCGCCGTTGCGCGCACAGTAGCGCCTCTCCGCGCCGCCGTGAGCGGCCCCGCCGCCAGCAGCCCACCGCCCTCGCCGCGGCCGCATACGGCTGCAGGCCCCTCCGCCGGCCACCTCGCAGCCCCCCCGTCCACGACGCTTCCGCGCGTCGGCGCGCGCACCGCGCCTCCGCCTACGCGGAGCCACCACCGCCATCCCCGTCTGCTGGGTTCCTCCATGCCCTACCTGCAAACAACGAAGAAGGTGAAATAATTTTTTTTAATGTAAAAATTGCAACTGTTTTTTTATAGTTTTTGTAATTACAGTTTAGTCCTTGTATATAAGTTTGAGTTTTCTATTCAATTCTGTATTGCACAAAGACCCCTGTGTTGGTGTGTTGATTTGGACCTTGTTTTGGCGTCCTTTTATTTAAAGAAAAATAGCATTGAGTGGAGCAACTTATTCTCTTTCATCTGAGTATTTATTTATATTTTTGTGGTCTTTGGGTAATTTATTAAAATTGTTCAACTGAAATATTGCATATTTTACCCAAACCATGATCTTAAAATTATATCTCACACACGATTGCTCCAAAAAAATCAACAAAAATTAGGAATGATGCCTTAATATGTGATAAAGCTACAATCCAAATTTCACGTCCATTGGAGTTGTCTTGTGCTTAAAATAAATTATAGAGTGAATTTAGTATTTGATTTTTAATTAAATCCACGTACATCCTTTTTGCGAAATTTAAAGTCTCCTGTACGCCACATGAAAATATCTACTTGAGATAATTTGCATTTTGATTAATTTGATAACGTGGATTCATTACGAATTAATTACTCACTGTCACTCTGTTTCTACTAAAAAATACATAAAAAATTCATAATTTGTCAAAAAATTCTAAAAAAAATATTGTAGTCTCCTTGCATCATGTTTTAGTTCCAGTAAATTTTTCATAATTTTTACTTACTGTTTGTATGAAAAATTACGAAAATATCCATAAAAAGTGTGCATTTTTCATTATTGCATTCTAAACCTAAAAATACAAAAAAATGTGTTTTGTGTTCCCCACTGGATTAGGACTTTAGAAAAAATATAATTTGGCTGAATTGGATTAATTTAACATTATAATTAATTTGGTTAAGTTGTGTGTTTTCTTAATGTCTTGATTCACCCGCATTTGCATTTGCTTTGATTTTTTTTGCATAAAAAATCTAAAAAAACCGCATTGGATATCTAGATCTTAAATTTGCAAATTAACCCCAAAGTTGTTCCTTTGCCTCCCTGAGTTCGACCCCGGACTTGCCCGGGATATAAATTAAAGCCGAGACACTCTTCACGGAGATCTTCTCTCGGTTCTGACCGAATCGCTAAGTGCACGTATTACAACGTGACCGAATTATATATCGTATTTAGCGACCCGTCAGATGGCGCCGTTGCCGGGGAGGCAAACGGCTTAGGGATTAGTTTAAAAATTTAGATTTAGATTTTCATTTACTCGGGTAGTCTGACCCCCGAGCCACTTGTATTTATTTCATTTTTTTGCAATTATTTCTCTTTATATTGTTGTATATGTCTTGTTGTTTATCTCTCTAATATAAATTTCATTTTCCTTGCGAGGGCCTGGTGGACTTGGAGTGCATCGGAGGTCGACGGACGCGATGCGCGCCGACTGCTGAAGAGCGAGGAAAAGAAATTTATTTTTGAGAGAAATTTTTGTAAATTCTTGTAATTATTTAGGTAGTTGCTCATTTATAGCGGCTCTTGTTTGAGAGCTCGCGCGTGTAAAAAAAACTTGGACATTATTTGTGGTGTGTCGAGCCTGTTTCACTCTCCGGCGAGGGTGGGGCTTGACTTGAGTGGCGAACTTAAGGATTAGGCACACGGTAGTTTAGAATCAAATTTGTTTGTGCCCATCGTAATTTAGGCCGCACATATCTTAGAAGATTCACTTATCTGATAAGATTCATAATGAGACGCACATAGACACGTACTACTTAGCTCAAATTTAATCAATTCTTCCCCGCTAATAGTATATTGTTTAGGTGCGGTTTTCTCGATCTGCATGCATTTAGTGTAATATTTACAAATTCTGTTCTGCATAACGCATGAAGAGTGCTGGGATTCACTGTAAGTATACCTTCTTCTGAGCATGCATCATAGTTTCTCGTTTGCATTCTGATTTCCGATTCCCCTCTTGTTTTACAACTTAAGGTTAAAAGGAAATTGGGACTGAACGGTAGACGTGCTTGTGTGTTCACATAAATTTCAAGTGATAACCTAACTCTATAATTGGGACTGAATTGAGCAGGTCGATCTAATTAATTGGAATAAAAAGAACCCTTGTTCTCGGGTGCATAAAACCCTCATTGTTTGTTTCAATTGCAAGTGAGAGAGAGACGACCCTAGGATAGAGCCAAGCCTAGATTTCTTACTTACTACTGGTTCTTTCTTTTTAGGCGATTAGCTACTTTTCAGTGAGGATTTACGGGTAGCCGGTAAACGGTCCGGACTTCCTTAACAGAGTGGGAGGTTTAGACGCCTTAGTCCTCAAGGAACGGGTAGCCGTATTTATACGGTCCGTACTTACTCCTATACTGGCTGAAAGTAGGTCAAACTAGTCGTAAGAACCGGGCCAGCCTGTAGGAAAATACGGGCACCTAACAACTCGTTAATCTTTCCAAGATTGTATTCTCACCAACTAAAATTGACCAGATAAATCGGCCGAACTCTTACAGCCATCATGTGTTGAGTTGGTGAAATTGGGGGTTTGAATTGCATTTGTATTGTGTGAGTTCACTCCGCACATTTACGTGCACCGTAGAATTAGCGCCTCATTGATTACCGTGATCTAATCGGTTCTTTTGACATCGAAGATGACTGATTGGGGGGATATTTATTCGGACTTTGCGAATCTCTCGTTGAACCCTTCAAAAAGTACGTCTTCAAAGGTCCAAGCGCAACTTGGACCAACCTGGACTCATGACCCTCTTGAGCCCAGGATCACTCACTCTCGGGATGGTTACTCTCAAACCATTCCATTTCTCTCTTCCCACCTCACCGAGGAAGACCATCGCCTTGGTGAGAATATCATGATTCATAAATCCTTTTCTAATCAAGAAAACATTGCTGATTCAGGACATAAAGAAGATTCGAGTAAAATGCCAAAGAAGAAAGAAGAGGAAGAAGAGAACCATGAAGACCCAATGAAAATGATACTTGCCCAATTAGCTGCATCTGAGCAGCAACAAGCATTACTGAGAGCTCAGTTGGGACAGTTAAATGTTGGGGTCCAACTACCAATGGATGCGGCGTATAACCCCGAACAATATCAAATTCGGAACTACTTGAGTCCGGCCGAACCCGAGGTTGATTTTGAATTGAAGCCGCATTTTCTGAACCTGTTGCCACACTTCGATGGGAATGCTTCTGAGGAACCATATGCATTCCTAAGGGACTTTGAGCTCATCTGCGCTAACCTCAACATCAAAATGTTAGCCAGGATTATATTAGGCTCAAAGCCCTTCCATTTGCCTTGGGTGGCAAAGCTGATTACTGGGTAAAGAATCTTGGGATCGCCGTCACCACATATGCCCAGTTCAAGAACCTGTTTTTGAAGAAGTTCTACCCTTTGAGTAGAATTAACATGATGAGGACGCGCATTACGAGTTTTTCCCAATTACCCCATGAAGCTTTTTGTGATGCTTGGGAAAGATTCAAGGACATCCTGCAGAAGTGTCCCTGTCATGGACTAAATGATAACATCTTGGTCCAATCATTTTTCACTGGTCTCAACCCTGAGATGTAGGGTTTAGTGAGCGCTGCCTATGGAGGCAGCTATACATCACGAGGAGCGGATACCGTCTGGAGGGTATTCGAGTAGATGGCTGAAACTAGCCGCTCACAGATGGCCAGCAGGGCCTATACACCATACCCCAGTTCACTCTCACTTGGAGGGGGAAAATCAGCTGTAGTCGATCTCTCTCAGGACGTGATCCCTAGCATGGGACTTCTTGCTGACAAGCTTACTGTAGTCGATAAGATCGACAGGAGGATTGATGAGTTAGACCGGAGCGTCTCCAAACTTCCAAAACAGATGGAGGAGTTGACTGAGAAGGTATCTAAGATAAGGATACCCGCCGTGACTGCACCCTCTGCTCCCGTATACCGAGTTCACCATGTTCAGGAGCAGTTGGTGTCAGGGCAACCCCAGCCGTGGGAGCAAGACCAATCCTACACCCACTTTTTCTAGCAGCCACCTCCAGTAGCAGAGACAGTCCAGGAGGAGCCTCCACCAGTTTGGGAGGTGAATGGGATATGGTATACTCAGGACCCTGCCAGGCAGGGAAGTACGGGAGACCGACAGACCTATCAACTTCCCCCGACCTTTCACAACACCGCATTCACCTCCGCACCACCTCCTTCACAGCAGAGCCCTGGATTCCATCCACCCCAGCAGCAGAGGCAGCAGTACCAGCAGTATGGCCGATAGGGCCATTACCAGACGGGCCAGCAGGGCCCGCAACCCCAGCAGCAACAGTAGAGGCAGTACACTGGCCAGCAGGGCCAGTCTTCCCGTTCTTCTTCCCAGTCTTATCCACTTCCTTCATCGTCTAGTCCCATGGATATTCAGCAGCAGATACTCGACGAGCTACGTTCCTACAGGAACGAGGTTCAAGACTTACGTGTGGATGTCAACCGCCTGTCCAGATGGCGAGACGAGCAGACTGCACCCTCTACCTCGATCCCAGCCCAAGTTCAGGCTAACCCAAATAGCCTGAACCGTTCTAGTTCTCAGCAGCACTTTGGTCAGGTATACTATTCAGCATCTCCTAAATCTGAACATGAGATTCTTTCGTGTGACGAGGCTAACCACATGTCACTCAGGAGCGGAAGGACCGTGGTCTTACCTGACCAGGTGAGGGACACGAGGAGGGGCATCTCTGGAGCTCTACCTGAGGAGTCTTCAGAGGACGAGGAGGAGAGGCATCATATTTCAGAGCCCCATCAGCACCATTCGAGGATTTCTACTCAGGGAGCCGAGAGGAGGAGGAGGAGAGCACGTATGCAGCATCGTCAGCGTGGATATTCTTCTGAGTCTACGGAGGACCTTGCATCTCCGGTTGTGGCGGATACCACTCCAGCTTGTATTCCACAACCTGTAGTAGATAGTTTAGATTTTGAGTCCATGTTGCATCAAAAACATTATTGTATGAAGAACTCTGTTTCCGTTAATGCAAAGAATGATCTCTCAGTTCATAATTCAGATTCTTCATCCTCTGTTTCCCTAGCTTCAATCCCTTTCCCCCGTGCTCTTACGGCAGGAAAGCGCATCAAAAAGATTCAGAAAGATGACCCCGATATGGCACGGTTTTGCAAAGAAAACATCACAGTTAAGGTGCCATTTGATGAATATGTGGCTAACCATCCTTCCTTCCAAAAATACCTTAAGGTGAGATGCACACCTAAAAGGGTTAGCAGGAAGAAAGATAACCGAAATATAAAGACACATGTCTTATCAGTAGCCACAACCTATTGTCTCAAGAATCAGACTTTGCCAAAGAAAAAGAGAGACATGGTGCTCACTATGTGGAGAGTCGTATTGACGACATTGCGTTTGCACGCACACTCTTAGATAACGGTTCTTCGATCAACTTACTTCCCTTAGCCTTATATCAGAAATTGGAGTTGGGACCACTTCGCAAATCTAGAGCTTTACTCCAATTCGCAGATCGTTCAGTGAAGAGACCTAAGGGAGAAGTGAAGAACGTCGTTATCTCGATTGAGGGCCAGAACTATCAGGTGGACTTCACAGTCTTGGACATGGAGACCCCCAATCATTGGAGAGAATCTCAGATCATTCTCGGGCGACCCTTCCTTAGGACCGCAGGCGCAGCTTTCGATTATGGTACGGGAATGATGAAGTTCCGTTCTCCAGGCGGAGAGGTGAACCTTGAGATGAAGCAAACCAAGTGTCACCGACCCGATTCAGAGAGTAGCACAGAGTACTCATCTTCAGAGGCAGACTGCAGTTTGATTAGCACAGTTGGGATTTGGGAACAGATTCCTTCAGGACAGAGTGAGACCCTTTCATCTGGAGAGGATATAGTGCATAATGCAGTTTGCCAGGTGTTGTCTGATCTTGTTAGAGATGCATCAATCTATTCTCATGATGACTTAGAGATCCATCCGGATCTGTCAGTTCCATCCTCTTCGGAACAATCATGGGACATAGATGACGAGTCGGACGTGGCTTTTACCGATTGTTTGGATACTTTTGACGATCCGACTCCCGATACTTCTGATTTGGTGGCGAGTACTACTCAGCTTAGCCCACCTTCATGCAGCACGGAACCAGATTCAGATTCAGTTCAGCCAGATCTGCTTGATGATACCACATTGCCAGAACTGAAATCACTACCTCCTACACTCAAGTACGCCTTTCTTGCGGGACCCAAAGAGAGATATCCTGTCATCATTAGCTCAGACTTGTCTTTAGAGAAGGAGTCTAGGTTGTTAGAAGTCTTAGAGAGGAACCGCAAAGGAATAGACTGGACAGTGTCGGATCTCGTGGGCATCAACCCCGCTCTCTGCTCGCACCATATTTTTACTGAGGATAACGTGAGACCTTCCCGTGAGTTTCAGAGGAGACTTAACCCCAATCTACGGGAAGTGGTGAAGAATGAAATTGAGAAATGGTGCAAAGTAGGGTTTATATACCCTATTTCTGACTCCAAGTGGGTGGCCCCACTTCATGTTGTCCCGAAGAAGTCGGGAATTCAGATGGTCACCAACGAGGAGGGGGTATAGATCGCGACACGAGTACCTACGTCGTGGCGTGTCTGTGTTGACTACAGGCGCCTGAATGCTGCGGCCAAGAAAGATCACTTTCCCTTGCCTTTTATTGATCAGATCTTGGAGAGACTTGCAGGGAAAGAGTTCTTCTGTTTTCTTGACGGGTACTCAGGCTACAACCAGGTGGCCATAGCCCCTGAGGACCAGGAAAAGACCACATTCACATGTCCATTCGGTACTTATGCTTTTAGGCGCATGCCATTCGGGCTCTACAATGCCCCAGGCACATTTCAGCGGTGCATGATAGCCATATTTGCCGAGATGGTGGGCGATTTCCTGGAAGTATTCATGGATGACTTCTCGGTCCATGGTGATTCTTTTGATACATGTTTAGCGCACTTGGACCGAGTCCTCACGAGGTGTAGAGAGGTGAATCTGGTACTCTCCTGGGAGAAGAGTCACTTTATGGTGACAGAGGGTATCGTGTTGGGGCATGTCATCTCCAAAAGGGAAATGGAGGTTGACCCTGCCAAGGTGGAGGTGATCAAGAAACTCGATCCACCTACCAACGTGAAGTCAGTGCGGTCATTCTTAGGGCATGTTGGATTCTATAGGAGATTCATTCAAGATTTCTCAAAGATCGCCCGCCCACTGACTGAGCTCTTAGGGAAAGACATAGAGTTCGTTGTAGATCACAGGTGTCTGGAGGCCTTTGAGCTCTTGAAGAGGAAGATTTGTGCCTCGCCTATCCTACAAGCACTTGACTGGTCTCTCCCCTTTGAGATCATGACTGACGCTTCAGATTTCGCTATAGGAGCTGTGTTAGGACAACAGAGAGAGGGGATTCCGTTTGCGATTCACTATGCGAGCAAAGTTTTAGATCCTACACAGAAAAATTATACAGTGACTGAAAAGGAAATGCTCGCGGTAGTATGGGCCCTCGAGAAGTTCAGATCATATATTTTGGGCTCTAAGGTGACAATTTATACTGATCACACAACCATTCGATACTTAATGGAAAAGAAGGACGCGAAGGCACGTCTTCTTAGGTGGATTTTACTCCTCCAGGAATTTGATTTCGAGATTAAAGATAAACCTGGAGTGAAGAATGTTGTGGCTGATCACCTTTCTCGGATTGAACTTAAGGATTCTCCTGATCATGAGCAGATTAGAGAGACCTTCCCAGATGAGTCAATTTGTGTTATTGACTCCCTCCCGTGGTATGCCAACATGGTGAACTATCTTGTCTCCAAGCAGGTTCCCCATGATTGGACTAGGAGCAGCATTGATCGACTGAAGTCAGATTCGAGGAGATACCACTAGGACGATCCTTTCCTTTTCTTCGAAGGACCGGATTGTGTTTGGAGAAGGTGTATTCCTCAGGAGGAATACCAGAGTGTCCTCACATATTGTCATTCACTTGAGGCTGGAGGACACCATTCGAAAAAAAGAGAACCGCTCACAAAGTACTTCAATGTGGATTGTATTGGCCGACCTTGTTTAGAGATGCCATTGATTTTGTATGGTCGTGCCCAATCTGTCAAAGGATGGGAGGGACAGTTGGACAGAGAGATGAGATGCCCATGCAACTGATGATTATTTGTGATGTTTTTGATGCATGGGGTATAGATTTTATGGGTCCCTTTCCCAACAGCCAAGGACATGAGTACATTTTGTTGGCGGTTGATTATTTATCTAGGTGGGTGGAGGCTATTCCAACCCGAACCGCAGACAGCAAGACTGTCTGTAAGTTTGTGAAAGACCATATTATTGCTAGGTTTGGGGTGCCAAAAGTTTTGATATCTGATGGGGGTAGCCATTTTGTGAACCGAAATATGAGATCTTTAGCTAAGGACTATGGATTTGATCACAGAGTTACTAGTCCTTACCACCCACAATCCAACGGCATGGCAGAGGTTTCAAATAGAGAGGTGAAGAGCATTTTGCAGAAATTGGTTCGTCCCGATAGGAAGAATTGGTCTCAACTTTTGGACCAAGTTCTGTGGTCCTATAGGACAGCCTACAAGACACCACTGGGTACTTCACCATTTAGAATGATCTATGGAAAGCCATGTCATTTGCCCGCAGAATTGATTCATAAATCCGAATGGGCAATTAAGAAGATTAACTGGAGTTGTCACCTAGGGAAGCTTTGCCGAGACTTGAACTTGAACGAGCTCGTGGAAATCCGAAACAGGGCATATGACAACAGTTTGATTTATAAGGACAAAGTAAAGAGATGGCATGATCAGCATATTAGGTGCAAAGACTTTGTCCCTGGACAAAAGGTATGGTTGTTCAATGCCAGGTTGAAGATGTTCCATGGGAAGCTCAAATCTAAATGGACGGGTCCCTTTGTGGTTAAGAAAGTGCACGAGAATGGAAGTGTAGAGATAGATGATCTCACAGATGGTGCACAATCTCATGTGGTGAATGGACAACTGTTGAAGCATTTTGTTGATTCCAAAGAGCAATTAGTCCAAGTCGAGGTCATCAACTTCATACAGAGTCAGCACAGAGCAGATACATCTTATTACTCTTCATGAAGATGCAGCATCAAGATTCAACATCTTAGAAGATTCAATCACTCTTGTGCATATTCTCCCTTCTTTGTATATTCTCGAGATCACGTTGGTTCTCACACTTACTCTTGTCCTATACTTAGGCTGACCAAAGCCTAAGTATAGGGGAGCGATGCCCGCCATGTGTATTTACTCATCATTTCTCCTCTTGACCTCGTCCACCCCATTTTTGCTCTTCTTCTACACTTAGGCTGTCCAGAGCCTAAGTATAGGGGGGGCGGATCGACTTCTATACTTTCTATTATTTTAGCTTTCCTACGCTTAGTACGAGCTATGTCTTTTTGTCATCTAGTGCCATGAGGACATAGCACAAGCTAAGTATATGGGGGCGTGTATATATTACATATATACTTTACCCATACCTCGTACTTTCACGTATTTTTTTATATATATTATACAATAATTATGGGGTGGGTAAAAAAAACCTTCTTTGCCTTTGTTTGTCAAAAAAAACAAAAAAAACAAAAAAACCCCTTTTTGAAAAAAAACTTTTTTTTTAAAAAAAAACAAACAAAAAAAACTTTTTTCCTAAAACTTAAAAAAAACAACAAAAAACATTCATAAAAAAAACAAAAAAAACAAAAACTAAAAAAAAAACTAACTAATAAGTTGGTTTAATCCCTGACACAATTCACTTTCACACAAGACTAGTGATGATCAAGAACACTTGGTTTATGAGGTCTTGATATTTTGAGTTAACCAGCCTTAGTCATTAGGGTCCTTGACTTAATTATTCACATTTCCTTAATTTGAAAGATTTGTGTGCTATATTGCATGCTTAGTCTCTACCTTAAAGAATATGATTAGCACCTCACGTACACGACTGTAGTTATGATGAGATGAGTTGAAATTTCACTTGAGGGACTGGGATGAGGGATTTGAGTTTGGACTTGATTTAATGATGCTCGAGGATGGGATAAAATCAATGAAGGCTTCATGCAACCTGAGTGTCAGCACATTTAGCCAGTACGAGAACATGGTTCTGTACTATCTCTTGATATTTACCTATGTGCCAGGGTGTGATAAAATAAAAAAAATTGTTGATCAGTGTGTGCCAACTCTTGGTAAAAGCAGTGGAGCTAGCCAAAAATACTACCAAGCAATGAAATGTAAAAGAAAAGCTCTCATTCCACAAAGTCAATTATCAAAAGAGCTTCCACCAAAGGCGAGCGCTCCCAACCACTTCAAAGTGTCCACTTGGACCACCGCTATTAGGACCAGGAGTCAGGCTTGCACCAAAAAAGGGCTCTGCATCGTAAATGCTACAAGTCTGGGTGTAGAAGGTACGATAGGTACTCAAAAAAGGCACACCCCGGTGTACTCCCAGGAAAACAAGTGCAGACGGCTCCAACTTCTCTTGACGGACGCACTGATGAACACCAAAAAAAAATGTGTTGCGTAATAAGGCACTTGAGAGAATCCTTGTTCCAATGAGAGGGAGAGAAGAAATGACACAATCCTATGCCCTCCATCAACTGGTCTTCCATCTACACTTTTAAGTCTAACAACTAAAGAGACGGTGAATTGGATGCAAGAAATGGTTTATTCCCTAGTGTTGAGGATCTGGTCCATAGAAGAGTCTCTTGGACTGGAACCTTGGGTGACGTTGTGACTCTACTCATGTAACTGCGGTCAACACTTAAAGTCATATCCCTTATATATACGTATACAAAGAGAGTCTGATAATTAGGGGAATTGGATACCTTTTGACTAGAGCTTGGTTCAGCTTAGAATTTTAGGATCTCTAAAACCGAGAGTTCTTGAACGGATCAAGTCTTGTATTCACATGCACAGTCATGGGTTAACCCAACTTATTCATTCTTTATTTGCTCGAGGACTAGCAAAGTTTAAGTGTATGGGGGTGATGAATCCGCGATTCATCATCGCAATATCTTGATCTTAGCAAAATCCCCGAGTAAAATCCCAAATAAATATCCATAAAATCCATAAATTAACAAAATAACTCTTGTAAATAAAATACACTAATTATTGTATATAAGATTGTACAAAATGAATTAACAATAAAAAGCCGAAAAAAATAAAGGAGTTTTATACTTGTAAATAGGCCAAAACTTCATGTATTTTTAATAATTTCATTTCAACTCCTTTTTGTCTAATTCTTTCTCTAACTTGTTTATAAAATGTATATAAAAATATAAAAATACAAAACAAATTTCATCTCAAATAAATGCTCCTAGATCCCAAAGAGAAAAAGCCGTAAAGTCCAACTTCCAAGCTAAATTCCTGCTCCGTATGAACTCCAAATTCACCAAACTCACTTTAAAGTTCAAGTTAGAAAATTATCGGAAGTGGTTTCATTAAAATCGGAGCTCATTTGCAAAAGTTGGATTTTGGGACCTAGATGTACATTGTACATTATGTATATATTCATACTTTCTTCATTTTTTATTGTATCTTTCTTAATTATTAAAAATACAAAAAAATCATACTTGTGTTGTATTTTAATTGTAGTATTTTATTGTATTTTTCCGTTGTAAATATCTTTTAAAAAGATAAAAAATTACATATTAGAAAAGTAAAAAAAAATGTGTACATGTTGTTTGTCTTCCCTTGTAAATTCTCCACCATTTCTCTTCTTTTTTATTTTATTGTAAATAAAGTAGCCAACTTTATTTTATTTATTTATTTATTTTATTTTACATTCTCTACAATAACCACCAATTCAACTCCATTACTCCACCATATTTTCTAACTTCTAATTCAACTCCACCATTTTATTAACCTCCATCCCACTCCATCTTAATTCTAACTTCCATTTTCTTCTTCTTTATATACATGCCATTCTCCTCATTTTTGCCTTTGATCCATATTTATGTGAGGAGAGCCAAGTTCCCAGAGTTGAATCGGTGACAGCGACGTAACCGCGGTCGAGCGACGACGGCCCTCTCTCCGGTGTGATCCGTTGGTTTTTTGGCCAACATCGCAGCCGCAACCGCGCGCTCCTCGAGCTCATCGCACGCCGGCGATTCGAGCGAAGACCGTGCTCACGAGAGCACTCCATAGGCACCCGCGTTCATCGTAGGTAATTTTTCGTCTCACTTTTTATCATCTTGTTAGTTTTGCATTTTTTTATATATATCACATCAAATTTCACCCCCCAAAATCCTTCATTTGTTTAGTTCATAATCATCATCACCATCATCATCTCCCTTATTTTTATTTTTTTATTGTATTTCATCACTCCTCCTTTTCCATTTACATTCCTTGATTAACAAAACAAAAAAATATAAAAAATTAAAACAAAAAAAATCTTTTTATTATTACAGCAGTAAAAGAAATTTAAAAAAAATAAAAAAATAAAAAATCTAAATAAAAAATCAAACAGCAGCAGCGGTGGGAGCCCCACCGCCGCCGCCCCTCTCCACCACACGCCGGCGCCGCCCGCCACCAGCCGCGTAAGGCGGCGCGCCTCTGCCTCCCCCTCCGACTTGCGCCGTTGCGCGCACAGCCGCGCCTCTCCGCGCCGCCGTGAGCGGCCCCGCCGCCAGTAGCCCACCGCCCTCGCCGCGGCCGCATACGGCTGCAGGCCCCTCCGCCGGCCACCTCGCAGCCCCCCGTCCACGCCTCTCCGCGCGCCGCGCGCGCGCCCGCGCCTCCGCCTGCGCAGAGCGCCACCGCCATCCCCGTCCGTTGGGTTCCTCCATGCCCTACCTGCAAACAACGAAGAAGAAGGTGAAATAATTTTTTTTAATGTAAAAATTGCAACTGTTGTTTTTATAGTTTTTGTAATTACAGTTTAGTCCTTGTATATAAGTTTGAGTTTTCTATTCAATTCTGTATTGCACAAAAACCCCTGTGTTGGTGTGTTGATTTGGACCTTGTTTTGACGTCCTTTTATTTAAAGAAAAATAGCATTGAGTGGAGCAACTTATTCTCTTTCATCTGAGTATTTATTTATATTTTTGTGGTCTTTGGGTAATTTATTAAAATTGTTCAACTGAAATATTGCATATTTTACCCAAACCGTGATCTTAAAATTATATCTCACACACGGTTGCTCCAAAAAAATCCACAAAAATTAGGAATGATGCCTTGATATGTGATAAAGCTACAGTCAAATTTCACGTCCATTGGAGTTGTCTTGTGCTTAAAATAAATTGTAGAGTGAATTTAGTATTTGATTTTTAATTAAATCCACGTACATCCTTTTGCGAAATTTAAAGTCTCCTGTATGCCACATGAAAATATCTACTTGAGATAATTTGCATTTTGATTAATTTGATAAAATGGATTAATTAGGAATTAATTACTCACTGTCACTCTGTTTCAACTAAAAAATACATAAAAAAATTCATAACTTGTCAAAAAATTCTAAAAAAATACTGTAGTCTCCTTGCATCATGTTTTAGTTCCAGTAAATTTTTCATAATTTTTACTTACTGTTTGTGTGAACAATTGCGAAAATATCCATAAAAAGTGTGCATTTTTCATTATTGCATTCTAAACCTAAAAAATACAAAAAATGTGTTTTGTGTTCCCCACTGGATTAGGACTTTAGAAAAATATAATTTGGCTGAATTGGATTAATTTAACATTAAAACTAATTTGGCTAAGTTGTGTGTTTTCTTAATGTCTTGATTCACCCGCATTTGCATTTGCTTTGATTTTTTTTGCATAAAAAAATCTAAAAAAACCGCATTGGATATCTAGATCTTAAATTTGCAAATTAACCCCGAAGTTGTTCCTTTGCCTCCCTGAGTTTGACCCCGGACTTGCCCGGGATATAAATTAAAGCCGAGACACTATTCACGGAGATCTTCTCTCGGTTCTGACCGAATCTCTAAGTACACGTATTACAACGTGAACCGAATTATATATCGTATTTAGCGACCCATCAGTCAGGCAGACGACTTTCTGTAATATAGTCTTGATCTCCCTATTCGACACTTCGGCTAGACCATTCGTCTGTGGATGGTATGGAGTGGCAACTCGATGGTCTATGTTGAACTCGCTAGCAAGGGCCTTCGCCTGGTCGTTGATGAAATGAGACCCCCCATCAGATATCAACACTCAAGGTACCCTGAACCGTGTAATGATATGCCTCCTCAAAAATATGCAAACAGTCCTGGCATCTGCGTTCGGGCGGGGATGGCCTCAACCCAACGACTCACATAATCAACAGCCAACAGAATGTACTCGAATCCCTGACTCTTAGGGAATGTACCAATGAAATCGATGCCCCATGCGTCAAAAACCTCACAGGAAGTGAATGGGCTGCATCGGTATCATATCACGCTGTCCACAAGTGCCCATCCTCTGACAGTCAGTACACCTCTTCACGAACACATCAGAGTCCTTGAAGAGGGTAGGCTACCATAGGCTGGATTGGAGCACTTTCTGTGCCGTTCTCCTCTCAGAGTGATGTCCTCCTGCCTCCAGCTTGTGGTAGTAAGTGAGGACGCTATGGTGCTCCTCCTGAGGAATGCATCTACACCAGACGCTATCCCCTCCTTCGTGGTAAAGGATGGGATCCTCCCAGTGGTAGGACTTGGCCTTCGCGAGGAAGGTCTCAAGCCTCTGCCTGGGCCAATCTTGTGGAACTTTCTTAGCAACAAGAAAGTTCACAATATCGACATACCACGGGAGAGAGGCGATAGCAAGGATCGCCTCATCTGGGAAGGTCTCACAAATAGGGTCAATCTGTTCAGAATCCTCAAGATGCTCTAATCGGGAGAGATGATCCGCCACCACATTCTTGACTCCAGGCTTATCATTAATCTCTATGCCAAACTCCTGGAGTAGAAGGATCCATCTAGTCAATCTGGCCTTGGCATCCTTCTTTGCCATGAGGTACCTGATGGCGGTATGATCAGTGTACAAGGTCACTCTAGATCCAATAATGTATGATCTAAACTTATCTAGGGCGAAGACTACGGCTAACATCTCCTTCTCAGTGACGGTGTAGTTCTGCTGCACGGAATCCAATGTACGGCTAGCGTAGTGAATGGCAAAAGGAACTCCATCCCTCCTCTGTCCCAGCACGGCCCCCACGGTAAAATCGGAGGCATCCGTAATGATCTCCAATGGGAGAGACCAATCAGGCGGCTAGAGAACAGGAGCCTCAATAACACATCGCTTGAGAGTCTCAAACGATGAAAGACACTTGTCATCGACAAGGAACTCAGTGTCTTTCATCAACGGGTCAGTCAACGGTCGGGCAATCCTACTGAAATCATGAATGAATCGCCTGTAGAAACCGACGTGCCCCAGGAATGACCGTAACTGCCATAAATTGGACGGCGGTGCGAGTTTTCTAATGACATCTACCTTGATCGGATCAACCTCCATGCCCCTGTTGGAGATGATATGGCCAAGCACCGTCCCTTGAGTCACCATGAAGTGATTCTTCTCCCAAGACAGCACAAGGTGAACCTCTATACATCGCTGAAGGACTCGATCTAGGCGGTCAAGACAGGAGTCGAATCCATCGTCGTAGACCGAGAAATCATCCATGAAGACCTACAAGCACTCCCCCACCATGTCCGAAAAGATCGACAACATGCATCTCTGAAAGGTTGCAGGGGCATTGCATAGCCCAAATGACATGCATCGGAAGGCGTATGTGCCGAAGGGACAGGTAAAGGTAGTCTTGTCCTGGTCCTCGGGAGCGATGTCCACCTGGTTGTAGCCAGAGTACCCATCCAGAAAACAATAATGGCTCTTCCCTACCAGTCTCTCAATGATCTGATCTATAAAGGGCAGGGGGAAATGATCCTTCTTGGTGGCCTGGTTGAGTCGTCTGTAATCCACGCAACCCGCCAAGAAGTGGGTACCCGGGTAGAAATCTCCTCTCCAGGCTCGCTGACTACTGTAGTGATGCCCGTCTTCTTGGGCACCACATGCAAAGGGCTGACCCACTTGGAGTCGGAGACGGGGTAGATAAAATCGACGCTCCACCATTTCGAAATCTCCTTTATGACAACCTCTCTCAGATTCGGGTTCAGTCGCCGCTGGAACTCACGTGACGGCTTTGCCTCATCCTCGAGATAGATATGGTAGGAGCACAGGGCCGGACTTATCCCCTGGAGATCTGCTACGCTCCATCCTATCACCTTGCGGTTCTTTTCAAGAACCCTCATCAGACGGGATTCCTTCTCTCCACTCAAATCGACAGAGATAATGACTGGGTACATCTCATGCTCACCCGCAAGGAACCTATACTTCAACGATGCAGGAAGTGGCTTCAGCTCTGGACAACTGGGTGCTGGTGGATCTGGCCTCTGAAAACTCTGCGTGAAGGCTTCCAAATCTGCGGGAGAACTGAAACTCTTTATCACACTCTGAATCTAGATAAGGCTACTCTGATGAACTGTCTCTGCTCTACTCGGCATCTACCTCCTCCCTAGCTGCAGGCTCAGTGGAAGTCAGATCTGGTATGTAATCATCAAACTCTGCCCAGTCAAAATCTGACTCCGAGGGATCTGTATCATCCAAGGTGGCCTCAGTACCACCATCATCACAAAACAAATCAGTCTCGCGGTCGAGAACCGGCTCTGGCGACTGAACGGTATCCTGGACCAGGAATGCGCTCTCCAAGCTCTCCTCTGCTGGCGTCTCTGCATCAGCGGACTCTGAAGGTGAGAGGATGGCATGTGCATCTGGATTTGCCCATACTGCCTCATCATCTGTAATCACGAAGTCGCAGTCTTGGTGGATGTCTGGCCCGGTATCTGTCATCTGCTCTGTATCGGAAGTGGTCTCTGAGCATGCTGCGTCTCTAGCTCTGGTGTCCTCGACCGTCTCTATTTGTACACTTTCTCCCTCGACGCGAAAGTATACCTTCCCGCTATCATGGTCGGTCACTGCCTTGGCTGTGGCCAAGAACGGGCGACCGAGAATGATGGGGGTATCGGTCACTGACTCAGGGATCTCCATGTCCAACACTACGAAGTCCACGGGGAATTGCAGGCCCTGAATCGTGACGACAACATCCCTCAGCAACCCCTTCGACCTCTTGACAGACCGATCAGCAAACTGAAGGACTGTCCTGCTCTGTCGAAGAGTGCCCAACTCGAAGCGGTCGAGAAGGGCTGCCGAAAGTAGGTTGATCGACGATCACGGTCTAATAGAGTACGGTCGAACCTCTGCTCTCTGATATGGCATCTGACATATGGGGCTCCTGAGTCTGGCCTCTTGGCCGACAGACGGTTCTAGATCGTGAAACAAGTAGCTCTGGTCAGCACATGGATCTCTGAATGGTGGTTCCTCCTCTTCCTCCTAACTGTGGTCCTGTCTCTGAGTGAACACTGGAGTAGAGGGATGTGCTGCAAAGCCTCCTGAAGGGTCAGCTGAATATGAAAACGGTCTATCATCTGCTGGCTGAACTCTTCTGCTGTCTCTTTTTGGGGTTTTCAATTTTCTTCCCCTTTCCCATCTGAAGAGCTCTAGGAAAGGGGATCACAGGGTCCTTCTCAGATGAAGGACTATGAGAGGGTCAAGACTGCTCGATGGCAGGATCCACACATACATTAAGCACCACAGGTGGACCAGAAGAAAATAAACCCTTTCCTTTACTGTAAGAAATGTTCTAAGATACAGGTGCAGAAGGAAAAAACTACAAGACTCTCAGAAGTAGAAGCGGTGGCATCAACACCACCCTCGGCTGGAAGACTCACGGCCTCAGTACCGTGTTCTAGCTCGGCAACATGGGTGGCCTCAGTACCACCTCCTCCAACTTATGAAACGACGGCATCAGTACCGCCGGTGGGATCGGCATCCGTAGTGGCATCAGTACCACCGTCATCATCTCTAGCGGCCTTAGTACCGCTCTCCTCCTCGTCGGGCGCTCTGGAAGTACCCTCTGGGTGTCACTCAGACGAGGCGCCGCCGGCTGGCATCCTACCACTCTTAAGTGTTACAAAATCAGTATCAAACAAATATGCAGACATATCTCCAAATGTATCACTAGGAGTGGCATACTCAGTACAAACTACCTGCTCAGATTTCCTCTTGAGGTTGTTCGGATTGGGCTCTATCTGGGCAGGGATGGCAGCCTTCCCTCTCACGATATCCCGCATCTCCTGGCGGAACTCATCCATCTCCCGTCGGAATGTAGCCTGCTGATCTGTAAGAAGGCGGGCTATGTCATCCAAAGCGAGGTTCTCATAGGATGGCCCATGAGAACCTGACGGGTAGCCTCTCTGGTAGTGAGGCTGTTGCTGCTGCTGCTGTGGGTGAGAGGGGTATGTCTGTGGATGATGCTGCGGCTGGTGAGGCTGATCACGCCTCCAAGACTGTCCCTGCTGATAGGGACGAGGACCATACGACTGTGACTGCTGCTGCTGTGGGTACACTGGGGGCTGCTGCTGTTGATGATCCCTCTGATGGTTGTACTGGCCACAGGGATGAGCATGGGTCGGGCCTGGGCCGGGCCCTGAAGGGCCAAGTCCCAAGCCCACTTAAAAACTTCGGGCCTTGGGCCGGGCTTAGGCCCGCAAAACTGTTTTTGGTTCGGCCCAAGCCCAGGCCCGGCCCAATTCCTATGGGTCGGGCTTGCGCCGGGCCGGCCCATCTTAACCCATTATATGTTATTAACTTTGAGTTTGTGTTTAAAGTCAATCTCAATTCAAGTTAGACGATCTAAAAATTGTTTAAAATATATGCCATAATACTTGTGAAACAACTAAAAATCAATTCTACCGGAGATGATTTATCATTTTATACAAGCCCACTCAATGTTATATACCATAAACGTCTCCCATTACAAAAATTGAAAGAGTGAACCAAGTTTACATAGTTAACAACAACAGATGCACCGGGTACTGCATGTTAAAAAATGGGCATAATGCTCGTATTGGATAAAGGTTCAATAATAGAAAAAATTATAATAGAAAAAATAAACACTAAAAAATTCAAGGATAACCACAAGAATCTAAGACATAGACTAATTAAAAAAATTAATTCTGAAATGAAATACAATGATCATCAACTCATATGTCTCACACCTAACTTTCTTGATTTATAAACATTGTACGAAGATAGGATACATGAATAGAGTGTGCATGACAGGTGAGAGTTTCCATACATGTAGGATATGGGAAGGGTTCGGACCCTCTTCGAGTCGGGCCCGTGGGCCGGGTTTGGCTGGGCCAAGCCAAGCCCGAACCCCCCAAAAAAAGCCCGGCCCAATGTTCGTTTGGGCTTGGGCTGGCCAGGCTTTTTGGGCCGGGCTTTGGGATGGGCCGGGCCGGCCCAGCCCAATGCTCATCCCTAACTAGCCACCCTGTCCTGATGGCTGCTGCTGGGGCTGGGCACCTCCAGCCGACCAACGGAATCCGGGATGGTCTCGTCGGATACCGGGCTGGGGGCGGTCGTACCAAATCCCGTTGACATCCATCAACGGCTCTGACTCATAGGGGGCTGGCGGGAGTACTGCCAGAGGATGATCCGGCTGGTATACCACCATCTGTGTGTCTGGGGATGGTGGTGACTGGAAAGTGGGCTACGGCTGCTAGTACGGCTCCGCCTGTACAAGGTGAACCTGTCTAGGCTGCTGGTGGCTGGAAAGCTGGGACGAGCTGTCGGTGCTACTCGGATCGCCTCGTGCCTGAAGACGGGGCTGGGAAGCCGTCTGTGCCTCCTGGAGACACATGAGCTGTGTCTTCAGGTCACTCAGAGTTTGTGCCATCTGCTCCATCTGCGTGATGCCCTGGTACTGCTTCTTCTCAATGATCTTCATCTGGTCCAGCTTCTCGCTGATGATCCCCATGTCAGCGGCTGTGGACTCCGCCTGTGCTGTTGCCGCTGACGAACTGGAAGGACCGGCGTTAACCTGTGCTATCCTATGGTACTGCACGGTCTGTGGCTGGGGTCGTCCCTATGTGTACAGTCGGGTCTGGGACATCACCATATAGTTCTCGGTCATCTCCTCGTAGATGACCCAGACCTGATCATGGTCCTTGGCAAAATAGGACCCGCCACAAGAAGCATTCACCAAGCTCTGGAGCTCTGGTGTCAACCCACTGAAGAAGCTCTGAACTAGGTTCGGCTTCGAGATGTCATGGCGCGTGCATCTGTCTTTCAACTCTCTGAATATCTCCCATGCCTCATGGAACTGCTCGTTGGGGAGCATGGAGAAGTTGCTGATCAGGGCCCTCGCAGCATTCGTCCGCCCGAGTGGATAGTACTTGTGTAAGTACTCGGTGCGGAGCTGCTCCCAGGTGTAGACGAACTTCCCCAAGTGCTTCAGCCAGGTGGCTGCTCTGTCTGCAAAGGAGAAGGGGAAGGCAATCATGCTGATGGTATCCTGGTCCACCTATCTGTCATGGACCTTGCTGCAGATCATCAAGAACTCCTGAAGGTGGAGATGGGGCTCCTCGGTGGCGAGCCCGTGGAACCGAGGGAGGAGCTGCAAAGTGTTCGGGGGGAACTTGAAGTCCCCCACGATGGCTGGTAGAACAACCCATTGATGCATCAAGCTCGATCTGGGGTTGTGTAACTCCCGCATCGGTCTCGGTGGATCTGCTGCTGCTACTGCGGCTGCTGCGGCGACTGCCGCATGGTCGGGTATCCTCGGCCCGTTTCCTGGCTCACGCTGCTCGCGGTCTGCTCTCAACTGCTCCATCTCACGCCTCATCTTTATCATAAACGCTCCCTGATCCCTCAACTACTGCTGAACTATCTCGAGAGAGGCGATCAGGGTGGAGTTGCACCCGGGTCCATAATGAATGTCTGATCATGCTGGGGACCTCTGGTGCGGTCGTGACTGCTGCCGGCCATGGTCTCTGCAAAAGCAAAAGACCCAAACTCAGGTGCCGATAAATCATCTGATGGTCTCTCCCCTGGCACTGGTATCTCGGACTCAGAAGAAGGGGGGGTCGAGGGGGAACAGGGTGGAGTCGAACTCGGGTTCGGAGAGCGGGTCTCGGCTCTCGCGAATCAACCTAGATGAGCGGGTAGAAGTGCTGGGAAGCGGTGCAGCCAGAGGCTGCCTAAGAGACCTTCTGCCCATCATCTTGATCTTGCGAGTTGGGCGGATGAGATCTGGTAACAACTATGATCGCAAGCAAACCCCCGATTCACCAACACAACGCGAGCTGAAGACCGTAAAGGCTCGGTCAATTATCTTGTCAATTTTATTAGGTGATCAGTCAGGATAGCAGAGCGATTAGTGTGACCTGTTGGGTAATCCAATATTTTCTCAACCGACTGTCCTGTACAGAAAGAGCCGGTAATCAGTCGAGAAAAATATCAGATATGGCTCTACCTAATGTGCGGGTCACTCTCTCTCGCAAGCAAACCAGACAAGGTGGGGGTTGCTCTCCCCAAGACAAATTTTTCGGTGAGCGTCTTTTAGGGTCAATAGAGTTAACCAGTCCCAATTTTATGACCTCTTTTTAGGTATTCTTCAATAATCAAACAAATCGCCTAACGAATTTTTCGATTCTCCTAGTTATTAGGTCCAAAAATCAGGGGGGAGAAGTCGAAAAAGCCGATGCGCGAGAAAATCAATGATGCATGCAGAGTAAGAGATGCGTACCTAACTCCAACAGTCTACATGCAAAATGATCTGCACAGAATTTAAAGACTGAAATAAAACTACCTAAATGGTGCAAGCAGAAAACCGACTCCCTAAACAGCAATTCTACTCGAAAGAACGGCTAGTCGACCACCAGCCTCCAATCCAATAGTCCGGTCTCGGTCCACCCCTCCTCCTCCCGACAAATCGGGTTCAGGAGCAGCGCTTGGCAGGTTGGGTTGCGGCACGTAGGCTCGAAGGTAGTGAATCGACTATTTTATTAATCTTTTTATTATTGGTCCAATTACCGAACTATAGTCACAAGCAGCTTTATTTGGGTGTTTGGATCCTAATTATTACATTATAGTCAAGTATAAAATCCTAAGGCTAGGGGCTCGAAAATCCATGAGAAACTGAATAGGCAGAATAGAAATAAAAGCCGCAAAGAAAACCGCGTAAAAATCGAAAAAGCCGAGGGGTCCCCCGAGCACACCGGTGCTCGGTGAAACAGACCCCGAGAGTCTCAAAAGCGTCCAAGTGTCCTGCTGTCCCTATATTATTACAATTATCCAAATAGTTCTGAAAATAAAATCTAACTAAACTAATCTAAAAGCCGCACTCGGCTGCCTCCTCGCTCTCTCCTGCGGCTCCGTGCAGAAGGGAGCCGCCTCCGAAAGCCGCGGTTGCGCCGGCTCCTCGAAAGTCGCCGCATCGATCCCTCGGGCCCTCGCAAGAAAACAGCAAAGTGTGTCAAGCCTCAATAAAACAGATAAAGCTAAGAAAAGAAAACAGAGTATATATATGCAGAAATGGAAATAAAATAGACAAGCAAAACAAGCAAAAACAAAAGATAAAAGAAAAGAAAAGAAATAAAATGAAAATAAAAGAAAAATAAAAAGCCGCGAAAAGTCGTGGACTCAGAAAGAGCCGCGGAAAGCTGCGAGAAAGAAAACAAAATAAAAAGAAAACGACTACTAAGCCGTGCTCCCCGGCAACGGCGCCATTCTGATGAGCCG
The DNA here is from genome assembly GCA_037367405.1 of Ottelia alismoides. NCBI lineage: Eukaryota > Viridiplantae > Streptophyta > Magnoliopsida > Alismatales > Hydrocharitaceae > Ottelia > Ottelia alismoides. The sequence continues at coordinate 624,749 of JAZKJV010001598.1, forward strand.
CCCGAGCAACTAAGTATGAATCAATAAGGTCGTTGTGACCTCAGTCACTCGGGACTCAGAGCTCAACAAGAAAAATTATTCGAACCATCAAATAAAGAGAAAACACGAGAAAGCCAACTAGCAGTCCTAGCTATGGGATTGACCTGGTATAGCTCCCAGGGTCGAACTCAGGAAGCACGTGATGGCCTTGCAGCCTATGAAGTAGTCAAAATTAAAAAAATAAAAACAAATGATTTTTGGTGGATTTTTAATATTTTTATATTTTTTTGGAATTTTTAATTATAAAGAAAACTATAAAAAGGCAAATATAAACACAAACAACAATTTATTTAATTACTCTAAAAAGCTCCAAAAATTCAAACAAAAATATTTTTAAGTTTTTTAGATTTTTTACTGTTTTTGGGGAATTTTTGATAATTTTCTGATTTTTATAGAATTTTATAAACATGAAATAAGGCAAAAACAAAAGGGCACTGTCCAGCCAGGCTTCAAAGACCAATTAAAAATACTAAATGGTCTTTTCAAAACCTGGAGGTATTTTTCTTTGAAAATAGAAACAAGAAGGGAAATTCAGAAAAAAGGAATTTTGATTTTTTTGAATTTTCTATGATTTATTACAATTTTTCTAAGTTTTTCAAGGTTTTTCAATTTTTATAATTTTTGTAAATCCAAAAATGACCAAAATTGGTCAGAAAATCAAGCACACCAAAACACACAAAATATGAATTTTTTAGAATTTTTGAGAAGGTTTTTATATTTTTTTGTGAATTTTATATTCGGACAGAAACAAAAATGAGGGTTTTTAAATTTTTAAAAATAATAAACGGGCTCCAAAAGTTTCCAAAATTTTAGTGAAAATTCTACACAGTGGCAGGAGCCACATGTCAAATTTTCACTTGATTTGGATACAATTTGATATTTTATTGACAGCAAATAATAGCCCACAGTCACAGTGACCTATTTGTCATAAAAATATATTCTGGGGGCCTAAACGTAATAAAAATTGAAACCCAGGGGGTCCAAGTGCAAAAAGTCCAAGGTCTCACGTGCAAAGCACGTGTCCTGGGCACTCAGAGACCTATATGCAAATAACTTAAGTCCCTGGACCTATTAGCAACAGGTGCTAAAAGTCCTGGGGCTAAGTTGTAAAAAACCCACAAATATTCATCACATGTCGAAATAAAACATTCACAGGGGCATAAGTGCAATTATCTAAAAATATATTTCAATCAGTAACAACCAGAAACTACAGGCCCATTTCATGCAATTTCACCGAAATACACGTGATGAAGCACATGTCTACAATACACAGGGGCAGAAGTGCAATTAAAATAAATGACAAGGTCCTCTATGCAATTTACCAAACTAAAATAAACTTGATAAAATATTTACATGACTATTTACTAAAAATAAAACGGCAAAGGGCCTAAGGGTAAATTACCCTTTATTCGCCGATGGACTGGGGTGGCGCCACGTGGCTGATCAGACGGCTGGAATCGAGGACGCCTCTCCTCTGCAACGGACGGTCCAGATCAAACCTCCAACGGATCTGACGATGAAGGCTGCTCCTCAATGAACAACATGGATCACATCTGGAGCTAGAGGCTGAATGGACGGGTGGGAAGGCTCCTGGAAGAACAGGTGGCCGGCGAACTTCGCCGGCCCAGAACGCGTGCGGTGGCCCTCCTCTACTGCTCCTGAGATGCGGAATGGCTCCGCCAAGATATCCCGCAGCTGATGCACCGCTCCGATGAGGCCGGTGAGCTCCGAGGAGCTCCGGCGGCGGCAGTGGCCGGGAGCTGCTGCTCCTAAATGAAGGATATGGTTAGATCCTCAAGCGCATCACGGAAGCGTGAGCGTCGTATCGAATACGACGAGGAGCGACTAGTCGGACTAGTTGCTCGGTGCAGCGGAATTTAAAAAAAAATTTATACGACGAAACCACATGATCCAAGAACACTTCTCGAATCATTTCGTCTAAACCACAAACAAGTAATAGGATTACCTCTTGAAGCGTGGTTGCGATCGAGTCTCTAAACGAAGAGACCTCCTGTCTCAAGTCCGATCTGACGGAGGAGACACTTGCGAGCGCGGGGATGAACCGCGTGCTTCTCGCAATCCATGTTGATGATCCAAGCGGCGGATCTCCTAATCTTGACACACGATATCCGACGTCTTCTTCACAAGCGAGGCACACCGAAGGAGACGGAGATCCACGAGCAGAAGAACGGGCAACATAACGACGATGCCGCGGCGATGGAGAACCTCTCCATGGCATCCATGGTGGACGGCCATGAGAGGGAGAGAGAGGGCTGACCTCTAGAGAGAAAGAGAAAGAGAGAGATGCTTCTCAAGCATTGTGTGTAAAATAGAGAGCATGGTATGCCTCTCTATTTATAGGGTTTTGGGATCCATGGATCTCAATCCATGTGACATATAAAATCAATGGATGAGATTGATTTATGTCAATCCAATGGTCAAGATTGTTGTTGGTAAAAACCAACAACTTGTGATTTAATATGATAAAAATATATTTGATAAATCAAATAAATATTAATACCATATTAAATCAATCAAATAAGGAGAGAGGAATAAAGAGAGATCAACCTTCCTCTTTGGAAGGGGGGACGGCCACCAATTTCACAAGGAAATTGGTGCCGCCCCCCTCTTTCCAAAAGGGAGGGCAATCTCATGGCAATCCATGAGATTGCACATCTTCTTGAATTTCTCTTTACTTATTTTCCAACAACAATTTGTTGGTATTTTAATTCACCAAAATAATTCTCAATTAATTTTGGGAATATTGCAATCTTAACATTGGAATATTGTGAATCATATTCACAACCCAAAACAAAATGTAATTTATATTTTCAATTAATTAGACAATGTGTATCCAATACACATTAATAATTAATCTACTAATATAAATTATATTTAACTCTCTCTAATACATTATAAATCACATTTATAATATATTATGAATAATTGGATATTACTATCCACATTATTCTTATCCATAATAATTAAATCATATTTAATTATATTGGATAACTTATTCTCATGTGCTCAAATAATATGAATCACATTCATATTATTTACATCTTTGATAATCAAATCTCATTTAATTATCTAAGATAACTCTCCTTATAATATGAATCAAATTCATATTATTCATGATAATTAAATCACATTTAATTATCCATTTTCTCAATGCTCAAATACATATATCAACAATAGAATTATCCATGAACTCTTTCAAGGACAATGCGCTTTCTCCGCGAATACTTGGAGATAAGGACAGGGCGATTGTATTGTTCCACGTATAGTGACATGGATATTGAGATCATATCTCAAATCCAGATCGCGGGCCTCCCATAGATGCTTGATTAAATCAAGACCGCAAATCTAATCTTCTCATTGCATCTGAATCACATTCAGATCAATGTCCAATATTTGGACTAAGATTAGATTACTTCTCTACTGAGAGGAGTCACTAAAATCCAGACCCGTTTCATCACTCCCTAGGAATGGAAGCGTCATGGTTATACAATTGTTTATGATCACATCACCCTCAGGTATTCCCAATACCTGTACATCCTGCATACTGGAAGACTCAGATTAAACCCGAAGTATTGGATCAACTTTATATTGTCTACTTCATGGTTTTATCAGTAAGTTTCTCATTCGATCATTAAAAGTTGGTATCGATCATATACTTTCCAAAAGCATATATCATACCTAGGTCTTGATCATATACTTTCTAAAAGTATATATCAAACCTACAAATTCAGTCAAGCTTCCAAAGCGTGACGACCGTGCGCATGGAATTTAATTCTTCCCAATATCTCATGAGTGAGCTCATGTCTTCCGGTTCAGTAGTGAACCTGTATGATCCCTTTGAGAGATCATATTACTCATATGCCCTTATATGCACACCAGCGCGCCGGTGTATAGACCTTGATTAGGTCATCAACCTATTGGTCTGCCAAATGTACATACTCAGACATATAGTAACACATTTGTCTCCGGTCAGAGGATGTGTGCCTATATCATGACAGCATATGATATAGGACTTTGGTTATCTCGATCTCGTTAAGTCAACTCTTTGACCTAACTAATCTGACACCTCTGAATCTCTATTCCTATGCAGAGGACCTGCATCAAGAAGTCGGTCATATATCAGCCTAACTGAGAAAGGATTGCCATCTCCTACTCAGGCTGGAGATCATCTCTTAATAATCATTTGATGGTGCTTGATGAGTCCTCAATCTAACTCATTAGATATTCATCTAAGCACCAGCCTCTATGATTCAATAATTGAATCAACAGCTGTATGATCATTAAGATGGCCATGGTACATAACCCTAATTGTACTAAGGGACCTATTATGCAAATTATGTACTCTTTATTTCAGATTAAGGAGTGAATTGCAATAACATTTATTGCATAATGGCTCGCCGTGGGCTCGCATGTCCAACAATCTCCCACTAGCCCAAAGAGCCATTAATGGGCTAATCATTTAAACCCACACTCATGTGACAATCATAGGCTATTTAGAAAATAGCTAGGTAAGCTGATCAGTAACTCCGTTCCCAAGAGACTATGCCAAGTCCTTTTACGGCACTTGCATATCTCCTAGTAACAGTGCTTGCATCCAATGCGAATGTTGCATCATATGCAACCAATACTCAATTTTGTCGGTTATAGTGTCATTGACACTACATCTTATTAATTATCATAACCAGTATTCCCATAATCCTTATTAGAATACCTTAATCCCTGGAGATCTCTATCTCCTAAGGTATCTACAGTTAAGACCCTCGTAGATCACTATCTACAAGGTCTTAAACTTTTGAAGATAAGACTTTGAGATCACTATCTCTAAGTTTCATCATCTTTTAAGATATTGTTATTACTGCAACTAAGTGTTTTATTTCCAGAGTAGGATTAGTAACACTTTACTATTCCCACTGCATGGCAGACATATGATTTTTGTACACATCTAGCATACACTTCAGCTTCGCATAACTGATGCACAAGTGCAAGCAATTATGACTTTTACTTCCTCAACTCTTTGAGGTGCTATCCCTTTAGACATGTCACTACCACATCATAAGGGAAGGAAGCCTCTCTTGGAATTTTCCAGAAAATGGAATAAGTCCAAGGTGTATTACTAATGTGACGGTCCCAATATCCTCTTCTCTTTGCTTCTGAACAACTTCAGAACTAAGATCTAAGAGGTATCCTTGAGATCATATCTCGAGGTATGGGATAACCAGATTATAAAACACTTATTATTATCATGCTTAGATCATTCCAAATGATAAGGATAATATCTACACTTAGCACGATGAACACAATGGCACTCCCACTAAGCTTCACATGGTCCATCAAGATTTTATCTGAAATCATAACATTTATAATTTCATCAAATCTTATGTTCCAACTACAGGAAGCTTATTTGAGTCCAAAGATGGAGTTCTTTAGCTTGCACACCTTGCTTTCCTCAACCATGAAGCCTTGGGGCTACTTCATATGAATATCCTCAGAGAGGTATTCATAGAGGAATGCAATCTTGACTTACATCATGAAGATGTCATAGTCAAGTTGTGTAGCTATGGTTAGCAATATTCTGATGGGTTAAAGCAAGGTCACTGGAGAGGAAGTCTCATCGCAAGCGATGTCTTCTCTTCGGTATGTAGCTCATGGCTACGAACCGTGCTTTTGAAGGTCTATACCTTCTCATCAGGTTCCCTCTTTCTCTTGAAGATCCAATTACACCTTAATGGGTCTGACCCATATAGGTGGATCCTCGAGGGTCCATATACAACACTTGTATATGAAGTCTACATTAGACTTTTATTGCTAACATCCATCTTTCCATGTCATGATCCTCAGGAGCTTCATCACATGAAGTCCGATCATTTTCAGATTTAACTGACACATGTAATCCATCCTCAAACTTATTTGAAGAGGTATTAATGTTTCATCTATAATTATCTATTTTAGTTTCCGATTTCAGGAGCCTCATTATCTTTTCAAGATTAAATGAGTTCCTTTACTTCATTTTCATCTTGATTCTCAAGAGAGTCATCCTATAAGAATCATATTCTCAAAGATGAGATCTTTTAAGAATCTCAAGGTCATAAAGTAGGTATCTAATACCATCCTTTATTTTCCTAATGAAGTAGCACTCTCTGGTGCTAGATTCCAGCTTACCAGCTTGGGACCTTATTAAGTGTATAATGTAGTCTCTACCACATATACCTGGAAACTAAGAGATAATTATGTTAAGATTAATCATTGATCAAATCATGTCACACATGATCAATTGCATCTCCCTACAACTCTATTGAGTTAAGGCTCATTAGGAGGGGTGAGATAGAAATGATATTCACATCTGCATAAGGTATTCATTGAATTCATCTAATAGGTACAAACTACCTTGATTAGATCAAATTCATTTCATCTTCCTTCAAACTTTGATTCTAAACCAAAATGTGAAATCTTTGAACATTTCAAAGTTTTCTAAGTGAAGAGAAGAAATCTCATATCACAAATAATCATTAATATATATCACATATCCATAATGCTTATTCTGATATAGATGATTCACATACATCAATATATATGAGATCTTGAATACCTTGACATTTTTGACCATTCCAAGGAAGGGTGTATTGGACATTTCTACTTTTGAATACAATATTCACAAGTATGTAAGATTTGAACATTTAGACAATCTAAAGGTTCATCTCTTATCAGTCTATTGATCATATCAACAGATAAATGTCCAAAACATGATGCCAGATCATTGTCAAATGATCTTTGTCCTCCTATTGATCTTTAAAGGTTTAATTTTCAGTATTAGAAATCTTAATGAACCATTCATTAATTTCTAATTTTATGGAGTCCGCTAGATGTTAGATTACTATCTGAAATATATATCCATCATAACTCTTTATGATAGATTAATTACAGAATTCATGTTTATATCCAACAATTAGAAATAAACAATGAGTGTATTCTAATATCTAGGTCATAAAGACATTCTCTAAGACTAAGGGCTCCCACTGAAAATATGAAGTCTATTGATCTCATGGAAATTGTTGCAACAATTGCATCTCTTTCAACATGGATGACCAATAAACCTTAAGATCAAATTTCTAATACATATGCAACCAATTGCAAGTGTCATTAGAAAATTGAGATACAATTATTAGACTTTATCTTATCAAATAAGTAAGTCAATATCAATGATTATATGTAGATTAATCTGATGCACTATCTGATTCCTACTCTAAAGATTCTAGATAGATTTGATAGTCATACTATCAACACATCAATTTTATGCAGTATTGGCATTTATCCAACTCTTTGGATGTCATATGGAAGTCACAGAAGTACAGTCAACTCTTTTGATTATACTTCTTGCTTGGGTCCAACCCATGCTTCCACTGCGCTCCCTTTATCTATAAACAACCATTGCTTAAGACTAAGGACCTCTTATGTTAAATTCAAAAGAATTTAATGTAAGAGCATTTCGACATTTATACATGCTTAATCCAATTCATACAATATGAATATTATGAAGCTTCATGAATGACTAGAGTATAGACAGTAGAATGATGACACTCATCAACTACATCCATCTAAACTCTTAAAACATAGGTTCAGGTAGGTACTCAAACAATTTGAATACATCATCTCTTATAGAGCTACCATTCTACATGATGTAGAGAACCATGTCATTCGTGATTAAATGTCAAGAGCACATATGTATGCCAGAATATCTTTATTGATTTTATAAGGATTAATTTGACAATTGCGAATATCATCAACATGTCACTTCCAAAGCACATTTGATGCTATAAAGACTATAGAAACATACAAACCCTAGGTTTGAAGTTCTATTACCTATTTAATTGTCATTCCTCATTATTATGAGGAAACTTGCACATTGCAACCACATACATTATGTGTCCAATTGCAAGCATAATATCTGGATCAAGGATCCAATCCATGATATTCTACTAGTTATTATTGAGTATAACATTGAGTGGGTTTAATGAAGGATTATCTGAAATAAGAAATTTGCATGAGTGTATATATTTATATATATACATATTAAACCTTGATTTAGGAATTTTTATATCAAAGTTGTCTTGCCTTTTCAAAGACACTGAAAGTTCATTCCCTTAATCACTTTCAATGTAAGAGATATACTTACCATTATATCTCAACAAGATCTGGGATCTCCTCTTTATCTTTGTTACATCCCAATAATATGAGAAACTGCAACTCCAATGAAGAGAAGCGAGAACACATTCCGCCTTGCAAGTCCAACTTGCATTTCCCAATTCGGTCTTTAACACCCGGGCCCACCACCCCTAAGGTGATGTTGACCCGTCGTTAATTGAACCAACCGTCAACAGGAATAGAACTCGCTATGCGCAATCCAATATCGCCCCAATAATATGAGGATCCGATATTGGGGTCACTACGCATACAGCCTTACTCTTTCGAGAAGCAAAGAGTCCGATCCAGATGCGCTTGTATAGAGGAGCCGTCACTACGTACAGGCGTCTCCTATATACAATCCCTGGCGACGGAAACCCTTCGCCTTGACGGGAGACCATGGATGTCACTTATGTGATCCTCCACCTCTTATTCAAATTTAATTAATTACTATGAATCACATTTATATAATTAATTCTTCCAAGGGAATTATTAACTCTAATCATATTAGAGTATTCTTAATTGGATATAATTAACTTAATCATATTAAATTAATTATCAATCCAATTTAATCAATCAAACTTAATTTTATGCTTGAATATATATATATGGTATTATTCTCAAAGTACGTATTAATTCGTATTTTAATAATTAGAAAAATACATCATAATCCCTCGGACATTATCCCGGCCCTACCCGCTGTCATGGCCAGTACCGGCGGGAGTGGGACAGACCGCATACGTTGCAACCCGCTACCCCAGCGATCCCCGACTAGACACCATATCCGCCTCGGGAAAGGATAATGCCAAATTGATTAATTTGTACTTGAGATGATCATCGGTTCTTCAACCGAAATTATACCATATAGTAATCAAAACAATTTTGATTATAAGGAAATTTGCTAGACAAATTCCCAATCCTATTCAAGCAAGAAGTTTGATGATTGTGATACCAATTAAGATTTAGATCAAATCTAATCAATTAATTGATTGGGGCCAAGTCAATTAAATAAATAATCATCTTCTAATATTTCACAAATATTTTCCATAATTATTTCTCGAAATTAACAATTAATTTCATTAATTGACAATCACATGGTTCTTGATTAGGAAAGCAATTTCAACAGTGACCCCTACTTACTAAAATTAGCATATCTCAATCATATTAAATCCAAATTAAGCAAAGTCAATTTCTAAAGTTTGCTAATTTCATTTAGGATAGAACCTAAGTGATTTTTCACGCATTTCGAGGCAAGTCTAAACAGTAATTAACATTTTAATCACGTTCAGATTCACAGTTCCCGCAACAGTGCATACATGTTCATTAAAACGACCATATCTCGAGCATACGAAATCCGATTTACGCAAACTCAGATCCTATGGTTTCCTTATTTAATGAGAAACAAAATCCAAGTATTAAATTCGTGTTTAAACAATTTAAACAGTGACGAATATATTTACTAAACAGATCTGCGAAATCAAATGCGATGAAAACTTCCGCGACCATAATGAACCCAAGTCATCCTCGGTTAGCGAATCATATTCGAAACCGTCGACCTAAGGCTCTGATACCACTTGAAGGATATGGTTAGATCCTCAAGCGCATCACGGAAGCGTGAGCGTCGTATCGAATACGACGAGGAGCGACTAGTCGGACTAGTTGCTCGGTGCAGCGGAATTTAAAAAAAAATTTATACGACGAAACCACATGATCCAAGAACACTTCTCGAATCGTTTCGTCTAAACCACAAACAAGTAATAGGATTACCTCTTGAAGCGTGGTTGCGATCGAGTCTCTAAACGAAGAGACCTCCTGTCTCAAGTCCGATCCGACGGAGGAGACGCTTGCGAGCGTGGGGATGAACCGCGTGCTTCTCGCAATCCATGTTGATGATCCAAGCGGCGGATCTCCTGATCTCGACACACGAGATCCGACGTCTTCTTCACGAGCGAGGCGCACCGAAGGAGACAGAGATTCACGAGCAGAAGAACGGGCAGCATAACGACGATGCTGCGGCGATGGAGAACCTCTCGATGGCATCCATGGTGGACGGCCATGAGAGGGAGAGAGAGGGCTGACCTCTAGAGAGAAAGAGAAAGAGAGAGATGCTTCTCAAGCATTGTGTGTAAAATAGAGAGCATGGTATGCCTCTCTATTTATAGGGTTTTGGGATCCATGGATCTCAATCCATGTGACATATAAAATAAATGGATGAGATAGATTTATGTCAATCCAATGGTCAAGATTGTTGTTGGTAAAAACCAACAACTTGTGATTTAATTTGATAAAAATATATTTGATAAATCAAATAAATATTAATACCATATTAAATCAATCAAATAAGGAGAGAGGAATAAAGAGAGATCAACCTTCCTCTTTGGAAGGGGGGGACGGCCACCAATTTCACAAGGAAATTGGTGCCGCCCCCCTCTTTCCAAAAGGGAGGGCAATCTCATGGAAATCCATGAGATTACACACCTCCTTGAATTTCTCTTTACTTATTTTCTAACAACAATTTGTTGGTATTTTAATTCACCAAAATAATTCTCAATTAATTTTGGGAATATTGCAATCTTGACATTGGAATATTGTGAATCATATTCACAACCCAAAACAAAATGTAATTTATATTTTCAATTAATTAGACAATGTGTATCCAATACACATTAATAATTAATCTACTAATATAAATTATATTTAACTCTCTCTAATACATTATAAATCACATTTATAATATATTATGAATAATTGGATATTACTATCCACATTATTCTTATCCATAATAATTAAATCATATTTAATTATATTGGATAACTTATTCTCATGTGCTCAAATAATATGAATCACATTCATATTATTTACATCTTTGATAATCAAATCTCATTTAATTATCTAAGATAACTCTCCTTATAATATGAATCAAATTCATATTATTCATGATAATTAAATCACATTTAATTATCTATTTTCTCAATGCTCATATACATATATCAACAATAGAATTATCCATGAACTCTTTCAAGGACAATGCGCTTTCTCCGCGAATACTTGGAGATAAGGACAGGGCGATTGTATTGTTCCACGTATAGTGACATGGATATTGAGATCATATCTCAAATCCAGATCGCGGGCCTCCCATAGATGCTTGATTAAATCAAGACCGCAAATCTAATCTTCTCATTGCATCTGAATCACATTCAGATCAATGTCCAATATTTGGACTAAGATTAGATTACTTCTCTACTGAGAGGAGTCACTAAAATCCAGACCCGTTTCATCACTCCCTAGGAATGGAAGCGTCATTGTTATACAATCGTTTATGATCACATCACCCTCAAGTATTCCCAATACCTGTACATCCTGCATACTGGAAGACTCAGATTAAACCCGAAGTATTGGATCAACTTTAAACTGTCTACTTCATGGTTTTATCAGTAGGTTTCTCATTCGATCATTAGAAGTTGGTATCGATCATATACTTTCCAAAAGCATATATCATACCTAGGTCTTGATCGTATACTTTCTAAAAGTATATATCAAACCTACAAATTCAGTCAAGCTTCCAAAGCGTGACGACCGTGCGCACGGAATTTGATTTTTCCCAATATCTCATGAGTGAGCTCATATCTTCCGGTTCAGTAGTGAACCTGTATGATCCCTTTGAGAGATCGTATTACTCATTTGCCCTTATATGCACACCAGCGCGCCGGTGTATAGACCTTGATTAGTTCATCAACCTATTGGTCTGCCAAATGTACATACTCAGACATATAGTAACACATCTGTCTCCGGTCAGAGGATGTGTGCCTATATCATGATAGCATATGATATAGGACTTTGGTTATCTCGATCTCGTTAAGTCAACTCTTTGACCTAACTAATCTGACACCTCCGAATCTCTATTCCTATGCAGAGGACCTGCATCAAGAAGTCGGTCAGATATCAACCTAACTGAGAAAGGATTGCCATCTCCTACTCAGGCTGGAGATCATCTCTTAATAATCATTTGACGGTGCTTGATGAGTCCTCAATCTAACTCATTAGATATTCATCTAAGCACCAGCCTCTATGATTCAATAATTGAATCAACAGCTGTATGATCATTAAGATGGCCATGCTACATAACCCTAATTGTACTAAGGGACCTATTATGCAAATTGTGTACTCTTTATTTCAGATTAAGGAGTGAATTGCAATAACATTTATTGCATAATGGCTCGCCGTGGGCTCGCATGTCCAACACTAAAAGCTCAGGCCCTCAGATGGACCTGTAGCGACCTGCAAAATATCGCAACATGCTCCTGGGTCGAGGGCAAAGTGCCTTGAACCGTATAGAGGCGAGGTGGGGGGTCTGTGCGTCGAGATGGGGGAACTCCGACGAAGCGACGGCGAAGGAGTTCGACTCCCAGTTCCGTGGCAAACTGGGTTGGATGAAGGGGCGAGGAACGTGCGGGGAAGTAAGGTGAAGGTGATGGTCGAGTCAATCGACGAGATGGGTGAACGATGTGACCAGAATCGATGGTCGGAAGGGAAAGATGAAATTGGGCGTAAATGAAAATTAGCGAAAGATAAGAGGAACTAGGGTTACCAGATGGTCGAGGTCGACTGTGGACGAGCTTCCGAAGCTCTGGTTCCTTGCCTCGAGGGTCGTCGATGCCCGAGGCTCGAGCACCACTCCTGGGCGGCGCACGGCGGTGCTAAGCTACCGGATTAATGGCCGGGGCACTCTCTCCTCACTGCGACACCACCGGCCACTAGTTGTCACTCAGGCGGAGATGGTGGAGGTCCTGGGTAGGGAAATGCGGAGCCAAAGATACGTGAAAATGCGGTCGGAGCTGAAGCTATATAGTCCTAGGGGTCCGGCTAGAAGGGTGTCAGGCGAGGAAATCGGAGCACGGACCCCGATGCTATCCTCCGGGCGTGGATCAGGGTTCATCAATGAAGGATTAGGGCCTGGAGTTAGCAGATTTGGAGTTCGGATCGATGCGCAATAAATGGGAGAAAAGGCGGGTCGGGCGCAGATCCGCGGGGCTGTGGTCCAGGGGGAGTTGACCGGGGGGTCAACATCCCCCGTGGACCAATGGGATGCGGTCACGTGTAAAATAATTGGAAATTCAATATAAAATAGCAAATGGTCTATTTTGGAAAAAGTTAAAACATAAAAAATGTTTATTTATTTATAAACTATTTTTTTATGATTTTTATTTATTTTTTTGAAATAAAAATTAGGTATTTACAATATAGTATAATATATAGGTATATATACAAACATGAGCTTCCTTATCTCTCTCTACTTGGGTTTTTATGCAGTGCCCATGCTGAGCCCTTCCTTGGGATAAGGTCGCTCAATATTTATTCTAAATATCTCCCTCTTTTTCTTTTGTTTCTTTATTCTTTTATTTATGCATAAAAACATGCTAATTATTTAATTTTACACAATGCATGCTTTTTGATAATTATTGATATTTACATATATCTACATGTGTTTGGCAAATGTTTTGTAGCTAAAATAAAAGAATAAAGAGTGATGAATGGGTATTCATCAGGAGCACAAGCGATGAGTGACGCAGGGATTGGTCGGCAGCTCAGGTCGTATTTCGTCGCTTTCTCCAGAAGAGCGAGAGGGGAGGGCTGAGGATGGTGTGGGCGGAGTGTCGTCCACTGAATGGCTTCATTGATACGTGTCGTCCACTGAATTGGTTACATGATCCAAATGCTATCTTCTTATTAGTTTGTTACAATGCTATAACCAGTCTCCAATCTAAGCTATAAAGTCATATTTTTTTGACATTTCTTCCAGTTAAACAGAGAATATCTTTCTACTGAAAAATCGATTTGAACTAGTCAACCTCCCCTGACCATTTGATTTTTGATTATGATTCAAGTCCACATATTCTTCTTTTAAATCACATCGCTAGCAAATTTTAGCAGTATTTTCGTCATGCAAGAGTTGGGAGTATCTTGTAGAAACTAGGCACATGGAGAGCAAGTTGGCATGCTGAATTTCTAATTATAGAGCCAATGAACTATCATTAGCTTGTTGTTTGGCGAAGATTTGACTACTAGTTTTCTAGCTATTGAGATCCTCTCGACATCTGAATCAATGCCAACCCCTAACAATTTTGTTGGTCAATGCGAGTTATTGTAATATTCACTGGTATTGAAAACAAATTCCTACTAACAGCCAATCGGTGTTTACTTTGACGTCTATGTTGAAAACATATTCCTGTAAGGGGTCTTTTTTTCATGTAGCACCCAATTAAATTTTTCATCCACTATACCATTTGTTATGGTAAATCGTGAGAATCATGGATTGTTTCCGAATATAGTGTCGCCAATTTTTTAATTTTTGTCATTCATGTCATTATTTCTCTTCGCAGCTAACACATGCAAAATACTCTGATAATTTCTTGCCCATTATGAAGAGATATGTCGGACTGGATGGGCACAAACGATGGAGACCTAGGAGGGGTATCTGATGTACCCATAACAGGAGGTGCACAAAATGCACATTGGAAATCCAAACTAGATAAGATCTTTGTGGACGTTATGCTAGAGCACGAGAGTTCATGGGAGGGAAGCACCTTCACAGTCCCCGGTTGGCATTCTATCGTGAGGAGGTTCAACGAAGTTGCTAGTCGAAACTATACGAAGATACAACTGCAATATCGCTGGAAAAACATCAAGAAAGACTACACCTCCTATTTATACCTCCGCAACAAGTCTGGATGGGGCTGGGACAACATCTATAACAAGCCTATTCCACCGTCAGATAGTGCCTGGTTTGAGGTGATATTTCAGCTTGAACTTTCTCACTCAACATCACTTTTTTCCCTAATATCGAATTTTTTCATACTAGGTACCTGATAGATATCATAAATACCTCAACAAACCATTCCTGTACTTTGGTGAGATTCAAAGGTTCTTGATCAGGGACATCGCAACAGGAGTTCATGCAACAACTTTGCGTGCAGCAAGGGAGAAGCAAACGATGGGGGAAGGAAGTTCACGCACAACAGTGACGCAGAAGGAGGTGAATTTCGATGAAAATCTTGACGAGTGTATGCCGGAACCGGTCGAGGAAGCATACGACGGTGATGCAGTGACGTATACACCGTTGTCTCGGAAAAGAAACCTTGGCGGTAAACGCGCAGGAAGCAAAAAATCAAGGAGTGGGGGCTCCATGAGCGCAGCTGGTCAGAAAATGTTGGAGAAGTTTCTGAGCAATCTCCCAAAATCTTTTGCTGAGGCGAGGGAAGATCCTGACAAACTGGCTAACGAAGCGTGCAGGGAAATTAGTGCGTTGAGGCCGGATCTTGACATTGAGCAGTTTGAACGTATTGCAGAGAAGTTGGCGACAATGAGCGGTTGCAATGTTTTCTACCATGTCAAGGGGGATCCAGACAAGCTTAACGCATGGATTGAGAGGACTACCTGTCCCCCCTAGAAAATAATTTACGTCTTTAAATTTCAATGCATGGAGACATTCTGAACTTGCTATCATGATTTTTATGGACTTAGGACTCCTTTATCTGATTTTGTAGATTTCATAAGTTAGAAAACATTTTATTGGGTGTATTGCAGGTTAGATTGTATGCGTGTAGGCTTAAACAGGTCCATACAGTGAACATCCATCTAAATATTTTCTTGCAGGTTGACATCCTCGTTAGATGCAATATGGCATGTTTACACCTACTTACCGGTTTCTTGCAGGTTAATTGGTGCCTGTAACAAGTATAGTAGGAAACTACTACTTCACTTACATGTCCATAATTTGTGGAAAATTAGCTCAAGCGAAGTCTGCTTAACGTTTTTTTTTCATTTGATGAGATGCCGTCATTGTTTACGTATGCCTTGATTTATTTTCCTAAAATGTTGTATACATTACCTAAAAATTGTTTGATAGCTTAGGAAAATTTATAAAATGACAGAGGTCCGTACACGGGTATGGCACTACGTAGCTACAACTCAGAAGCCAAACATATTCCACGTCCACTGCATACAAGACCTCTCACTGGTCGTGATTGGATTTAGGCGATGCTTGATGGCCACGATGATAGAGCCTTTCAGAATTTTTGAATGAGGCCACCCATGCTGAGGAGATTTGTGCGTGTCCTATCCGAACATGGCTTGACACAAACAAGACATATGGATGTCTATGAGTAGGTCTGTCTCTTCCTCTATGCATTCACTAATGGCCATTCAAATAGAGTCATCCAAGAATCATTCCAGCATAGCGCGAAGACCATTTCCCGGCATATTAAAAATGTTCTTGCGAAGATATTGACATTGGAGCAAGAATATATACGATTGGCTCCGTCCGTCACTCCAAATAAGATCACTGGAGATCCTCGCTACTACCGGTACTTCAAAGTAAGGTGTCGACTTTAATTTACCTGTACTCCACTATTCTATTCCTCATATCCCCTTCATGGCACAGGGAGTGATTGGAGCAATAGATGATACTTACATTCCAACACATGTGGATCCGGAGATGCAAGGAGCATATCGGTGCATGAAACTATTTCCAGCACAGAACGTCATGGCTGTTGTTGACTTTAACTTGTACTTCGCATACGTCGTTACCGGTTGGGAGGGTTCTTGTGCGGACATGACGGTTCTTCGTGATTCGGTGGAAAGAGGCTCCATTCTTGTCCCAGAGGGTTGCAAATACTTAGTCGACTGTGGCTACGCGAATACAGACACATTCATCGCTCCGTACCGGGGTGCCCTTTATCATCTACCTGCTTGGCGGGCACATGGATGCATATACGACAACCATAAGGACTTATTCAACCACCGCCACACGTGTTTGCGCAATGTAGTGGAGCGCACATTCGGTGTGTGGAAGAACAGGTTTAACTGCCTGAGACATATGCACTCTTACCCATTTGATGTTCAAAGGGACGTAGTTAGAGCCTCCTGTATCATTCACAACTTCATACGACTTAATGGAGGAGATTCAATATCTGATGACGACGACGAAGATATGTTGCCGGAGGCCGTCGACGAAGACCAACTTCGTGTAGTTGGCATTCTTCGCGATGACCTTCGACGGGGAGAGGTCCTCCGTGATAGAATAGCTCATGCAATGTGGAATAACAGGAGAAGGGGTCTGTCGTAGATCGCCTTTTGTTAGTCAAGGGTTCTGTAATGCATATGTACCGAATATTAGTTTTCCGCTATAGACGTGCAAGTTGTGCATCTAGCTGTTACATGTTGGTCACTGGAGCAAGAATATGTAGTTACCTGTTGGAATTAATGAGTTATGTTTTCAACATATTTATTTCAAATTATAGGTAGCAGGTAATGGACTCGACTTCAAAATGCAGATGCGGTACTCCATGGATTTTGAGCTACGAAGGGGGCC
Source organism: Ottelia alismoides (assembly GCA_037367405.1). NCBI lineage: Eukaryota > Viridiplantae > Streptophyta > Magnoliopsida > Alismatales > Hydrocharitaceae > Ottelia > Ottelia alismoides. The sequence continues at coordinate 642,357 of JAZKJV010001598.1, forward strand.
AATAAGACCCGGTAAGGCGCCTTATCTATGTGTGCTCCACCGATCTATGTGGTTATCGCCAGCCGTATGCGCGTACTCCCGGAACAATGGATAATCTAGCAGATGAGTTCTTCTTTATCGCCCAACGATTGTGGGATGCGGAACGCGAAAATGCTGAACTCCAACAAAAACTTGAAAGTGCCGCAAAGGTGATAGACGACAAAGACAACGAACTTAGTTTCCTCTACTTAAAGCTGGATGATGCAGGAGGCACAAGATCTTCACTGAAGGAGATGGTTGAGACACTTTGCATACAGTTGCAGAGTGCGGGAATCGACACCGTGGACGACCGTATTGTTGATAAGCACGTTATATGAGGGAAGTCTGCCTGTTTTCTTTTTTTATGTTGTTGATATCATCGTATGATTTGGCTACACATGACGCGGAGTCGAGGGGGGTTGTCTTAACATGGTAGCGTAATGTGTTTTCTATCGTAAGCCAATATATCGTAATTCAAATTGTGGTCGCGCACGCGATAGTATTTTGATGTTGCCTAATCAATCCAAGACATTGTTATTGGTGCAACTTACGGAACAAATTGTGTGATCAGGATATGCAATAATATAACTTTGTGACATACCATTTAAATAGGATTTTCCCCAAAATATATAGTAGGGAGTGTGTACGGGTAATCGTATAATGCAAACATTCCATGTTAAACAAAATTATGGGACCTGCGGAAAAGTTTTTAACAATTTACCCAATAAATTTTTCGAATACGTTTTTAAATTTATATACACGGTCTAACTTCAACCCTCTCCAAAAATTATTTTATTATCGTACATTCAGTACAATACATTATCAAATGTATTCCCAATCCTCATAGCACCATGAAGCTCAAACTAAACACACTCAAAAATCACAACAATTCAAGTCACATCCACATCCCACTCCAACCCGCCCTAAGAACCAAACACCTACTATTACAAACATGGTATCCACCTCACCATCCCTATCAGGTGGGGGATATCCCATCCCACTCCAACCCAGCAACCAAACACGCCCTAAAACTTGAACCTCTCCCCCCTGCATCCCCCCTCCATCCACCCCCTTGTTGGAGTTGATTGAAGTCGCCAATGTCAGCCCCTCTCCACCACAACATACCCCCTTCATTCACCTCCTCTTCCTCCCTCAATCCTCCCCTTCACCACGGAAGAACTGCCTCATCCATGATTGACGCCTTCCCTCCCTCGTTCAAGCTAGCCCTCTTGGACCACCTTCTCCACAATTTCTCGTTCATCTCCACCACTCCTAGGATTTCTTCCTTCATAAACTATTTTCATCAAGTACGGTGACCCTTGCATGGAGATCACTAGTGGATAACCTTCCTTTGGAATTTCCATACCTCTTGGATAACATCTCCTTGAGGAGCACTAGCGTGAGTGTCTCGTTGATCTAGAGTCGTTCCTTATCATCGAAGAGGGTGAAATCGATGGAGATGTGAACCCTACACTCGATGACCTGCATCTTTGGTTATAATGTTGCATGTCAAATTGCTTGATTACTACACTCTTGATGGTGGGATCCACTACCAACCTCCTCAATGATGACAACAAGTTATTTCTTTTACTTTTTTGGTGATATTTTTAGGAATCAACCACTATGGACCGTAGAGTTGATATGTGAACGATGGTTTTAATTAATAACAGAAAGGGCAGTTTAGGTTCTTTGTGGGGTTGAGAATCTCGAGGTCGATGAGAGGAGGTTATGTAGAACTATAGTCATTTGCTCTTTTGAGAAAACATGGAAGAGATATATGAACAGAAGTTCTCAAAAATATGAGACACAAGGTGGTGTAGGGGATAAAACTACTTTTAAATGTTGATATCCACTTCATCAATGTTCATTTCACCGATTAATCACTCATGTATGATTGATCGATTTAATAGACATTTTAGTCGATCACTTGACTTTGGTTGATCGATCAATAAACATACGTAAAATATTTATTATTAATTTTTAGTTTTTAGACAACTTAATAATTATATACTAGAATCCTTTTTGAAGAGATCTTGTTTGATTTTTATAGTTGTTGTATTTTCCTTAAGAGTATTATGCATAGGTAAACTTGATGGAATATCTAAACTAAACAAGTCTCTCATTTATTTCCATTCTTTTAGAGTATAAGGAAAGATAATTCAAGTTCTCTCCCTTTATTTTAGTTTTTCTATTTACAAACATTTTAAGATATGATTCTGAATCTTGTTCAGTGATCCCCAAGTTACCTCAACGATCAACTAAGCTTTTTGTTTATTGATTGATCAAATTGCATGATTTGATCAATCACTTTTTGAATGTTGATATACAATTCATTCCTTTCCCCGGTTGTAAGTCAAATCATTTACAGAGGATGGGCCCTAAAGTGAGTTATACGGGTCGGTCATCTCCTTGTGTTTTTTGTCCTTGTTTTCAATACACTATTACCAAGATTAAACTAGGCATTAGATGGGGTCATTCCATGTCCCTTTGTCTAGTAGAAAGATGAAAACTTCATAAACTATATAATAATCAATGCTATAATATTAAATAATGCATGGTTTACATGTTTGACTTTTCTAATTAGCCCATAAGAATGCAATACTCATGATCATAAGCATGTACATATTAATAAAAGCTACTAGTGGGGTACTATAATATAACAAATATAAGCAAGAGACCCCTTATATAAATAAATTCATTCAAAAAACCTTCCAAGTAGATGAAAAGCGGAAAATCGGTGTCGCTAAAATGAGCTGACAAATCAGCTTCACTTGTTGCTGAGGCAACTACTCAAATTTCTATGCTAATTCAATAATTAACCCACACAATATGTAAATCAAGCAAAATAGTGTGAATCAAAATTTATTATACACTACTATATATGTATAGTGACAAGCAAGCATGGGTCGAACACAGGAAGCAACGGTATAGAGCAATGTGAATAGAAGAAAATCAAACACAATGTGCCTCTCAAATGTTTAGCCAAAATATGGTGTTTGTGGATTTTTAATTTTTAATTTTGTATTTTATTTTTTGTTTTATATTTTTGTATTTTGATTTTTTTGAATTTTATATTTTTCTTTTTATGATTTTAGATTTTATATTTTCTTTTTCTTTTGTAAGATATATTTATTATTATATATGGCTATATATACAATATAAAATAGTATGGATATAAATACAACTACAAATGCTCAAAATTCAGAAATTGAAACGTTTTTTGTAGTTTAAATATTTTTCTACTATTTTTGTGGTTTTTAGAAACTTCTACTAATTTTTATATAATTTTAAAGTAAAAAATACCCCAAAACAGAGATAAAATAAATGACATGGATTAAAATGAAGATCAAAAGTACCAAATAGTATCAAAAATTTTCCAAATTAATTTTCATAATTAGTATATAGTATTAATAAAATTCAAAGATAGAAAAAAATATTTTTGGAGTTTTTATAAATTTTATATATTTTTATTAAGGTTTTTGGAGCTTTTTAATTTTTAGGTATTTACTTTTTCTATTTTTAGTGATTTTTGGCCAGAATGCTAAAAATACTTAAATAGACAACAATTTTTTTTAAGAATTTTCCAAAATATTTTATATTTTTTTGATATTTTATAAGCTAAATAGGGAATAAATGTGCTTCAAATGATTTTTAATAAATGCCAAATGCCTAAATTGCAAATGTAAATATATTTTGAAACTATACTACAACAAAAATCTTTGCCTATTTTTTAGGAATTTTTTGAGCACAATAGATATTTTTAATAAATCAAGAAAATAAACAAAAATGCAATGACTAATAAGGGCATATACAAGAATAGCATAAAAGACTAGGGTCAATGAGAAAAACATCCAAAAAGTTACAACTAAAATTCACTTTTCTCTGACGTAATACAAATATCAAAACTCAGAGGGGTGCCAATGCAAAAACTCCAAGTTTTATCGGTTGAGCTGGACAAGGACCCAAACATAATAAAAGAAAGTACGGGGGTTCTTTTGCAAATAGAATAAAAATATAACACATCAGATGAATGATTTTAGACTAAAGAATAAATACAAAATTGCATCGGGTGAGAAGTGCAAAATACTCAACTCCAGGAGGGAGCGGACAGTGATGCGCGATACACGTAGACGTGTGTCTGCTCCTCATGTGGCAATGACGCTTCGTGAACAACAACCAAGATTAGATTGCTTTAGAGGATCTAATGGCTAAGCGGGGAGACGATCTAACGGTAGCTGCACCTCACGAAGAACAGGAGAGGATCTAACGACGTTGGAGGGATCTAGATAAACGCACGAAGAACCCATGTGAACGAGTTTTTATCAGCAAAAGCTCAAGGTCATCTGCTCTTTTGTGTCTCCTGAAGGCTTCAAAAGCATCCTAGCAGTCTCCCGCACCAGTGGAGGGTCTCAAAATGGTGCGAAAGAGTCTTGATACATCTGGCAGAACACCTGAACCTTGCGATACCCCTGAGCTTCAATGTGCCTCGAAGAGACGTCCTTTTTTGGTCGTTCCCGCAGGGGATAGTCCTAGGCAAAATACAAATCTCCAAAGAGCTTAAATGGCATGATGAGCGATGAGGGAAGTGGGGCGATGTTCACCGGCGAGGCGGTGAAGTGGGTGTCTCTAATCCTAAGATCTATCAAGATCTGGGTGAACAGAGATGTGTGGGGTGTAGAGCAGTGAAGGGTGAAGAAGATGGAGGTGGTCATGGGTCGGAATGATGTAGGGATATGATGGAAACAAGTGGCAGATCTGGAGCTCCGCTGAACGAAGAATTTTGGTTTCTGATGAATACCCATTCATCACTCTTTATTCTTATATTTTAGCTACAAAAACCTATGCAAATGCATGTAGATATGTGTAAATAGGAATAATTAGCAAAGCATGCATTTTTGTAAATACTTATAATTAGCATGTTTTTGTGCAAAAATAAAAGAATAAAGATGAAAAAGAAAAAGAGGGAAATATTTAGAATAAATATTGAGCAACCTAACCCAAGGGAGGGCTCAGCATGGGTCTGACCGCATAAAAGCCAAAGTAGAGGGAGATAGGGGCTCTAGTGTAAATATTTGTAAATAAATAAATTATATATATTTTCCTCACCCAAAAATATGCTGTAAATATTTGTAAATATTTGTACATATTTTTAAAGTATAAAAACAAAATAAAAATTTAAAAATCAAAAACTCAAAAACACCCTTTCACCATATACATAAACCACCCCCCTTATCTATTTAACCTTGTAAATAGATTTATTTATTTTCAAAACTTCTTGTAAATATTCTATGTTATATAGTGTAAATAAAATAAATAAAAAGAATCAAAACAAAAATCAAATAAAAATTACAAAATTAAAATACAAAAATATATTGTATATATACCTTGTATATAGTTGTATATAACTAATTATTTCACCTATGTATATAAATAATAAAAATAAAATAAAAATAGCCTTTTTATTCCTCATTTTATCCTATAAATAAATAAAATATAAAATAGGAATAAAAATGTATAAAAATAACTAAGTAAAAATCAAAATTAAAAACTCAATATTGTACATATACCTATGTATAGACCTATTATGTAAATACCTTATTTTGATTTCCAAAAATTAATTAAAATTCACAAAAAAATAGAAAAAATTAAAACAAACATTTTTTATGTTTTGAGTTTTTCATGAATCGGCCATTTCCTATTTTATTTTGAATTTCCAAGCTATTTATGGCGTGGCTGATTCCTATTGGTCCACGGGGATTGTTGACCGCCCGGTCAACTCCCCCCTGTGGACCACTTCCCACGGATCTTGTTCGCGGACCCAACTTCGCCCAATTATTCCAACCAGATCCGACCTCCATTTAGCCTAATCCATGGTCCTAATTACTCCCCAGGTATCCGGGAATCTCGCCCGACATCTATCCTAGGGATCCGTGCTCCATCGAGCCGGACCCGAGCTCTTCTTCCCGGACCTGCACCCACATAAAAGCCGAGCTCCGCCGCATTCATTCTCTATCTTTGGCTCGCCACTCTCATTCCCGTGACCTCCATTGTAAACCCCGAGGTGACAGCTCGCGGTAGCCTTTGTCGCAGTGAGGGGAGGGTGCCCCGACCATCGATCCGGCAGCTTTGCGCCGCCGTGCTCCGCCGCTTGCAGGAGCTCGAGCCTCAGGCAGTGACGACCTTCGAGGCGACGACCAGGAGCTAGCCACGCTCCAGCACAGTCTTCCGCTCCACCCAGGTAGCACTCTAGCTCGCCCATTTAGTTTAATTTCTTGTTTCGCCCAAATCGCATCTCCGTCGAGTTCCTTTGATTCCGGCCACATCGAGCATCATTTTGATCATCGGAACCTACGCCCACCTTCGCCATCCTCCGACGCACCTTCTACGCCCATTCATTCAACCCAGCTCGCCCCGGAGCTGGGATTCGAGCTCCACCATCCTCCGCTCGCCGGAGCTCATCCGCCCCGACGCATCCTTCACCTTCACGTCGCTTCATCGGGTCGAGGCACTTTGCCCTCGACCCGCGAAGCTTTTGGTTCACTTTGCAGGTCAAGAGGGAGCCATCTGAGGCCCCCTCGCATTCAGGCCAGGAGCTGTTCGCCACCGACCTCGCCGGAGCCCCTCCAGGGCTCGGCTGGGCCATCTGAAGCCACCACCAGCTGCGGGACGCCATCGCCGATCTTCTCCGATCCTTGGAGGCAGCTGAAGAGGCCCCCAGCACGTGCACTAGGCCGGCGAACCTCGCCGGCCACTTGTTCTTCGAGGGACCTCCAGCACCGTCCGATAGCCCCTCCGCTCCAGTTTCGATCGTGTCCGTCCGTTCATCGAGGAGCAGCAACCACCCGATCATCCAGAGGAGCCATCCGGACCGCTAGTGCAGAGAGAGAGAGGCCACAACACCTGACCCGTTAGATCTTCCACGTGGCCCCCTCTGCACCGTCGATCGGCCCACGTGCGAAGGAGAGAAAGGCGCCACTCACCAGGACCGTCGGATCATCTACGTGGCGCGCATCCAGCCGTCGACGAATAAAGGGGTAATTTACTTAGGGCCCCCTCTTAGTTTTTGTTTTCAGTCCTAGTCCTGTAACTATTTTAGTAGTTTTATTTACGTAGGGTAAATTGCACATTGGACCTCGTGCTTGTTTTTATTTGCAATTATGCCCCTGTGTATGTGAGCCCACGTGCTTCGCCACGTGCTTTGTCTGGGTTATTTGCATCTATTATCCTGTAGTTCTGGTTGGTTATTGAATGGGTAGAAACTTTTTGGTAATTGCTTTTATACCCCTGTGAGTGTTGTATATGCGCATGTGCGGATTTTAGTGGGTTAATTGCATCCAAGCCCCTGGACTTTTTGGTACGAGTTACCAAAAGGTCCTAGAACTTGGTTTTTATTACCAGAAGGTCCCTGAGTGCCCCAGGCACGCGCCACGCGCGTGATTTGCTGGGCAAATTGCACCTGGACCCCCAGAGTTTCGGGTATTTGCACTTAAGTCCCTATGCACTGTGCCCCCTTTATATTTTTGAATAAAATATCAAACCACCTCCAAATTCGATGAAAATTTGACACATGGCTCCTGCCATGTTGTTGGATTTTTGAGAATTTTTGAGGACATTTTTGATTTCATTTATTATTTTTAAAAAATTCAAAAACCTCTATTTTAGCTACTGTCTAGGTTTAAAAATCCCAAAAAAATATAAAAACGCCGAATTTCTAGCCAATTTTGGCTATTTTTCATTGAGTAAAAACCCTAAAAATCTAAAAACACCTAAAAACTCATAAAAATTATAATAAATAATCTAAAAATCCAAAAACAATAATTTTGGTGCTCAAATTTTCCTTATTTTATCTAGAATATAGGAAAATTATCTCCAGAACCTGTTGAGATCCTTAGATATTTTATTTAAGGGTTTTGATTCTGGCTGGACAGTACCTCATCTTTTTAGCACTGTTTGATTTTTAGAAAATAAAATACACCTTATAAAAATCCCAAAAATTCACCAAAAACATTAAAAAACCTAAAAAACATAAAAACAATTTTTCTTGAATTTTTGCTTGATTTTTGGTGTGTTAAATAAATTGCTCAAGTGTGCTTGGTTTTGTTTTCTTTAATTTTCCTTACATATTAAAAATCCAAAAAAAAATATATAAAAATTATTAAAAACCACGAAAAACATTTTGTTTTTCTTTTATTTCATTTTTACTACTTCGTAGGCCCTAGGCCAACCCGTGCTCCTTGTGTTCGACCCTGGGTGCTATACCAGGTTAATCTCATAGCTAGGACCGCACTTCGTGTTTTGATCTCTGATTTCTTTCGCGGTTCGATATTTTTCTTGATACACCTATCCTCTGAGATCCGGGTCGCAACGACCCTTGTTTCCGTACCTTCACCCGGGTCTTGAGGGTCTTGGGTGTTATCAGAATGGCGCTGTTGCCGGGGAGCACGGCTTAGTAGTATTTTTGTTTTTATTTTCATTTTTGTTTTCGCGGCTTTTCGCGGCTCTTCGGAGCTCGCGGCTCTTCGCGGCTTTTGTTTATAGTTTCTTTTTGTTTTATTTTGTTTTATTTTTATTTTCTTTTATTTTTATTTTTATTTTTGTTTTATTTTGTGTGATTATTTTATTTCCATTTTTGCACATATACCCTCACTTGTATTTTCTTTTATTTTTCTCTATTATTTGATTATTCTTTCTGGACTGACCACTCTTCTCTGTTTCTTGCGAGGGCCCGAGGACCGCGGAGGCGACTTTCGAGGAGTCGGTGCAGCCGCGACACTTGGAGGCGGCTTCTTTCTCTACGAAGCCGCAGGAGAGAGCGAGAGAGAGAGAGTTGAGTGGGTGAGGTATTAGGATAGATTTTTATTTCATTCATTATTAATTGTAATAATACAGGACACTCTTGGACTTTGTGGACTTGTGACCGTAGCGGGTCTGTTTCGCCGAGCACCGGTGTGCTCGGGGGACCCATTAGGACTTGCGGTTTTTCGCGGCTTTTCTCGCGGATTTCTTTTTCTTTCTTACTGTCATTTGCCGGTTTTTCACGGTTTTTGTCGAGCCCCTAGATTTAGGACTTTCTGGTGATTGTGACGTAATTGAGTAGGATCCACACACTTAAGGCATATCTGTTCCTATAGAACCGTAATTGGACCTACTTAAAATAAATAATAAAAATAACCGACTCGCTAGCCTCCGTAGCCTACGTGCCGTAGCTCGTCCTGTAAAGCGCTTACTCCTACCCCCGATTTGTCGGGCAGGGGAGGGACGGGCCAAGACCGGACCCTTTGGCTTGGAGGTCGGTGACCGGTTAGACGGTTCTTCGCTAGAAGTTGCTCGTCTAGGACTCGGCTTTTTCCCGCTGCATCATTTAGCTTAGTTTAAATTTTGTCTTTATTTTATGCGCGGATCATTTTGCATGTAGAGAGCTGGAGCAAGGTACGCATTTCTGACTTTGCATGCATCATTGATTTCTCGTGCATCGGCTTTTTCGACTTCTCCCCCCTGTTTTTGACTTAATAATCAGGAGAATCGAAAAATTCGTTAGGCGATTTTGTTTGATTTGAAAAATACCTAAAAAGTGTAGCCATAAAATTGGGACTGCTAAGATTATTGACCCTAAAACTTGCTCACCCTAAAAATTTTGTCTTGGGAAGAGCAACCCCCTCATTGCTTGGTTTGTATGCGCGAGAGAGTGACCCGCACACTAGGTAGAGCCCCCCGCGGCTAAACCCGACTGATTACCGACTCTTCCGTGCGGGCCAGTCGGTTGGGGTTAGCAGCGGATATCCCAACAGGTCACGTAAGCGCTTTGATATCTTGAGTGTTCACCAAAATAAAATCGACAAGATAATTTGACCGAACTTTCACGGTCTTCAGCTCGCGTTGCGTTGGTGAACCGGGGGTTTGTTTTTCGATCATAATTTTTCCAGATCTCATCCGCCCTACTCGCCAGATCAAGATGATGGGTAGACGATCTCTTAGGCAGCCTCTGGCTACACCGCTTTCGGGCGCGTCTACCTCATCATCTAGGTTGGCTCGCGAGATCTCAGACCCGCTCTCCGAGCCCGAGTACGACTCCACCCTGTTCCCCCTCGATCCCCTTTCTGATCTTCCCGAGAGACATGAGCCCGAGGAGAGACTGATTCATTTGACGGCACCTGAGTTGGGCTCATTTGATTTTGCAGACGTCGAGATGGCCGGAGCAGGCAGTTCTGATGATCACTCCCGTAGACCAGAGCATATTGTACTAGACCAGGGAGCGATCAACTCCACCCTGATCGCATCACTCGATACAGTTCAGCAGCAGCTCCGCGATCAGGGAGCGTTCATGATTGAGATGAGGCGTGAGTTGGAGAGGCTCAGAGCAGAGAGAGACCAGCAGAGCGAGCCCGAGGAGATCCCGGATGCAGATGCACAGGCACGAGCCGCAACAGCAGCAGCAGTCGCGGCCGCCGCCGTAGCGGCAGCAGCCGCAGGAGGAGCAGGACCACCTAGACCGATGCGGGAGTTGCACAACCCCGGATCTACACTGATGCACCATTGGGTTGTGGTTCCAGCCATCATGGGGGACTTCAAGTTCCCCCCGAACACATTGCAGATGCTTCCTCGATTCCACGGACTTGCTATAGAGGAGCCCCACCTCCACCTCCAGGAGTTTCTTATGATATGCAGCACTGTCCACGACAGACATGTGGACCAGGACACGATCAGGATGATCGCTTTCCCCTTTTCACTGGCAGATAGAGCAGCCACCTGGCTGAAGCATTTGGGGAGATTTGTCTATACCTGGGAGCAGCTCCGCACCGAGTACTTGAACAAGTACTATCCACTCGGGCGGACGAATGCAGCGAGGGCCCTGATTAGTAACTTCTCCATGTTCCCCAACGAGCAGTTCCACGAGGCTTGGGAGAGGTTCAGAGAGCTTTTGGACAGATGCCCGCACCATGACATCACGAAGCCGAACTTAGTTCAGAGCTTCTTCAGTGGGTTGTCACCAGAGTTACAGGGCTTGGTGAATGCTTCTTGTGGCGGGTCCTACTTCGCCAAGGACCACGACCAGGTCTGGGCTATTTTTGAGGAGATGGCAGAGAACTACATGGTGATGTCCCAGACCCGGCTCTACACTCAGAAGACCCAGCCACATCATCCAGGACCCGTGCAGTACCAGAGGATAGCACGGGTAGATGCAGGTCCTTCCAGTTCGTCTGCAGTCGCAGCAACACAGGCAGAGTCATCAGCTGCAGACATGGGTATCATCAACGAGAAGTTGGACCGCATGGAGCTGATAGAGAAGAAGTAGTGCCAGAGTATCACGCAGATGGAGCAGATGACACAGGTCTTGAGCGACATGAAGACACAGCTCATGTGTCTCTAGGAGGCACAGACAGCTTCTCAGCCCCGTCTTCAGTCGCGAGGCGACGCCGGCAGCAGCAGCAGCTCGTCCCAGCGCTCCAGCACCCCAGTGCAGCCTAGACAGGTTCACCTTGTACAGGCGGAGCCGTACCAGCAACCGCAGCCCACCTACCAGTCTCCACCATCTCCAGAGATGCAGATGGTGGTCTACCAGTCGGACCAGCCTCTGGCAGTACTCCCGCCAGCCCCCTTTGATGCTGAGCCGTTGATGGATGTCAACGGAGTCTGGTACGACCGTCCCCAGCCTGGGATCCGATGAGACCATCCCGGATTCAGGTGGGGGAGTGGTGGTGCCCAGCCCCAGCAGCAGCCGTCAGGACAGGGAGGGCAGTACTCCCATCAGAGAGACCAGCACCAGCCGCAACAGCAGCCCCCAGCGTATCAGCAGCAGTCATCCTACGGTCCGCGTCCCTATCAGCAGCAGGGACAGCCTTGGAGACGTGAGCAGCAGACTCACCAGGGATACCAGCAGCACCCTCCATCCTACCCCTCTTACCCATCACAGCAGTTCCAGCAGCCTCACCCACAGAGAGGCCACCCGTCGGGCTCCCACGAGAGCCCCGCTTTGGATGACATCGCCCGCCTCCTCACGGACCAGCAGGCTACATTCCGACGGGAGATGGACGAGTTCCGCCAGGAGATGCGGGACCTGGTGAGAGGGAAGGCCGCCATACCAGCCCAGATAGAGCCCAATCCGAACAGCCTCAAGAGGAAATCTGAGCAGGTAGTACATACTGAGTCAGCCACTCCTAGTGACCCATTTGATGATACATCTTCGGATTTATTTGATGCTGATTTTGTCACACTTAGGAGCGGTAGGACCCCAGCATGCGGCGGCGCCTCATCTGAGCACCATCCCGAGGCGCCACAGGAGGAGGAGGAGAGCGGTACTGAGGTCGCTCCAGACGATGACGGTGGTACTGAGGCCACCAAGGATGTTGATCCCACCGGCGGTACTGAGGCCGCCGCTTCACCAGATCTAGGTGGTGGTACTGATGCCACCCATGCAGCTGAGCCAGCCAGTGGTACTGATGCCACCCATGCAGACGAGCCAGCCAGCGGTACTGATGTCGTACGACGTCTACCTTCAGCAGCAGCAGAGCAGCCAGCCCGTGGTGGTACTGAGGCCACCGGTGTTTGTAGAGACAGAGATGTTGTTTTTCCTCGTGTCCATGTATCTCAGAATTCTGCTATGAATAAAGGAAAAGGTTTACTTTCTTTTGGTCCCACTGTGGTGCATGATGTATGTGTGGATCCGGTCCTTGAACCGTCTAGACCTTTTCCTGGTCCTTCATCTGAGAAGGACCCAGTGATCCCCTTCCCTAGAGCCCTTCAGATGGGGAAGGGGAAGAAAAATGATCCAAAAAAGAGAGAGCTTGAGGAGTTCAGCCAGAGCATGATAGATCGATTTCACATTCAGCTGACCCTCCAGGAGGCTTTGCAGCACATCCCCCTTCTCCAGAGATCTTTGAGAGAGAGGACTACAGTCAGGAGGAGGAAGAGGAACCACACTTCAGAGATACATGTGCTGACCAAAGCCACGTGCTTTGCGATCCAGAATCGACTGCCAGCCAAGAGGCCAGATTCAGGGGCCCCGTATGTCAGATGCCAGATTAGTGAGCAGTGGTTCGACCGTACTCTTCTAGATAGCGGATCGTCGATTAACCTTCTTCCGGCAGCCCTTCTCGACCGCTTCGAGTTGGGCACTCTTCGACAGAGCAGGACAGTCCTTCAGTTCGCTGATCGATCTGTCAAGAGGCCGAAGGGGTTATTACGAGACGTTATCGTCACTATTCAGGGCCTGCAATTCCCCGTGGACTTCGTAGTGTTGGACATGGAGATCCCTGAGTCAGTGACCGATACCCCCATCATCCTTGGTCGTCCGTTCTTGTCCACAGCCAAGGCGGTGACTGATCATGATAGCGGGAAGGTGTACTTTCACGTCCAGGGCGAGAGTATACAAATAGAGACGGTCGAGGACTATAGAGCCAGATTCAGATCCCGCTCAGATGCGAGTACCGATTCAGAGCAGCTGACAGACGCAGAGCCAGACATCCACCAGGACTGTGATTTTGTGATCACAGATGATGAGGCAGCTTGGGCAGACCTTGAGACACAGACCACCCTCTCACTTTCAGACACAGCTGAGGCAGAGATGATAGCAGAGGAGAGTCTGGAGAGCACAGACCTGGTTCAGGATACCATTGCGGCAGCGGAGCCGGTCCTCGATCGCAGCACGATGACTAGTGGTGGTGGTGCTGATGCCACCTTGTTTCCCGGTGGTACTGATGCCACCGTTTCTGATACAGATCCCTCGGATTCAGAGTCTTATTGGGCCGATTGCTATGATCAGATGCCAGACTTGAGTCCAGTTGAGCCTATTGATGAGGAGGAGGTAGACGCAGAGCCGAGCAGAGACAGTGCAGTAGAGCCGCCTTCTCCCGATCCAGTTTGCGAGAGTATGCTTTCACTTTCCCAGGCAGATTTGGCAGACCTTGCAGCTTTCACTCAGTTTCTTCCGCAGCCAGATTTGTCGGCACCCAGCATTCCAGAGCTGAAGCCGCTCCCTACTTCGCTGAAGTATCGATTCCTTGCGGGCGATCCAGAGATGTACCCAGTCATCATCTCCGCTGACTTGACTGGAGAGCAGGAATCCCGTTTGATGGGGGTTCTTGAAAAGAACCGCAAGGCGATCGGATGGAGCGTAGCAGATCTCCATGGGATTAGTCCATCAGTGTGCTCCCACCATATCTATCTCGAGGATGGGGCGAAGCCGTCGCGTGAGTTCCAGCGGCGTCTGAACCCCAACCTGAGAGAGGTTGTCATGAAGGAAATATCAAAATGGTGGGGTGCAGGTTTTATTTATCCCATTTCTGACTCCAAGTGGGTTAGCCCCTTGCATGTGGTGCCCAAGAAGACGGGCATCACGACTGTGATCAGTGAGTCGGGAGAGGAGATTGCTACACGAGTACCCACCTCTTGGAGGGTTTGTGTTGACTACAGGAGACTCAACCAAGCCACCAAGAAGGACCATTTCCCCCTGCCTTTAATTGACCAGATCATTGAGAGACTGGCAGGGAAGAGCCATTATTGCTTCCTGGATGGGTACTCGGGCTACAACCAAGTGTCCATCGCTCCTGAGGATCAGGAGAAGACCACCTTTACCTGTCCCTTCGGCACATATGCTTTTCGACGCATGCCATTTGGGCTATGCAACGCCCCAGCGACTTTTCAGAGGTGCATGATGTCGATCTTTTCGGACATGGTAGGGGAGTGCCTAGAGGTCTTCATGGACGATTTTTCGGTCTACGGCGATGGATTCGACTCCTGTCTTGACTGCCTAGACCGAGTACTCCAGCGATGTATTGAGTATCACTTGGTGCTATCTTGGGAGAAGAGTCACTTCATGGTGACTCAAGGGACGGTGCTTGGCCATATCATCTCCAACAGGGGCATGGAGGTTGATCCGGCCAAGGTTGATGTCATTAGAAAACTCACACCGCCGTCCAATCTGAGACAGTTACGGTCATTTCTGGGGCACGTTGGATTTTATAGGAGATTTATTCAGGACTTCAGCAGGATTGCCCGGCCGTTGAATGACCTCTTGACGAAAGACACCGAGTTCCTTGTCGATGACAAGTGTCTTTCGTCGTTTGCTACTCTCCAGCAGTGTGTGATTGAGGCTCCTGTCCTCCAGCCGCCTGATTGGTCTCTCCCATTCGAGATCATGACGGACGCCTTCGATTTTGCCGTAGGGGCAGTGCTGGGACAGAGGAGGGATGGAGTACCATTTGCTATACACTACGCTAGCCGCACATTGGATTCCGCCCAGCGGAATTATACAGTCACAGAGAAGGAGATGCTAGCCGTAGTGTTTGCCCTGGATAAGTTTAGATCATATATCATCGGATCTAGAGTGACTTTGTTTACAGATCACACCGCCATCAGGTACCTCATGGCAAAGAAGGATGCCAAGGCCAGACTGACTAGATGGATCCTTCTACTCCAGGAGTTCGACATTGAGATCAAGGATAAGCCTGGAGTCAAGAATGTGGTGGCGGATCATCTCTCCCGATTAGAGCAGCCTGAGGAGACTGAGCAGATATATCCTATCCGAGATACCTTCCCAGATGAGGCGATCCTTGCTATCGCCTCACTCCCATGGTACGCCGATATTGTGAACTTTCTCGTTGCTGGGAAAGTTCCACAAGATTGGCCCAGGCAGAGACTTGAGACCTTCCTAGCGAAGGCCAAGTCTTACCATTGGGAGGATCCCATCCTTTACCATGAAGGAGGGGATAGCGTCTGGCGTCGGTGTATTCCTCAGGAGGAACACCATAGCGTCCTCACTTACTGCCACAAGCTTGAGGCAGGAGGACATCATTCTGGGAGGAGAACGGTACAGAAAGTGCTCCAATCCGACTTGTGGTGGCCTACCCTCTTCAAGGACTCAGATGAGTTCGTGAAGAGGTGTATTGACTGTCAGAGGATGGGCACTTGTGGACAGCGTGATATGATGCCGATGCAGCCCATTCACTTCTGTGAGGTTTTTGACGCATGGGGCATCGATTTCATGGGTCCATTCCCTAAGAGTCAGGGATTCAAGTACATTCTGTTGGCCGTAGACTATGTGAGTCGTTGGGTGGAGGCTATCCCCGCCCGAGCCGCTGATGCGAGGACAGTTTGCAGATTTTTGAGGAAGCATATCATCACGCGGTTCGGGGTTCCACGAGTTCTTATTTCTGATGGGGGATCTCACTTCATCAACGACCAGGTGAAGGCACTTGCTAGCGAGTTCGGCATAGACCATCGTGTTGCTACACCGTACCATCCACAGACGAATGGTTTGGCCGAAGTGTCGAATAGGGAGATCAAGACTATTCTGCAGAAAGTCGTCCGCCCTGACCGAAAGGATTGGTCACAGCTTTTGGACTCGGTCTTGTGGGCATATAGGACGTCTTTCAAGACACCTTTGGGCACATCTCCCTTTCGCCTCGTATATGGCAAGCCATGCCATTTACCTGTTGAGCTAAGGCACAAGTCACTTTGGGCAGTTACAGTCATACTTATGGATCCAGATGGTATAGGAGACCAGAGGAGGGCAGAGCTAGCTGCCCTGGAGGAGCTTAGAGATGCAGCTTTCTCAAGCAGCCTACATTATAAGGAGAGAGTCAAGGAGTGGCATGATTCCCATATCAGCCACAAGCATTTTGAGATTGGACAGAGAGTATGGCTGTTCGATGCTAGGCTTAGATTATTTCCAGGGAAGCTACAGAGCAAATGGAAAGGACCTTATCTGGTTCGGGAAGTACACGACAACGGTAGCATCGACATATATGAGTTGTCTTCTGAGAGTACCTTCCGAGTGAACGGCCAGCGGCTCAAGCCATTTCTAGATCATGAGCCGCGGGTCGTTGATATTGCCCCTATTCATTTTGCGTGAGATGTGGTCTTTGACTCATATCTAATGCATCTCACGCCTGAGCTTTACTGATCCTCCGCTGTACATAGATCCAGATGTCCATATCAGCACATTCTTTAGTCCCACATCCCTTTCTCATTCTTGTGATTATGCTATACTTAGGGTGCACTTTACCCTAAGTATAGGGGGGATGTGCGACATTTCGGGTATTTCTTTTGTTTTGTTTTGTTTCTGTCTACCCCTGTTTTGCTGCCTATACTTAGGGATATCTTACCCTAAGTATAGGGGGGGTAGACCCTGTACATTCTCCACTCGGTTTTCCCTTCGTGTACAGCCTGCTATACTTAGGATTACTTGATCCTAAGTATAGGGGGAAGACCCGAGTCCTTCTTGACTTTTCATTTTCCTTTTGTATAGCCTTCCTTTTCACTTCCTTATACATAGCATGAGTTATGTCTTCTTCATCGCTCTGGACTCCGAGGACATCGTTCGAGCTAAGTATAGGGGGTGTGTATATATTTCATATATACTTTAGCCATAACTCGTACTTTGTGTGAGTGTGTTAATAAATAAAAATGGCTAAAAACCACAAAAATTAAAAATTTTCATGTACATAATCTTTTTTTATTTGCACAAACATAGCTAGTGTACAAATTATTTTTGTAAAAATGATTTCAAAAATCTTTTGTGTAAAGCTTGTGTAAATATTTTTGTATCAAAATTATGTATATAGTACAAAATTTTTCCAAAATGTTTTGAAAATCAAGAAGTTTGAAAAATCTTGTGTAAATGTGTGTAAATATCTTTTTGCAAAACTTGCACGTCATGCATCATCATTCATGATTTCAAAACATTTTTCAAAAATTTTGCATGATTGTAAAATTTGTGTAAATATGCATCTTTTTGTACATATGTATATAGTTTTTCTGGATGATAGTTGACATTTAAACTAAGCCTGGAATCAAATTGAGAAATGGAGCTTGATTAAGATCTTAATCCACCTAATTTCTAAGAGGAACCTTATAGGGCTTAGGTTTAAGACTTTTCAGGTCCATGGTGACTTAATTCTTTGAGTCCACTAGGCTATGATCACATGTCATCTCAATGAGCCTAAGTAGAGCACTTAACAACAACACATGACTCATATAGATTATGGCTTTACTTGGACAACCGCACTATGCACCGAGCTCTCTACGGATGAGATGGTGAGGAGGCAGTCTTCCTTGGCTTGGGGTAGCATATGAGGGTAGTACTTCTAGGCGGAACCTCTCTTCTTCTTATAGTGAAGGAAGTGCGTCTCAACTTGGTCTGGTTGCCATGAAGTCTAACGACGGGAGTTGTGGGTTGCAATAAAGCTTCAAAAGAGGGATAGTCTACTGGCTCAAGAGGAAAAACTCCTTGTATATATGCTGCACATGTACATGTTGTAGAGATGCACTCGAAAAAAAAATGTGAAAAAAGAAAAGAACTCCAAAAAAGTGGTGGGTCTGAGAGAAAATGATAATCCCACTGGAGTATGTATATAAGTGCAATAAGCAAAGCTTGGTTTCATGATCCACCTGTTGTAGCTTGCAGCAGGGAGACTTGGCTTCACTGGTCAAGCTCCCAAGGGTACTTGGCTACACTGGCCTTGACCCATTCTCTTCTTCCCCCTCTTCTTGAGCCGGTTGTACTTGAACTTAGAAGGGAATACCCCGCTCCTCGAGGAAAGAGTGGCCAGATTGAGGTCATAGAGTTACCTTGTTAGGGAGGGTTGTCAAGTTGCCATTTCTAAGGTGGAGAGCTTAGACCTCACTTTCACAGGACAAGAAAAGATTCATGGTCTTCAGGGTTTGTGATTGATGACTTGTTCCGATCTGGAGCATTGAGGAGTCTTGGTTATAGATTGGTGGAACTTAGAGGCTGTTAGGTTTTAAGCTTAAGTCTAAATAAGGTTCCGACACATTAATAATCCAAAGATCTGATTGAGCTCCATACCTCAATTTAATGAAGGCAAGTTTAATAATCAACCTTGATCCATGTACATTCTCTTTTTCTTTTTCTTTCTTTCTTTTTCACTTCTTTTTCAAATAAGTGTTTGCTAAGGGACTAGCAAAGTATAGTATAGGGGGGTGATGAATACCCATTCATCACTCTTTATTCTTATATTTTAGCTACAAAAACCTATGCAAATGCATGTAGATATGTGTAAATAGGAATAATTAGCAAAGCATGCATTTTTGTAAATACTTATAATTAGCATGTTTTTGTGCAAAAATAAAAGAATAAAGATGAAAAAGAAAAAGAGGGAAATATTTAGAATAAATATTGAGCAACCTAACCCAAGGGAGGGCTCAGCATGGGTCTGACCGCATAAAAGCCAAAGTAGAGGGAGATAGGGGCTCTAGTGTAAATATTTGTAAATAAATAAATTATATATATTTTCCTCACCCAAAAATATGTTGTAAATATTTGTAAATATTTGTACATATTTTTAAAGTATAAAAACAAAATAAAAATTTAAAAATCAAAAACTCAAAAACACCCTTTCACCATGTACATAAACCACCCCCCTTATCTATTTAACCTTGTAAATAGATTTATTTATTTTCAAAACTTCTTGTAAATATTCTATGTTATATAGTGTAAATAAAATAAATAAAAAGAATCAAAACAAAAATCAAATAAAAATTACAAAATTAAAATACAAAAATATAATGTATATATACCTTGTATATAGTTGTATATAACTAATTATTTCACCTATGTATATAAATAATAAAAATAAAGAAAAAAATAGCCTTTTATTCCTCATTTTATCCTATAAATAAATAAAATATAAAATAGGAATAAAAATGTATAAAAATAACTAAGTAAAAATCAAAATTAAAAACTCAATATTGTACATATACCTATGTATAGACCTATCATGTAAATACCTTATTTTGATTTCCAAAAATTAATTAAAATTCACAAAAAAATAGAAAAAATTAAAACAAACATTTTTTATGTTTTTAGTTTTTCATGAATCGGCCATTTCCTATTTTATTTTGAATTTCCAAGCTATTTATGGAGTGGCTGATTCCTATTGGTCCACGGGGATTGTTGACCGCCCGGTCAACTCCCCCCTGTGGACCACTTCCCACGGATCTTGTTCGCGGACCCAACTTCGCCCAATTATTCCAACCAGATCCGACCTCCATTTAGCCTAATCCATGGTCCTAATTACTCCCCAGGTATCCGGGAATCTCGCCCGACATCTATCCTAGGGATCCGTGCTCCATCGAGCCGGACCCGAGCTCTTCTTCCCGGACCTGCACCCACATAAAAGCCGAGCTCCGCCGCATTCATTCTCTATCTTTGGCTCGCCACTCTCATTCCCGTGACCTCCATTGTAAACCCCGAGGTGACAGCTCGCGGTAGCCTTTGTCGCAGTGAGGGGAGGGTGCCCCGACCATCGATCCGGCAGCTTTGCGCCGCCGTGCTCCGCCGCTTGCAGGAGCTCGAGCCTCAGGCAGTGACGACCTTCGAGGTGACGACCAGGAGCTAGCCACGCTCCAGCACAGTCTTCCGCTCCACCCAGGTAGCACTCTAGCTCGCCCATTTAGTTTAATTTCTTGTTTCGCCCAAATCGCATCTCCGTCGAGTTCCTTTGATTCCGGCCACATCGAGCATCATTTTGATCATCGGAACCTACGCCCACCTTCGCCATCCTCCGACACACCTTCTACGCCCATTCATTCAACCCAGCTCGCCCCGGAGCTGGGATTCGAGCTCCACCATCCTCCGTTCGCCGGAGCTCATCCGCCCCGACGCATCCTTCACCTTCACGTCGCTTCATCGGGTCGAGGCACTTTGCCCTCGACCCGCGAAGCTTTTGGTTCACTTTGCAGGTCAAGAGGGAGCCATCTGAGGCCCCCTCGCATTCAGGCCAGGAGCTGTTCGCCGCCGACCTCGCCGGAGCCCCTCCAGGGCTCGGCTGGGCCATCTGAAGCCACCACCAGCTGCGGGACGCCATCGCCGATCTTCTCCGATCCTTGGAGGCAGCTGAAGAGGCCCCCAGCACGTGCACTAGGCCGGCGAACCTCGCCGGCCACTTGTTCTTCGAGGGACCTCCAGCACCGTCCGATAGCCCCTCCGCTCCAGTTTCGATAGTGTCCGTCCGTTCATCGAGGAGCAGCAACCACCCGATCATCCAGAGGAGCCATCCGGACTGCTAGTGCAGAGAGAGAGAGAAGCCACAGCACCTGACCCATTAGATCTTCCACGTGGCCCCCTCTGCACCGTCGATCGACCCACGTGCGAAGGAGAGAAAGGCGCCACTCACCAGGACCGTTGGATCATCTACGTGGCGCGCATCCAGCCGTCGACGAATAAAGGGGTAATTTACTTAGGGCCCCCTCTTAGTTTTTGTTTTCAGTCCTAGTCCTGTAACTATTTTAGTAGTTTTATTTACGTAGGGTAAATTGCACATTGGACCTCGTGCTTGTTTTTATTTGCAATTATGCCCCTGTGTATGTGAGCCCACGTGCTTCGCCACGTGCTTTGTCTGGGTTATTTGCATCTATTATCCTGTAGTTCTGGTTGGTTATTGAATGGGTAGAAACTTTTTGGTAATTGCTTTTATACCCCTGTGAGTGTTGTATATGCGCATGTGCGGATTTTAGTGGGTTAATTGCATCCAAGCCCCTGGACTTTTTGGTACGAGTTACCAAAAGGTCCTAGAACTTGGTTTTTATTACCAGAAGGTCCTTGAGTGCCCCAGGCACGCGCCACGCGCGTGATTTGCTGGGCAAATTGCACCTGGACCCCCAGAGTTTCGGGTATTTGCACTTAAGTCCCTGTGCACTGTGCCCCCTTTATATTTTTGAATAAAATATCAAACCACCTCCAAATTCGATGAAAATTTGACACAAGGCTCCTGCCATGTTGTTGGATTTTTGAGAATTTTTGAGGACATTTTTGATTTCATTTATTATTTTTAAAAAATTCAAAAACCTCTATTTTAGCTACTGTCTAGGTTTAAAAATCCCAAAAAAATATAAAAACGCCCCCAAAAATTCTAAAAAAATTAGTTACTGTTCTTTGTGTGTTGTTTGAATTTCTAGCCAATTTTGGCTATTTTGCATTGAGTAAAAACCCTAAAAATCTAAAAACACCTAAAAACTCATAAAAATTATAATAAATAATCTAAAAATCCAAAAACAATAATTTTGGTGCTCAAATTTTCCTTATTTTATCTAGAATATAGGAAAATTACCTCCAGAACCTGTTGAGATCCTTAGAATATTTTATTTAAGGGTTTTGGTTCTGGCTGGACAGTACCTCATCTTTTTAGCACTGTTTGATTTTTAGAAAATAAGATACACCTTATAAAAATCCCAAAAATTCACCAAAAACATTAAAAAACCTAGAAAACATAAAAACAATTTTTCTTGAATTTTTGCTTGATTTTTGGTGTGTTTAATAAATTGCTCAAGTGTGCTTGGTTTTGTTTTCTTTAATTTTCCTTACATATTAAAAATCCAAAAAAAAATATATAAAAATTATTAAAAACCACGAAAAACATTTTGTTTTTCTTTTATTTCATTTTTACTACTTCGTAGGCCCTAGGCCAACCCGTGCTCCTTGTGTTCGACCCTGGGTGCTATACCAGGTTAATCTCATAGCTAGGACCGCATTTCGTGTTTTGATCTCTGATTTCTTTCGCGGTTCGATATTTTTCTTGATACACCTATCCTCTGAGATCCGGGTCGCAACGACCCTTGTTTCCGTACCTTCACCCGGGTCTTGAGGGTCTTGGGGTGTTATCAGTTTCACAGTAGAAAACATGAAATCAAGCGAAATAAAATCCTAATTTATCTTACTGCTACGTTAAGGAACAAAAGCAAGTAAGGAAAAGAGAGCTTACCGGTCAACCACTGACAGAAGCAAAGGTTTCGGTGAAGCTGCAGAGAAGCTCGGATCACTCGATTCGACACTCCCGCGCCTCGCTGAAACTCCAGGGAAGTAGTTGTTGTCACCAGTTGTCTCAATCCAAGCTCAGACCGTATGTTTTTATTGTTTTTTTCTGATATAATATATACACTTAAATAAATAGTTATACTTATTATATATGTATAGTTATTGTATATTCATCTATATATTTTTGTGTTTTGTTTTATTTTAGTACTTTATTGATAGTTTTATTCTAATTTTAATATGTACATATGTTATAAACAATATTTAAAAATTTATAAAAATATAAAATTATCAAAATAATAAAGAATAAATAAAATGAATGTTTTATCCAGGTATATTGTACAATTAGGGTCCAAAACCTAACTTTCACACCTTAACTCCAAAAAATATGAAATCACCTTTATTAAATAACTTATTAAAAGTTATAAAGAATTAAGTGTAATTGATACATTTTGAGATTTTATTTAAGAGATATGGGTCTGGGAAGTTGGGATTTTGGAATTTTATTTAGAGTACAACTTTTACTTTGTATATTATTCTTGCATGAAATTAATTTTGTATTTTTCTATATATTATTATCTACAACTTTCATGGATAAAATTTCTTTATTTGAGTTATAAAAAGGAGAAAATAAAATAGGTCCCAAAATGAATAAAATATGAATAAATAAATGGGATTTATTGTTGATTATTGGCCCTTATCTCCTCCAACTTTATTCCTTGTCGGCCTTGTCATCAACATGCCTAGGTCTCGAGGTTTAGAGTCTATAAAATATCTTTGACATTTTCTTCTTTTTCTTTTCTTTTCTTTATTCTATAATTATAGCATTAAAAACAATATTTTATATAGTATTTATATAACAAAGAGTGAATGCTAATTTGTACAAATTAAGGCTATTTACATGCATTAGCTAGGGTTTTTATGACCAATGGATAGAATAAAGGCGATGCAATGGAGATTCATCAGTAGACTACCAAGCTATAAGTTCTCCAACACAGGAGTGGGACTCTCGACAAAGCTGACGGTCATGGTTGGCCAACAAGGTCTCACTTGGAGATTTGGGATCTCAACATGGAATGCGAAGGTGAAGCCGACCTCAAAAAATATAATCAATATAGGTTACTTGATTGAAATTCCTTATTCAATTTATAGAGTGCATTTATTAGCCTCAATACTCATTACACATTTATATTGAGCCTTTTGTAGGTTGTCGTAACACTTATTCTCATTATTGTTGTATTATGATTTATAGTGTGAGATCCGATAGGAAAAATATTTTAGTGTGTAATATGAAGTGTCTGTAAGCAGTTGGGTTATTGTGAGAAAGTAAGTCAAATAATGGATTATCTAATTAACAAGGCCGATTGAAAATCCTAAGTTAGGAGATTTGGGTCATGATTTTTACCTAGTGAAGTTTTCATGACTTCTAAAATTTGTGGTGATTAATCTTTTCTATAACTATGTATTGGAAATTACTTATTTTAGCAATCCTAAAGTTACTCGTTTGATATTAGAGGTTGATTTCCACAGAGGATGTAACTAAAATCCACACATATGATCGCACTCATCAACTCCTCAGACGAACAATCCACGATAAGAGCTCTGTTGTTTTATGGTAGTAACTATGATTATTGAATGATTTGTATACATGTTCATTTGGAGTCTAAAGTATAAGAAATTTGAAATAGTTAAAATCCAAATATCAAAGGTTGTAAGAAACTATCATCACCAAAATATATAAGAAAATGTGACAAACAACGCAAAGATGATGACAACCTTGTTATGTGGATTTACATAAAAGAATTCAATTGAGTTTCCTATTTTCAAATCCACTTATGAAATTTGCAACAAACTTACCGTGACACATGAAGGTATATTAAAGCTAAAAGAAAGTAAAATTTTGCCACAACTTTATATATTTATTAGATGAAAGAATGCAGCTCAATCAAGGAGATGTGCATGAGATTTAAGAACATTGTAAATTCTTTACAGAATCTTACGTAGAAATAAAAGAAACTGCTCTAGTAAAAAATCTTCTTAGATTGTTTATCAACAAGTGGAAAACAAAAATCAATAATAGGAAAAAGCCAATGATTTAGGGATAATTTTCATGTATGACCTGATTAGAAAATTTACTGCTTACGAAGTCGAGAAGGACCAAGAAAGAGGTCAGTTAGAAGCACAAATGTGTGTTAAGAACACTTAGCAGAAGAATTTAGCATTCCAAGCAAATGTAATATCCATTGATTCTGAAGATGAAGATGAGAAATAATATTTATTATTCTTAAATTCAAAAAGTATTTACAACAAAAGAATTGAAAATAAGAAGAAAAGATGAAAGAACAATCATTTGTTTTAACCACAAAGAAAAAAGGCATCAAACATAAATGTTCTCTTCATAAGATGACATAAAATAAAGCGTTCATGTATATAAAGAATGAAATTCTCATAAATTCAACACCCATCAAAGAATCAAAGAACAAGTCTCTCACAAGATTATAGGATGTCTCCGATATGAGCGATGATGAAGAAGAAGCCCATGTAGAACTTGCTAGCCTTGCATCTGACTCAAGTGAAGATGAAAAGAGAGGTACATGTGGTAATAACGATAAGATTTTTTGATAAGTTATTAGATGCTTTTAAAGAATTGCATAACCGACTAAAAATTAGAATTGGAAAACGATGTTAGAGAAATATAGTGTTCAATATAATGTAGAAAAGAATCTCACTAGAAAGAAAATTAACTCTTTTAAAAGATCGCATTGAAATGCCAGAAACTGACATCAAAGGATTGATAGAAAAATTACAAATCCCAACTCATGATCTTGTTAAGTTCATAATAATAAATAAAATCTTGATAAGGTATTGAGAACTCCCTCATAAAACTCAATTAATTTTGGGATAAAATTCAATCCACTATATACCATTATATATCTATTTTTTGTAAAAAAGAAAGAAAAGTGTGGATTTCTGAAAATGAAGTTGGAAAGAGATATAAAACTAGCCATGCTCGATCCACCATATATATATATATATCATAAAAAATAAGAAGGTAAATGGAGAACACCAAGAAATAATAACATGAAAAATCCGAATCTCATGGTAATATGCAAGAATACCACGTAAAACAATAATACAAGAATGAAGAAAGTACAATTTAGTAGACAGAAGAAACCCCAAAGATCTTGGCATAATAACAATCGCCTCAAAGCCACTCTATTATGGCTACCCTCCTTGGTTTTATGATACAATCTTTCCACCCTACTTTTATTATTATTACTTTTTATGCATCATATAATACTGTGAAAAGTGAGAGCATTGGATTTCAATATTAATAAATATTTTTTAGGTAAAATATATTGAAGGAGATCTATTTTAAAAAATAATAAGATGTAGTATTTTGTATTTTTGAAAGGGTATGAAAGTTATTTTCAAAGAAAAACTTTTCAAATGAAAATCTTTTGGATATGTCAAAAGGGGAGAAAAGGGAGATATTTGTCTCCAAGTTATTTTATTAGTCATCATAAAAAAAGAAGAGAATGCTGACAAAATTTATGCCCTCTTTATATAATTATTTAATGATATTAAATTTTGTGAGTACATATAGCACTGAAGAATTCATGACAGCTTCACTCTAATCACAAAACATAAAAAGAGCACAACTATTGGAAATGAGTGACAAAATAAAAGGGATTCAATTGCTCAAGCATGTCATTTAACAAAGATGACAAAGCTAAATATAAAGGACAAGCTAAAAAGCTATAGACATGTCGATGGCTAAGAATAAACTTTTATAGTCAAGTTGAAAAAGAGCTTCAATGCGCATGTACCATGTAAGGATTCTAGGATTTTTTTGTCTAACTTCATGTTATTTTAGGTCAAAACCATACTGGTCGATCACACTTGATCTGATTGATCAATAGCCTCTAATATTTTTTATCAATCACCTTCTTTACTCTAATCGATCACTTGAGCTCAATGTTTATAATTTGTTCGATGAACTAAAGGAAGTAAATAAACTATTTATGTACTTCGCATCACGAAAAGGCGTAATATTAACAAACTATTTGCATAAAGATTAGTATATTTATCATATGAACAAGAAATTTCAGCACAATGATTTGTACTTTGCAAAACCGTCAAATTAAGGAAACTATTTTCCTAACAAGGTTTTTAATATTCTAATAAATATTAAGATGAGATTAGGGTTACTTCTTGAAGAGTGAGTCTCTAAAGCAAGAGACCTCCTGAATCAAGTCCGATCTGCAGTGTCTCTCTCATGGGTGCAGAGATGAATCACATTGCTTTCCACGAACTTGGGCGACGTCTTCACAAACAAGACTTCAAGAAAGAGAGTATGAGTTTTATACACTCAAAACTCTTATCTTTCTCTAAGGCACGAAATTATTAAGGTATTAGGCTCATCAAAACTCAAGTGAATAAAAGAGAGAGTCTCACTCTCCTTTTGTACACATTGTACACGCCTATTGAAGAGACTTCTCTTCAAGTAGGCGTGTGCAATGATGGCCCTTGGATTGTTGATCAAGAGTTTAATACCAAGTCCTTATTCAATAATACAATTATCTCCTTATTTATCTTCAATTAATTTAACAAATCAAGCAACAAATCAACAAAGAGTTTAATTCAAGGACTATTATAGTGGTATCATGTGTCAATACACGTGTCCAATTCCATATATGGAATGAGGTTGTTGTTAATGTATTAAATGGTTAATCAATAAATAATGCAATAATATTAAGAGCCTTATCTTAAATATGACTCAATATAATGGTATCATGTGTACAACCAGTGTACACACCCCATCTTGACTAAACATAGTCATGGTTGCTGCCTTTATTTATCAATCAATTATCTTGATAATCACATTATCATTATTAGAGAAATTATGAAAATAATCCTTATGGCTTATGAATCATATTCACAAGCACAAAAATGTAAATCCAAATTGCATCCATGGAATTATTGTGAGTCAATTTCACATATAGTTTGATGACTTGAAAATATTATGCAAATCATATTTACATATATATTATATACATGAATCATATCCATATTAATATTAATTGTTGTGAATCATTTTTCACATTAATTAATGAAATATATTTTGTGAATCAAATCTAATATTACCCTTTTATGAAAAATGTGATAATAACAATTATTACATCATTGGCATCTTTAAGTATGTGTCCTGATCCAATTAGGACACATGAGATACAAATGCAGATACTTGGAGATAATATCGAGAAGATCATACTGTCAATGTATAATGACTTCAAATATGGATATCGATCAAATTTCAAGATTTATACCATTTTTAGCTTGAAATTGACACACTCTTATCAATTGAGCTCGAGTGAAATACTTCATACTATAAATGACTCGAGAATGTATCGGTGAGCTAAACCCAACTACCTTGACCATTTCTAATCAAAGTCCAAATTATTTGGAGCTTAGAAATGAGCTCAATGAGCTTATATATTTCCATTTTCATTACCATTTCTATTTCCAACATTTGGACATTGAAATTGAAATGAAATTTGGATTCAAATTAAATGAGATTTAATCCAATTGATTCTCAAATCATTAAGATAAAATGGAGCCAAAAATCCATCCCATTCCATCGCTCCCTCGGAATGGAAGTGTCATGGTAGATGATCTATTATGATATAGGTAACCCTAAGTATTCCTGGTACTCATTCATCCTTCATACTGGAACAACTTTGATATATCTGAAGTTCAAACCCTAGTTTGATTGTCTTCTTCAGTATAAATCAATAGATTTCTCATTTGATATTTGGACGACAATATAAATCATATACTTTCCAAAAGCATATATTAATATCTCGAATCCGCATCTTATTTTATAGATAAGACGACCATGCATGGAATTCATATTGACCCCAAATTATCTCATGATGAGCTATGTCTTCCAATCATCAATTATGAACATGTATGATACCTTTGAGAGATCATGCATCTAATATGTCAAAATATGCACACCAACGTGTCGTTATATGGACCTTGACTAGGTCATTAACCTATTGGTATGTCAAATGTCCATACTCAAACATATAGATGCATATATGTGTTAGGTCAAAGGATGAGTACCTAATCGTGACAGTTACGATTCAGGTTTTAGTTTATCTTGACCTCATCAACTGAACTTTTTGACTTGATTATTCCAACACTTCTAAATCTGTATTCATATACAGAGGACCTACATCAAGAAGTCAGTTGGAAATCGGTTTACAGAAAAAGATTGGCATCTCTTTCTCATACTGGAGATCTTTACTAACTATCACATGTTTGAAGTCAGTTGTGTCCTCCCAGATGCATGGCATTCAATATGGCCATGGTACATAACCTTAATTGTACAAAGGGACCTTAATAGAAAAGAGAATTCATTTTTATTTATTCATTCTATTTCAGATGGATATGATAAAATATTAACTTTATTGCATTAGTTGGTCACCAAGAGCTTACAAATCCAACAGAATCATGCTGACATGATCGATCACTTTAAACTATTGTTCTGATTTTGATCATTTATCTCTAATAATTTGATCAACCACCCATGCTTACTATTCATTGACTGGACGATCACTTGCAAGATCTGATCAATTACTTTTTGAATGTTGATATTTACTTCACCACCAACTGTCTCTCAACTTATTAGTCACCCATATGTGGACAATCGGTCACTTACCCCTTTGAATTATTACTTGAGTTTGACTGAACGACAAACCGAAGCACAAATTATTATTTTGATTTTTTTTATTGTTAGCTCACTTGATAGATATCTACTCATGAATCCTCTTTAATATTATAGCTACTTTATTTTAATATAGAGGAGATTTTGTTTGATTTTATTGTCTTTATAGTCCCCGTTAAGAACCTTCTAACTTGTTGAACTTGATGACCTCACCTATATATACATGATCATTGTCTTGAAAAAGGTACAACAAATATATCAAAACATATACACAACTCTCTCTCTCTCTCACGTTTCAACTAAGCTTCTCTTTCTCCCTTTATACACACATACACACACACATCAAGTTCTACCTTGAGAGTCATTTTTCTAAATTCTCTTTTTGCAATGTACTTATTCAATTACAATGTGCATTTGTTAGCATCATTACTTATTGCATATTTATTTTGATACTTCATGTATTTAACCTTTGTTTTATCATTGTTGTTGTGTGATACTTGATGCATGATCCAAGTTGGGAAAAATCTTTGATGTGTGATCCAGAGCATCTTTAAGTGATCGAGTTATCCATGGAAAAAAACTCCGATAGTGGATTAATTGATTGATAAGGTCGATTAGTAATCATAAGTGAGTGAATTTAGATCGTGGTTTTTACCTAGTGAAGTTTTCACATTAAAAACTTGTCTCTTGTGGTTCTATTTGTTTATGTGAAATGACTTTTATATCTATGATGATTATTATCTGTGAGAACTGTATATCGACCATTACGTTCATTCTAGTGGTCTGAAAGTTCAATTCTGTCTTCCTTATTCTCCAATCGAACATACCTTAATTAGCCTAAGTTTTGTAGCATGGATTCCTTGTTGTGAATATGCTATCATTAGTCCCTATTGTGATTATATCTATCGACGAGATAGAAAAAGTTTCACGAGATGAACACATAATCTTTTTCTTTCTTCTTGGTTGTCAGGTTCAACAATTAAAAGTAAATGACCTAAACCCTTACAAAGTAAGATAGAGGAACAATCCCTTGAAATAAGACTTTTACTTTGAAGGATGAGGAATATCAATGGAATACCATGACAACACCACAACCGTCTGTAGACATTTGTACATAATCACCGACACAATCACCTATACAATGCCTTTGTAAAAACCTATGTCCCCTTGAAGTGATGGTTATGGTGTGGGGGGGGGGGGGACTTTGCATGTGTCCAAAGACCTCTAGAAAAGGTAGCTAGCATAGTCCTTGTTAAGGGACGATGCATAATCAAATTTTAGATGCTAGAGAAGCTAAATGTAACCATAAAGTTTAGTTAAAGATTTTTTTTTTGAGAGGAAAAAGGGTGAACTCCCGAGTTGGGACTCACCGCCAAACCTTTAAAATATAAAAATGTAAAGATATACATTACCTTGTAGACCATAAACGATAAAGAGAGATACAAGAGGCGATTATATTTACAGAATAAAACCTTTGATTCTTAAAAATCAGATCATTTCTCCCTCCCCATATGGCCCAAAGTGCTGCAAATGGCAAAGAAACATCATCCATCGAGTTCATCCCCACCGTCCTAATAGATCTCCAGAACTCAGTCGTGCCACCATGCTGTAGCCATGTTGCGCCTATCTCTCTCCAAACATGATCCGACGTAGGACATGTGAAGAACAAATGCCCTGCATCCTCCGTCTGCGCACCGCATCTATCACACTGCGTATATGCAGCGCCAAACAGTCTTCCTATTCGTGCTTTATCCCAAATCCTTCCTCTTCTCAAGCACCACAGAAAAAATTTGACTCTGCAAGGGATCCTGCTTGCCCATATAATCTTCATATCCTGCTTCAGGTCGGCATCCAAACCATCAATTCTCCCTCTAAACCTATTGTATGCCTTTGTCACCGAGAATCTCTCTCCCTCCCAAGCAAAATGATCCTTACCCTGCGAGATGTAATCAGGAGAGGGAAGCTCAGATAGCATTCTGTCCAACTCCTCCCTTCTACGTCCAGAAAGATCATGCAGGAAGTGAGGAACCCACGAACCAGAGATTCTGACCTGAGCCACTAAACAATTTCTGCTTTCTGCCCAAGCAAAGAGTCTTAGGAATCTGCTGCATAAAGTACCCTCTCATGTCCAGTCGTCCATCCAAAAACGAAAGACCTCCCCGGACCCCATTCTTGGCACCATTCTCGACCTTAGTTGCGGTAAAATATCACGGATCCCATTCCAAAGGGAAGACTTGAATCTCACTCTACCAGCTTCTAGTGATCCGTTAACCCCATAGATCTTTCGCACCAGCTGGATAGCCAACCTATCTGTATCTCCCCAAATCTGCACCATCCATTTAGCCAAAAGTGCTTTGTTCATACTAGAGATATCACGTATTCCAAGGCCTCCTTCGCTCCTTTGTCTTGTGATTTCCTCCCACCCTACCAGATGAGTGCCTATTCTTTGCTATCTTCCATCCGACCAGAAGAATCTTCTCATCATCACCTCTATCTTCTTCCTTACTCCAGCTGGCATCAAACGGGTAGAAAAGAAGAAAATTGGAATTGCCGACAAAACATGCTTTAGAAGAATCAACTTTCCTCCTTTAGAGAGAGTGACCGCCTTCCAGCCGGCAAGCCTCTCCTCAAATCTTCTGAGGACCATATCCCATTCCGCCTTCCTGAGCCTACCCGCCACTAAAGGTAGCCCAAGATAGGTAATGGGTAGCTCACCAAGAGGGCATCCAAAAGAGCAGCCATTGCTCTACTTGCCTCCTCATCCAACCCGAACTGGATCACTACAGACTTCTCTCTATTGATCTTGAGTCCTGAAACACTGCTAAATATTTCTACCAGTTGCCTCGTCCTTCCATGCATTTCCTCAGTACCTCCCAGGAAAATCACGGTGTCCTCTGCATATTGCAGAAGAGGAATAGAGATGGACCCCATACGGAACCCTTCACACCACCCGCCATCAACTGCTCTCCTGAACATCACCGTAAGCGCATCCGCCACCAGAACGAAGAGCATCGGCGCTAACGGGCAACCCTGTCTCACACCCCTCTGTGGCTGAAAATAGCCGCCTTCTGGTCTACCATTCACCAGAACTGAGTAGGAGGAGGTAGTGACGCACCTCTTCATCCACGCTATCCAGAGGTCACCGAAGCCGCGTCGTCGAAGTGATTCCCACAGGAAGCTCCAGTCCACGCAGTCATACGCCTTTTCGAAGTCAATCTTCCAAATCAAGCCCTTAGCGTTTTCTCGACGCCATTGGAGACAAATCTCAGAAGCCATAACCAGTCCGTCCGCCATCTGCCTGCCAGGTATAAAAGCAGTCTGGTTCTGCAGTATTACACCATCCAGCACCCGTCTGAGCCTGTTTGCCAACACCTTGGTGATAATCAAATATAATGCGTTAGACAGTGCAATTGGTCTAAAGTCATCAACCCGTATCGGGTTTTCTTTCTTCGGAAGAAGAAATAGCATCGCCCTATTAACTTTCTCGAATCCCCTGTTGCCACTTCTGAACTCATCGATTATTGCCATAATGTCTTCACTCAGCATGTCCCAGAATTCCCTGTAGAAGAAGACCGGAAAACCGTCAGGCCCAGGTGCCCCGTCTGCATTCAACCCCCACACCGCGCTTTTAACCTCCTCCACCGTAAAAGGCTCTTCAAGACCGGATGCCTGTTCTTCTGACAACGATTCAACACCTGTTCCACGCCACCCCCACCCGTCGCGGGACCTTCTTCTTGACCTCTCCACAAAATGATCCCTGAGGACTCGGCCCAACATAGCATCGCCCACGATCCTTTCCCCACCCACATCCAGACTATGAATAAAGTTCCTCCTTCTGCCAGAGGCCATCGAATGGAAAAATCTAGTGTTCGCGTCGCCTTCACGTAACCATGCTTGTCTGGATCTCTGCCTCCACTCCACTTCTTCCTTCCTGTCCTCCAGAAGCAGCTATTCTAGCAGCCTTGCCCGCTCAAGCACCTCCTCCTGACCCAAACCCCTCTCATCATCCAGCCCATCCAAACGGACAACACCCTCCTAAGCCACACGCCTCCGCTCCCTCCTTTGCGTCCTCACTCTACGATTGAAATCGAGCAAAAACTTCTTTAACATCACCAATTTGGCAGCCAGCCGCCTGACCGCCGACCCCTCCACCTGCCAACTCCTCCATTATGTAACCACCTCATCCTTAAACCCCTCCTCCATCAGCCAAGCTCTCTCAAATTTGAAAAAGGATCTGGGCCACATCTGCTCCTCAGAAGACCATAATATTGGCGTATGATCAGAGTGCGCCCGAGGCAGTGCCCACGCCCGAGATAGGGGGAAAAATCCACCCCCTCAGATGACAGAAGAAATCTATCCAACCTCGATCTCGATCTAGCATTCCTCCATGTGTAAGCACATCCTGCCGCATCAATAACAGTGAGTCCCAAGTCCAGGACCTGATTCCTGAAGTCCTCCGAGCCAGCGTCGCGACCACCGCCCCTCAAAGGCCTATCATCAGCCATCAAGGTCACATTTAAGTCCCCCCCAATGAGCCAAATGCCCTCCTCCCTGTGCGCTCCCACCTCCGAGATATCCGCCGCCAAGGATCCCACGGTCGGACTTGTAGGCCCATACACATTGGTCACCGTAAAAATGACATTATCATCTTTTCTCTTAAGGCATACAGATAACGAGAACATAGATCTCCTCTCTACCAGTTTCTCAAAATCAGACCTCCTCCAACCAGTCAGGAGCCCACCCGCCGCTCCCTGAGCCTCAATCTCATCAAAATCAAACAAAGAGCCACCACCCAGATCACTCCACGCCTCACCCCCTGCCCTGGAGATCTTGGTCTCCTGTAGAAGTACAATATCCGCATGCGCATCGCCCAGCAACTTCCTGACCCGCAGTCATTTTTCGGGACGACCCAAGCCCCTCACATTCCATGAGATAACCTTCATTTAGCAACTTGTATGGCCTTCCCTCGTGGTGGAACCACACCCAAACTTTCCGCGAAACGCCTATCAAGCAGGCTGAAAAAACTTGGTCTTCCAACAAGTGACGATGGACCTTCGATCTCCACTGTTGTGCAAACACCTTCCAACATCCCTTGCCTCAGCTCCCCCCCCCATCAACATTTTCCTCTTCTGCTTCCTCCTCCACGCGCGAGGTTTTCGCTCAAAACACCACCCCACTCGTGCTGCCCCATCACCCAGCCCCTCTTCCCCAACCCCCTGCATCTTCCTCCCTGACCTCGTTAAACATCCTCCTTCCCTTTCCCCAACCCCTTCCAAACCAAGGTTATCTCCTCCCAATCTCTCCCCAACCTGCC
This sequence comes from Ottelia alismoides, assembly GCA_037367405.1. Classification (NCBI taxonomy): domain Eukaryota; kingdom Viridiplantae; phylum Streptophyta; class Magnoliopsida; order Alismatales; family Hydrocharitaceae; genus Ottelia; species Ottelia alismoides. The sequence goes on from JAZKJV010001598.1 coordinate 677,190, forward strand.
CCTGCAGAGGAACCATCTCCCCCCCCCTCCGCCTGCACAGTCTCCTCCCCTCCCTCGCGAGTACTCCCACCCCCTCCACCTGAGATGCCACCCCCCGCATTACCGAAGCTGTCCTTCTCTCCCCTTCCAAGCGACAGGTCGGCCACCGGCAGCCCGACGACCCTCCTCCCAACCTTCCCTGCGCTGGCGCTTAAAACCACAGCCAACCCTGCGGCCCCTGCCCCGCTGCCCACATGCCGCCCCGACAAGCGCGCCTGCTCAGGAGTCAAAACTAGCCCATCCTCGACCCCACCATCACGTCCGAGGTCGACCACCAACTCACAGCGCGAGACCTCAGCATCTTCTCTTCCTTGCTTTGGCACCCCTTCATCAACAACCTCTACGGCCTGAGTAGAGGATCCCGGCTCTCTCTGAAGAAAGTCCCCCTCGGCTGCCTCCCCTATGCCCGCCGGAGAGGGACTCGGATTCCCATGTCGGGTCACCGCCCTCCAAATGTAACTCCCCCCTGCCCGAGTTGATGCAGCAACAGAGACATCACAACCCGCTGGAATCTTTGTAGAGAACATGTATGGATCTTTGGATCTTTGGACTTCCATCAATGTGATTCAACATTTCGATAACCACAAAGATCTCACAAAAGAAAGTTAAGAGATAAATCTTGACTAAAAATACAATCTTTGTAGAGAACTCTGAATCATGTCTCTCTTAAGATACAATTTCTAATCAAAATTTTGGAACCTTTGTCAATATGCAATATTAACAACATGCAAAGTATATCATTAATTGAGCTTATTCACAATTGCTTATAGACAAGAAGAAATTTCTATTGAGTTGGAAGAGAAAAATGTCTCTCAACAAGTTCGTCTTACTGGTTTAGTGGTTAACAATCTATCTTTCAATCAAGGGAATAAGGTTCCGATCTAGCAGACCATCAATTTTCCAAAAAATATGTATATGTCTTGAATTAGGGTTTCAGGTCAAATAGGAGCTCTTGTTTATACGACTAAGATTATAGATATGCCCTCAATCTTGACATATTAAATATAGATAAGCTCGATCTCTTCAAAAGTGGAACGAAGACCTTTGTCAAAAAGGGATATGCAAACTCAATCTGATTATGGTTTTTTGTTTCCATTGTGTCTGAAACCATCAATAAACTCTTTATTCCTATTGCATAATAAGGAACGATCATCACCATCCAAAGACATATGCAAGTTATGGGTAAATCTTGTACATCTGTTTGTTCCTGTAATTTCAGCTTCTTAATTGTTATTCGTTGCAAAGTTCATCTGGATAAGTAAAGTCAAAGACAGGGAGATGGGGGGTGCATAGCCCCCAAGTTTCCCAAAATTACTTAATGTATATGCACTATTTAATAATATAAAAGGTGAAAAATAATATAAAATGACATGATTAATATTTAGGGATACAAATGGTAAGATTCAAATACTGATTTAGGGGTTATCATATCCATATCTGTTTTCAAATATGAAAATGACAAATGGAACTATAACGATATTTTTTAAAATTTGTCCATATACTATCAATTGTGTACTATATATTTATTCATTTTAAAATATCAATATGTATGCTGATACAGATCTTAGTGAATTGCAAAAAAAATGTATTCCTGTATCCTTAAAAATAGGCAAGAACATAAAACGGGAAATAAATCAAATGTGAATAGTAATAGAAATAATCCAAACAAATTCTATTTGTAAATAGAATTATTTACTGCTACTCATGTATTAACGAAAATTACATGCATGATCCATAACCTAGTAAAAAATACATTATTGTTAATATAATATTTATATGATTATTTATGTAAAATCATGAATTTCATAGGGTTATTTTTGTAAAAATTTAAATATTTATGTTTAAAATTTTGGAGTCATTTTTTTTCAAAATTATGCAGCCAATTAAATCTAAGATACATAAATAACTAAAATGACAATTACAAAATAATATAAATAATAACACCTCACTAGTTCGGTCTCACGTACGAATTTATGGTTCAGTAGTTGATCTCCGCATAAAATTTCTGGCTTCGTCCTTTGGTAAAGTGAACATCATCCACTACATATTTGGGGACTAAACTTACATTCATGACCCCATACCTAACATATTAATGAGATTCGATATTTAGCTCTATTTAAATGTGCTGCCGGCCAATTGAGTGCTCGATTTGGTAATTACTTGATTCCATCCGTCAGAGGGAATGCCTGTGCTGATTAAGATACGGACTACTAATGTCACAATATGTATCAAACGAATAGTGGTAGACCAGATACAAATATATTCATATATGTTTGCATCCCTAGTTCCAAATGAATATATACAAATATAAGTAATAATTAAGTCTTGATCCTATTAAAAATGTGAATATATATGCGGATAGATATGTTGATGGATAAGAAAGCTATGTTACATTATCCTTAAAAATATTTCCGAATAAAATAACTTATAAATAAGAAATATTTTATTGATTAGCTTAAATATATTTGTATTGGATAGTTTATACATGATACAAATATATTAAATGTACTTATTTAATAATAAATATATGGGAAAGTATCTATTTTAAATTGGATAAGTATACATATATCAAAAAATATATAAATAGATACGAATATGATAGAGGAACATATACATATATATTATTTTTTCTGCATCCATACTATAAAGTATTTCGTAGTACTTCCCCTTATATCTTAGATTTTGAATCTTTTTCTATAATATAACCTTATAGGTCAATTTTTTTGATAAAAAGAGGGGGTGACCGCCCGAGATGGGAGTCACCGCAATATCATTAAATTATTAAAACACATATTACAACGTTATAGGTCAATTGTCGATAAAATTATTTATAATTATCCTTTCATAAGCATACAATGGCATTCAGTTATTTTCACACCCATAACAAAGATGCAATGAGAACACATGTTATAACTTTTCACCTCAAAGAACGGAAGTTACGGAACACATTAATGTGGATGAGTGGAGAAGACATTTAAAGACAAGCTTGTAGAAATTGCATGAAGCTCTAGCATCAAGTTAATGACAATGATAGAGCGTGACGAAAAAGTTATTGGAATGTAGGTTTGGAATAAAATATTTAAAACAATAAATGGTTAAGAAAGAGTATAGGTACAAAAAATATATTTTTATATTTAAAAAGTTATATATAATGGTGTTACTTAACGACACATTATCTGAATGGCATTCGTATAAAATTAAAAAATTTTTACAGAGATATAGTTTTTAATACAAATTTTTTCAAGGACAGTGGTATAAAATCTCAATTTTATAAGTGTTTTTATGTAAAACCTCAATTTTATAAGTATTTTTATGTAAAATCTCTTAAAAAAATCTTTATACTAAAATATTTATTGTCATTTCTTACATGTTATACGATCTTTAAAATCCAACAAATATTGCCAATGAAAATTATAATTGGTGATTATAAGAATATAAATAATATCTCAGCCCTTCTAAATAGATATTTCCGGCTTCATCCCTGGTTTGCGCATAGTTTTTCTGAAAGTACAAAACCAATAGACAAACCTTTCCATCGCAATGAACACCCAGAGAAGAGGTTGTTTTTTCGTGTACTTCCTTTATACATGGAGGAAGGAGCTGTTAGATGTTGGTGGTAGCGGAGCATAGAATTTATCTCTCATTTTTCTTATTTCTAGAATAATTATTCCCCTTCCTTATTCTCCAACTATTCTCTTTCCTTTTATCCCTCCCCTTCTAAACAATAGAAACTATTTATTCCTCGTTTACATACCTGTTCCATGATATACCTTATTCCACATTTTCAAGAATAACAAAAACACAAGGAATATGAATAAGTCACATCGCATCCCACCTTTATTTCAACAAAAAAAACTATAGAGAGAGAAGAATCAAGAACAAGCCTCTTTTTTTATTATCGCAACATATTATTTACTCGCCTTATTCCTTTAAACAATAACCCCTTAGGTTATGAATGGACTTGGATATGTTAGTGAGGTTGATCATTCCCCCTTTTTAATTGATCCACCCTCATCTCTTGCTCACACACTTAAACATAACCTAGTTTCGCCTGCCTCAAGGATAGAACCAATGACCCTACCAAGTAAAGGGGGCATCCCCTCTTGCACACACACACAAGGGGACAACAAATAGTCGATCTCCATAGGTCTCAGTCGATCGATCCATACAATGAGCTTGGAAATGGTATCTCAAGTCATGCGAAGATCCACACGCCTCGATGACGTTGCTACCTGCTAGGCTATGAAAACATGCTAAGGTTTATGGACATATGCGTGATTGCCCGTAGATTGGGTTTGAAAACTTAATTCATTTAGAGTTGTGTAGACCTCATGAGGGCATTACTAGCTAGGGTGTAAAAGCATCAATTATGTCGAAGTTTGAGTACCTTCATGGGGTTGCCCCTAGCTTTGTGCAGTAACCAAGTTATGTTGAGGCCTATGAACATCAACATGAGTGCATCCTACATAGATGTGACAATTTATCCCTAAAAATTTAGGATTTTAATGACGAGATATTTGCTCAGTTGGTTCCTATTACCTAAGGTCAAATATGAGCCTAGGTCTACTTCTCTCAGTTGTTAGACCTTGCATGCTTGACATCCAAGGAGAAAGAACACGATTCTCAAGCACATGCTCATCCTATGATAAAATTTTCACCATTATCATGCATGACTTATACCATCTAGCCTAAGAAATTGTGCCTCAACTCTAATATGTGGTAAGAAAAAGGAAAATCTCTAATGAATTATCCAAGGACAACTGCTTTAAGATCAAGGAGGAAGAGCACCATTTTGTTTTGAAGAAACATTTGACGAGTCAATGAAATGTGTGCCTATTGTTTATCTTGACTATGATTATATGGTACATGTGGTGTTTGTTCCAACTTTTGGACATAGTAGAAACAAAACACCAATCAAACAAACAAGCAAGTTAGCAAGACAATCACACCATGTGAATTTATGAATTAACTGCACTATTGCTCGATGGTGGTGACAAACCTCTCTTTTGTGGTGGTGAAATAACGGTACAATGGAAATATTTAGTGATGCTAACAAGAAAAAGAAGCTCAAGTGGGAATCAAAGCTACTATACTATTGGATATAACTATACATTTGAGATATTGTATTTGATTTGTGCTTTTTTTCTTCTTCTTTGTATCTTTTTTATCTTTTTTTTTTATTTTATATAATAACAAGCATTGATTATATAGAGATTGACATTCGCGATCTCATTGGGTCAATAAATATTTAATGGTGATGTTGGAGGGGGGCAAGCCTTCCTATATTCCACCCTTCTTGGAGTGGGACTGGAGAGCTCTGCAAGGGTGGAAGTGGACCGCTCCCGGGAATTGATGCGATACTACATATTTCTGAAAGGGATTTTTTTGTGCATGGAAGTGAAATCACATTTTGTTTTTATCCTATCTTTTGTTATTTTTTGTTCGAAGGCATACAATCATTTGCATCTTTGTTATCTTTGTGCAAAATCTAATATATTTAGTTGCAAGAGAGTAACCTGATAATTTTTTATAGAATCAAGAAGCATTAATAAGCTAGCAATCAAAAGAAAAATCCAACAATCAAACCGAAGAAGTACAACAGGGACTACTTGAGAGTAGATGATGAATCACATTCTAAATTAATAACAATAACAATAAATTGTAAAATGTGGCTACATCCAGGGGGAATTAACTTGGATGCCTCTACTTTTTTATTTGTATTATTCGTGGTATTTTCTAATAACACACTAGGATATTTAGATCTCTACATGACAATATGTTCTCATTCGAATTCCGTCTTAATTCGAGACTCATGACTCATCTATCAAGCCTATCAATTTTTAACAACGTCAAAATTGCTTAAATTGACTCCTAGATGGACATGTAGTAATATCTATTTTATTCAAAAAATAAATGATAATATGTTGTCATCTAGTGAACTAAATCCCTTCATGTGTTATTAAAAAATACCTTAAAAGTATATATAAAAAAAATAAGAGTGGCATATGTAAGTTGGCATCTCCTTGGGTAGCCTTACTTAACCCTGATAATAGGAACGACAACAACAATAATAAATGGATAATATGAAACACTTGCCCACGTAGAGCACCCCATATTAAAGTTATTTTTACGATTATACCCTTGTAACTTCTAATTAAATAGAATTTTCTTTGTGTTCTGGCCCCAACCAGGTTAACTACGTTCAAGTCAAAATCATATTATCTGTATCAATCTAGGGTCCATAATCAGGATTCTCAAAGTTTCTTTTATCTTGAAAGCTATATATAGCTGCTATTATCCTTTACATAGGAATATAACAAATTTAGGGAGCTACTAGATGACACCCACTCCCTCCTAAAGTTAATCATACGAGATCGATCTCTCCAATCATTAATCACTTGCCATATTTAGCGGGATATCCATATCCATATCCTCCAACGTATGTATGAGAGCTGCAACCATCATTTTTTTCATAACGTTCTGGAACCTCTAAAATATAAGTGAATAAAATTCAAAATATGTTCACCATTGTTCAACAAAGGCCACCGCATTTCACGAATATAAAAGTAGAGTTCACCGACTTCATCGCTAACGTCATCCCATTGGTCTTCGTCTAATGGATGATCTTTTTTCTATTTAAATCGCTTGTTTATGTTTGGCATAGGGAGAAAACTCTTTTTGTAGTGGATTACAAAGAAATCCATTAAGTTTAGATCGCAATTCAATCTTGCCACCAAACTTTAAAATATCCCAATGTGGAAAGGTTAAGCTTCGGTCAATGTTCCTGAATAAGTAGAACTCCTCGAAAAGTCTAGTGATAAAAACATTGACTCCCACTTAAAAAGATCAGGTTCGAATCCTCCAATCTACCAATAAAAATAATATTCGTGAATAAGTATAATAAAGGGTGTTAAACTCCCCGATAGACATGATTCAGTAGACTTGTATAGGAAATAAAGAAGCTAACAACTATAGTTGTTAGAATTTAATTTCAACGATGGATTTGTATGTATGTATGTATATATATATCGATAATACTGTCAACTTTAATAATGTCGCTCAATAGAACAAAAAAAGTGATCAAATAAGGGATTTTAAATTATTGGGACATTAATGTATTTAGGCTACATAGGAATGCATTATGTAGAGACCTAAGGTCTAATTTTCAGATCTATGATGGGTGGAACTGAAAATAACCAAATCAAGCAATTATAGAATGGGTCACGGTCCCCAAGCGACCAACGAGCACTGATATCTCCCTTTTGAAATCTCATCTTCAAAAGGAAGTTACGGACTCCTCATTCTCGATATAGAAAGTCTTTCTTTTGTCGTGAGAGGAGAGAAATATATCAAGAAGGAGAGGAAGTGTGAACCAAAGTAGGAGGTCGTTGGTTGATTTGGAAGGCCGCCTACAAGCATTAGTGTCGTCCATGCAATCAGGTATTCTTTTCTTTGTCTTGCCATATTTGTTATATTGATATCACCACCAAGTATTCTTAATCATCATTCACATATCTATTATTATTATTATTTATTTCTAAAGATCGTTACGGAAATTGCATAAGTTTCATTAATCGGAAATTGACATGCGTGTAATTAAAGATGACTTATGCCTTTCCTCCCTTTTATTCACACGTTATTACTATCACTGGTTATAACACCCTTTTTTGCAATGTTATTCTATTACTTTTGATATTTTAATTTATACCTTTATCATTATTTTTATCAACATGAGAATTATTTTATCATCTCGTTTGATTTGTATATGCCATACTTGTACACGTAAAAGAAATCAAAAGTTAGAATTCTTGTGATTGATTTAAAGTTTACATAATTTATTTTGTTATGAAAAGAACACCCATCAAGTTTAGTATACAACAATGGGTTATGGGCCCACAGATTCCCGTTAGGATATTTTTTGTTATCAAAATAAATAATAGTTTGAATACAGATATTTGATGTACGTTAGTTGTAGCAATACGTCACCAAGGGACCACTATTGTTAAAATTGATGCGTGATGAATATAATTGGTTATGCATCAGTAATTCAAATGGATAAATATTTACTCAAAGAAAAATTGATATCCATTAGAATTACATATGCGGTTTTAGTTTTAAATATGTGATGATTATTTGGTTATCATGCAAATATTAAATCCACCGAAAGTAAATTTCTATTTGACATATTATTGTCATCTATATCTATTACTACATCAAGATATCGCTCACAAGTTGTATTTTATCTAAAGATAAATTTATAATGGAATGGTAGATATCTTGAGATGGGATTTTACTTGTATTCAATATTTTGGTTTTTATTGAAGTTATGAGCATTATGTTGTTATTATTCAGAAATAAATTCCACCAACATAGCTGCCACCATCAATTCGATTCCAATGTTTAAGTGGTTCTAATTTTAAGTCATGACAGGAGAACTTGCTGATAGTTATAGGCGTCATGAATCTTGACCTTGCGATAAGAACCGACTCTCCTCCGCCTCTTATGGATAACAATACCTCTGATGAAAAGAGGGATAAAAAAGTGGGAGAGATCAAATTGCATGGGCATGATGATAATGAAAAGGACCATTTCGGAAACATTCAGGTAAAATATATCTGAGAAAATAGTGTTGCTAAAGAATTCCTTACCGATATTGGAAAAACGATTTGCCAGGAATGATAAGACTGATATTGGTACACTCTTGGCTAGTTTGATTTCAAGCGGTATAAGGAAAAATGTAACATTCAGGGAGTACATCACAGGGGATGTCTCATCTTGCTTCTAAGTTAAAAGAACTCAAACTTGAACTCTCTGAGGACTTGTTGGTGTATTTGATTCTGATATCTCTTCCTCCTTCATCCAACCAGTTTAAGGTGAACTATAACTGTAAGAAAGAGACTTGGTCTCTGAGTGAGCTCATCTCATACTGTGTTCAGGAAGAGGACGGACTAAATCAAGAGAAGAAAAGAAAGTGCTCATCTTGCCTCCACTTCTAAGGGAAAGGGCAAGAAAAAGAAGCATGAAAAGGATGTTGCAGTCACATTACCTCATAAGAAACAACAAAATAAGTAACCATCTGCTTTTATCCTTATTGGTTCTAGTTTCTTGTCTGAATTTATCGTCTTTATTGCTTGAATATTGTTGCATCATATAGTGAATCATTTCTTTCTACTACACGAGGAATGAAAAGAAAAAGTACAGATATAGGTGCATCATCATTATGGGCACAAATAATTAGGGTACATATCCAGGTCAAGGATAGAAAGGCTTGTGTCAACTGAAATTATAAGTCCCTTAGATTTCACAGATTGTGGTGTGTGAACTGTATAAAAGGAAAACAAACTAACAAAGGAGATTTGAAGCCAATAGATCATTAGACGTATTAGAACTTATACATAAGATATTTGTGGTTCGTTCCCTTCGATTGCTTGGAATGGACAACAATATTTTATAGCATTCATAGACGACTTTTCTAGATATGGCTACATATATCTCATTCATGAAAAATCTCAATCCTTGGACACATTCAAAAAATTAAAGACCGAAGTTGAGAATCAACTTGGTAAAAAGATTAAAAGAGTTAGATCTGATCGTGGTGGTGAATACTACGATAGATATCACGGTTCTGGTGAACAACGTCTAGGGTCTTTCGCAAGATACTTCGAAGAATGTGGTATTGTTGTCCCACAGTATACCATGTTAAGGTCATCGACCATGAATGGTGTGGGTGAAAGACGAAAAAGAATATTTAAGGATATGGTGAGGAGCATGTTTTGTCGTTCTACCTTACTAGAGTCTCGTTGGGGAGAAGCACTCAAGACTGCAACATATATCCTAAATAGAGTTCTAATCAAAGCAATTAATAAAACTCTATATGAACTTTAGATGGGCATGAAGCATAGTCTAAATCATTGTCATGTTTGGGTATGTCCACCTGAGGTAAGGCCTTAGAAGCCAAATAAAAAGAAAGTGGATGCAAGAACAATTAGTTGTTACTTTATTGGGTACTTTGAAAGATCAAGGGGGTACAAATTTTATTATCCCACAACTAAGTTTATTTTTGAGTCCGGTAATGCCAGATTTTTTGAGGATGTTGAGTTTACGATGGGAGATAAAGGTAAAGAGTCTGTCTTTGAAGAAGAATATGTTAATATTCCCTTAGGTGTAATTGCAGTTGATAGAGATCACACTCCTATTATTTTTGATCACATAAATATTCAAGATAATGTTACTTAATCAATCGAAAATGAAATTATAGAGGAACAAACATCAACACATCATGAATCTTTGCCATTAAGAAGATCTATTAGAGAGAGAAGAAGTGCAATATCAGGTGAATATATTGTATTCTTTCAAGAACAAGATGTAGACATTGGAGTGATGGAAGATGATGTAATCACTTTTCATCAAGCCATGCAATGTGTTAACTCTCTAAAGTGGATAGATGACATGAATGAGGAAGTTAATGTGTGGGATCTTGTCCCATTAGCTGAAGGTGAGAAACCCATTGATTACAAATTGATATTTAAAATCAAGAGAGATTCAAAAGGTGACATGGAAAGATACAAAGTCTGCCTTGTTGCAAAAGAATTTACACAAAAAGAAGACAATGATTATAAAGAGACTTTCTCTCCAGTTTTTTTCGAAAGACTATTTCAGAATTATACTGGAATTGGTCGCATTCTTTAATTTAAAATTGCATCAGATTGATTTAAAGATAATGTTTCTCAATGATGTTATTGGCGAAACAATATATATTGTGCAACAAGAAAACTTTGTATCGGAAGACCCAAAGAATATGGTTTGCAAACTCAAGAAATCCACTATAGACTAGACAAGCTTCAAGACAATGGCATTTTAAATTTCATCATGTGATAATCTCTTTTGATTTTGAGATGAATTTGACCGGTGAATGCATATACCATAAATTTTGTGAGAGCAAACATATTTTCTTGGTATTGTATGTTGATGACATCTTGCTTACCAGCAATGATATGAACCTTTTATAGGACACCGGGAAATTTCTTTCGAAGAATTTTGACACGAAAGATCTTGATAATGTTTTTTTGTTTTGTGTATTGAGATATATCAGGATCGTTCTCAGCATATCCTTGGTTTATCTCAAAAGAGATATATTGAAAAGGTTCTCAAAAGATCCGACATGGAATATTGTAGACCAGCTGATACCCATGTGGTAAAGGAAGACAAGATCAGTCTAAGTCAGTGCCGTAAGAATGATTTTGAGAAAAGGGAGATGCAAAGAATTCCTTATGAATTAGTAGTTGGAAGTCTAATGTATGCGCAAGTTTGTACTCGACCAGACTTCACATTTATTACAGGGATGTTAGGCAAATATTTGAGCAATCTGGGACATGATCATGGGAAAGCAGCTACAATAGTCCTAAGATATCTACAAAGAACAAGAGAATATATGCTCACATATAGAAGGTCAGACCAACTTGAGGTCATTGGTTATAGCGACTCCGATTTTGTTGGATGTGAAGATAATATGAAGTCTACATCATGCTACATCTATCTACTTGCTGGGGATGCTATTTCTTGGAAGAATGCTAACCAGTGTCCTATAGCCTCTTCTACTCTGGCAGCAGAATTCATAGCTTGTTACGAGGTATCCAATCAAGGAATATGGATGCCTAATTTTGTCAATGGGTTGTGTATCATTGATGGTATTGAAAGACCATTAAAACTATTTTGTGACAACAAATCAATGGTCTTATATTCCAATAACAATAGGAGTTCGACAACATATAAGCATATAGATATCAAATACCTGACTGTAAAAAAAAGAGTACAAAGTGGACAATTATCTATTGAACGTATCGGTACAAACTCCATGATCGTGGATCTGCTTACTAAAAGATTGCCATCCAAAGTATTTCATGATCATGCCATGAATATAGGTGTCATTTCATTTAAAGATATCCAGTTTTAGTGAGAGTTTGTAATTTTTTAAAATGCTTGTAAATAGTTCTACTTGGCATCTTGGTATTTTCAGTTTGGACATTATGGTTATTGTTTTGTATAAACAATTCTTTTATGTTCACCATGTTATTCATCAAGTATGATATCATTCAGTGGACCAATGGGAAATTGATATGTTAAGATGACATTGCATATAATTTCCATGCTGCATACTCATGTTCCTATCCTCGTTATTAAGTTGTATTGACATACGTGACCATTAAAGGTTATGTTACTATGATTGTAGCATAGCCATTTTGATCCCATGCTTGATACAACTAGTAGATAGGATTTATGGATATGCATCGAAGTAACGATAAAAATGTTGAGCTCATTCGGATATTATGTGATTATAATACATACTCATATAGTTCAAGTGTGAGATTGTTGGAATTTAATTCCAACGACGGACTCATATGTTTACATATTTAGAATCGATAACACTGTCAACTTTAATGATGTGGCCCAATAGAATTAAAAAAGTGATCAAATAAGGGATTTGAAAATTATTGTGGCATTAATGTATTTAGGCTACATGAGAATGCATTATGTAGAGACCTAAGGTGTAATTCTCAGATCTATGATGGGTGGAATTGAAAATAACCAAATCAAGCAGTTATGGAATGGGTCATGGTCCCTGAACAACCAACGCGCACTGATACTCCCTTTTGAAATTTCATCTTCAAAAAGAAGTTACAGACTCCTCATTCTCGATATAGAAAGTCTTGCTTTTGTCATGCGATGAGAGAAATCTATCGATAAGGAGAGGGAGTGTGAACCAAAGTAGGAAGTCATTGCTTGATTTGGAAGGCCGCCTACAAGCATTAATATCATCCATGCAATCATATATTCTTTTCTTTGCCTTGTCATATTTGTTATATTGATATCACCACCAAGTATTCTTAATCATCATATTGTTTTTTTTTTCTAAAGATCATTATGGAAATTGCATATGTTTCATTAATTGGAAATTGACATGCGTGCAATTAAAGATGACCCATGCTTTTCCTCCCTTTTTATTCACACGTTATTACTATCGCTTGTCATAACACCTTTTTTTGCAACGTTATTCTATTGCTTTTGAAATTTTAATTAATGCCCTTTGTCACTATTGCTGTCAACTTGATAATTATTTTATCATCCCATTTGGTTTGTATATGCCATGCTTGTACATCCAAAAGAAATCAAAAGTTAGAATTCTCGTGATTGATTTAAAGTTTACATAATTTATTTTGTTATGAAAAGAATACCCATCCAGTTTAGTATACGGTAATAGTTCCTATAATCAAAATGCTTAACAAAGGGAAACATGAATCCAGAGACATCATGGCCACGAAAAGCAATTCGAACATCATAATTATGGGGCATCGTCTGTCATTTACCACAGGAGAGAAGATGCATCGAGTTCATCCTCGAAGACGGGCTTGACAGGCGGGACGCAACCATGAATTTCTACTTGAGGGGCCAAATTATTGAGACTATATATAGTTTATCTTTGTTACTATTTTATTTAAAATTATTAAAATGTATTTACAAGTGAAGTGTATTTCACAATACCCTTGTAAACTTACAATTTCACATAAATATCTCAACAAATATTGTATTGACAAAAAGTCCTTAAAAATTCTTCAAATCAAAATACACTGTCATTAACACAATATTAAGTTATATTGTTAAGACTAAGTTTTTAAAATAAGAAATATTGTATCACTCCTAATGTAGGAATGTAAAGGGGATATATATATGTACCAATTTCGTATAATATTGCATATGTATATGTTTTAAAATAGATACATATGCCAATGCACTTTGATATCCACATTATTTGTGCATGTATTTGTATAATTGTTTAATATATAACTTTAGATTTATTTTTAGTTGCAAATAATAAAATCTTTTACATTTTTTATATATTTGATATAGTTTTTATGAAATTAGTACATATAGTTTTTTTTTATATCGTAACAAATAATTCAACTCATATATAACACATTTCCTGATACTATAGCCTCCTTAATAGGATATGGGCAATAAATATAACTTTCGTGGAGTGCTTAACACATCAATTCGAGAGGTTGATTAGAAAATAAGCGACAATTTTCTCTGAATATTTCTATTTTGTTAAAGCTTTATTTTTTTCTTGTAATATTGCAAATGTAGAAGTGGATTGTATATCTTATATACAATTTTCAAGAACGGGTAATAGATTATTCATATTCATTGATATCAACATTGATATTCAAAAGCATGTAGATATAGATATGAAATACTTATACGCTTTTCCATAATTGGCCATTTATACCACCATTTTGATATACTTTGCAGAATGAGTTTACTATTTATACTCTAGATAATTAGCTTAATAATTCCACCTTTTTGTTGAGTTTATATATTTTTAAATGAAAGTATTTAAAAAGATATAAAATATGTATTGTACAATATGTAAATAATAATAGTACATTGCTAATATGTAAATGCTAATAGTCAATTGTATTTCTTTAATAAAGAAATAGTTAACTACAATAAAATGAGTCTATATGGATGTTTTTTTCTAATCGATCATATTTCATACATTTTTAATTATACAATAATGAATAATATTTGTTACAGAATAAGTTTTATGTTAGAATTAGCGACGAATGTCATATTTATTGCTATATCATTTGTGAAGGATCATATAGAATGTTTATCCATCACTATTTTTAGGAATTTGAACTAATAGTCACTATTAAAATTACGGTAGCTCAGTGTTTCTATATGGATCAACAATATTGATGTAACAATGGGTCTTACATTTATCCTTAATTTTAAGTATAAAAAGATCATTTCACAGTGAAATAAAACATGTCATTAACAATTTAAAAAGGGATGTTGTGGTGAAGAATCAAATATCACTATATAGTTATTTTGTTGTTGGGGTTATGTGTAACATGTAATTACGTAAACCATACAAATGTTGATAATTAGATTATTGCAATCATGTCATATTATTAATTTTTTTTATTGGAAGACAGGAGGAATTAGGGATGCAGACATACATATACATATATGGATATAGGTGTTCACATGCTATTATATGTTTTTAAATACGAATGCGATGCATATATAGATATTGATGGATGTATGCTACCATATCCGTAAACAATGGATATCGACAAAATATTTATCGATCTCATATGGCAGATATTATAAATACTCTATATATTAGATTAAATATACATGTATTTGATGGAATACAAATGATATAAAAATAAATGTTCGTATATCATAATAATTATATCAAATGTGATAAAAGATGATATACGATTATGTTATATAAAGTTAAAAATAAATGTACAACTATTTTTATATATAAAAATGAATATACATTTATGGATATAGATTTTTATTGATATGAATGTGATGTTGATAATGCACATTTAAAAACAGATACGGATACATATGTTAAAATTTATATGATATGGATACAATGGCAGATTAGATACGGATATATCCATATCTATGTAACTTGTAAATGGGAGATTGGAGGGTATTATATACAACTTAATATTGTATAGAGTTAAGTATTTTATATATAAATCATATTCCATTATAATACTATAATATATGTAGAGAATTGATTGGGAGACAGAAGGGCCAAACTCCCTCCCGCCCCCTTGTCTCTGTCCGAAAGGGAATAGGCATGCGAGAAGAGAAGTGGTTAGCCATGGCATCAAACCTAATTTTAAAAATGAAATTTGAATCGGAGGATTTGTTATCTCAGAGACTGTTGCAACTTCCTTTCCATCTCATCAACTAAATAGCACAACATAGAGGCGTAAAAGGTTCTCAAGTAATGACTCTTAAGTGTCAATCCTCTTCCTGATTGAGATTTCATGAAATGTCATCAAAATTTTGGTTTTTACATGCTTTGGATATCGAAATTCTCCTATATGTCAATTTTATGGATTTCGATCGAGATGGATCAAAATATTGATGATATTTCGAGAAATTGACCCATATCAATTGAAATTCATTCTTTGCAGTACAAAATTTCTTGGATTTCGACTGGTATCGGTGAAATTTTGTTGACACATATTTATATCAACAATATTATCTATATGAGCTTGATTTTACTACTTATTTAGCTACTCCAATACTAAAACACAAAATGATTTATATATTTTGTTTTGGGTCGAGGACGCTGCCACCATACACCCGCATGGGGAGTGCACTTATTCCTCCTAGACCGCCAAGGCTCATTGATCGGGCAGAGAGACCCTCGTCTAGTAGGGTGTGGTGTGAGAGGGGCACTGCATATGACAATTATTCAACTTGAGGGGTTTTAGCAATGGAGGTGAAACAATTCTATACCTTCTTGATATCCAATATAGCTTGTTTGTTTGATTATGTTTGTCATTTATTTTCATAAATAGATGCATCTTTACTGTAAGTCTGTAACTAATTCTATAATTCACTAGAACTTTGTTCACGACAGTTATTTTTATGATCGAAACCTTATCTCATTAATCATTATGTACATTTTAGAATCAAATGTCTCACATATTTTTATGAACAAAAGACGTGTTCTAAGTATCACTAAGTTAGTTATTTCGATTTCTATATCTATCAGTCAGCTCAGCGATATGTCCGATATGACTGATATGTGCGACATAAGGCGTATGGATGAGAGATACACATGATATAAGTGCGCATTTGTAAGATATTCTTATTTTTAAGAACTTGGATGATATTCATTTCCAATATGCTTCAACCAAAAATCTGCATTGACAACGATATGACTGATATGACTGATATGTGATATGAGGGGCATAAATGAGCAATATGTGATATGTAAGTGTGTGTTTGTAAGTTATTTATAGTTGTAATGACTTGAAAGATCGTAATTAGCGAAAAATGATTGAAAACTATTTTTGAGCCATTATTGACTTTCCATCAAAACATACAAAATTTCACCGAAATTTCGATTTTGTGGAGACCGAAATGAAATTAAAATCGAGATTTTGGACCTTATCCTCTTACCTACGGAGAAAATGTCGTAAGCTCGGTCGTTGTCTTGGGCTAATCAAGGACAAGAGAAAATTGCAACACTACAATTGTGAGAAAATGCTCAGTGGATTCTTATCCCTGGAAGCAAAAGTAGCATATTGATACCAAATGAAATCCTCTCTATTTCAGATTATCTCATGTGATTAACATGTTGTTGAGTTAAAGCCAAGAAAAGCAACCAATGCAAGTGGATAATCTTTTATATTAGATGACTTCTAGAAAGGGTCATGAATTCATCAACTGCCACGCCTTTTGGAATGACAAAGACTACTACAAAAGGCTAGATAATGTTTATTGGAACCCAATGAACCATTCAAAAGATATCTAGCTCTAGTAGAATCCAACTTTCGGGCCACAAATTTTGGTATCCAGTTAGAAGACATAAATGTATAATTACATAGGTTAATAAAGAGTTAAGGATGATACATGTTAATGAGATGATCAAATTTATATTTCTAAGCATTGGCACACTCCCACAATCATATCCATAACTTTTTCTCAGAAAGTTTTGGGCAGAGGATTAGGATTAGGTCCATGGCCAAGGTAGTTGACCAACCAAGACCCCTTACAGAATCCTTGTGATTCTAAAATAATAGGGGACATATCATTAGGATTGACCGTGGATAAGAAGGATTTAGAGTAGTTGACCTTGATGATAGATATTTTGGAAAATATTCCCATTATATTGCATATGTTAGCAAGCGGTTCATTGTCAGCTGATGACACGAAAAATCCCAAGTGACTAAGGCAAAGGTATCTAGATGGTCGTTGCGACCTCAATCACTCAGACTCGATCAATCAAGAAAAATAGACCACCAATCAAAAATAAAAATCAAATCAAACACGGTAGCGGTCTTGCTATTATTTTAACCTGGTATAGCGACCAGGATCGAACACAAGGAGCACGAATTGGCCTTGCGGCCTACGAAGTAGTCAAAAAGGGAAGAAAATGAAATAAAAAGATATTTTTGGTGGTTTTTAATTCTTTTTTATATTTTTTGGATTTTTAATTAATTAAGAAAATAATAAAAACAAGTAAACAACTCACTTCAACAATTTATTAAATGCACTAAAAATCAACCAAAAATTCAAATAAAAATATTTTTGTGTGTTTTATAATTTTTACTGTTTTTAGTGAATTTTTGGGGTTTTTCTGATTTTTATTTAATTTTCTAAAAATGAAACAATGTGAAAAACTGTAGGTACTGTCCAGCCGAGCTTAAGGGGCTTAGATAAAATATCTAAGAGCCACAAATCAGCCTGGAGGTATTATTCCTGTATAGAGACTAAATCAAGGAAAATTTGAGCACCTAAATTATTATTTTTGGTTTTTTAATTTGTTTATTATAATTTTATAAAATTTT
Source organism: Ottelia alismoides (assembly GCA_037367405.1). NCBI lineage: Eukaryota > Viridiplantae > Streptophyta > Magnoliopsida > Alismatales > Hydrocharitaceae > Ottelia > Ottelia alismoides. The sequence goes on from JAZKJV010001598.1 coordinate 695,624, forward strand.
AAGTGTTTTTCAACTTTTAGGCTTTTTAAGTAATGAAAAATAGCCAAAATTGGCTAGAAAATCAAACAAGCAAAGACAAATAGTAAGTAATTTTTTTGTAATTTTTAGATGAATTTTAATATTATTTTTGTGATTTTTCAAGTCAGACAGTGAGGAAAATAAGTGTTTTTGAATTTTTAAAAAATATCAAACAGTGCCTAAAATGTCTCCAAAATTTATAGGAAATTTTACACCATGGCAGGAGCCATGTGTCCAATTTTTATCAAATTTGGAGGTGATTTGCTATTTTATTCAAAATAGAAAGAAAGTACTGTGCATAGGGACCTAAGTGCAAATACCCGAAGTCCTGAGGGGTCTGGTGCAAAATTCCCAGGTGAACACGTGCGTCGCGCGTGCCTGAGGCACTCAGGGACCCAAATGTAAGAAAAACTAAGTCCTTGGACTATTTGGTAACAGGTACCAAGAGTCCAGGGACTAGTCTGCAAATAACCCAAAAATATCCGCACATGCACAATTAAAATACGCACAGGGGTATAATTGCAATATCTCAAAAGTTTTCATTCATTACTTAACAACTCAGAACTACAGGGCATGGAATGCAAAAAGCCCAGCAAATCACGTGTCGAAGCACGTGCTACATAACACACATGGGCATAAATGTAAAAGAAATAAAGTGCAGGGTCCTATATGTAAATTTACCAAAAACTAAACAACTAAACTAAACATTTACAGGACTAATTGCTAAATAAAATAAAAGAGGGGGCCTAAGGGTAAATTACCCTTTATTAATGCGGGCTGCTGGATGGATGCCACGTGGAGAATCGGATGGTCTGGATCGGGTGGCACTCCAACGCTGAGGTCCTCGCAGTGATCGGACGGCCGAGGGTACGCCACATGGGGGATCGAATGGTGGAGGCTCTCGGTGGCTGAACCTCGCTGGACCGACGGCTGGGATCAGTCCTCCACTGATCTGACGGTGGCTGCTGCTCCTGGAATGGACAGCCCAGATGAAAACTGGAGCGGGAGGCTGATCAGACGGCTGCTGGAGATCCACGAAGAACAGGTGGCCGGCGAACTTCGTCGGCCCAGTACGCTCGCTCCGAGACTCCTCTGCTGCATCTGAAGATCGGAGAAGCTCCGGCTTGACGCTCCGCAGCTGCTGGTGGCCTCCGATGACCCAGCCGAGCTCTGGGGAGCTCCGGCGCGGTCGGCGGAGGTAGAGCTCCTGGACCGAATGGTCCAAGCCCTCAGATGGGCTTGGATGTATGATGTCACGAAAAACCGAGCGACTAAGGTAATCAGGTATCTCTACGATGGTCGTCGCGACCTCGGTCACTTGATCGTGTCCATCAAGAAAAAGTAGACCACCACGAGAGATAAAATCGATCAAAAATAAGCTAGCGGTCCTGCTATTATATTAACCTGGTATAGCGACCAGGGTCGAACTCAAGGAGCACGGGTTGGCCTCTCGGCCTACGAAGTAGTCAAAAAGAGAAACAAAATAAAAGAAGAAAGTATTTTTGGTGGTTTTTAATTATTTTATATTTTTTTGGATTTTTAATGAATTAAGAAAATAATAAAGGCCAAAGAACTACACACTTCAACAAATTATTAAACACACTAAAATTCAACCAAAAATTCAAACAAAAATATTTTTATGTATTTTATAATTTTTAGTGTTTTTGGTGAATTTTTGAGAATTTTCTGATGTTTATTTAATTTTCTAAAAATCAAAAAGTGACTGAAATGAAAGGTACTGTCCAACCAAGCTAAAAGGGCCTAGAGAAAATATCTAAAGGCCCCAAATTAGCTGGGAGGTAATTTTCCTGTAAAGAGAATAAAACAAGGAAAATTTAGGCACCTATTTTATTGTTTTTGGATTTTTAATTGATTTACTAGAATTTTTATAAGATTTTTAGTATTTTTCGATTTTTAGTGGTTTTTAGCAATGAAAAATAGCCAAAATTGGCTAGAAAATCAAACACAACAAAATAGACAGTAAATAAATTTTTTTGTAATTTTTAGACACTATTTAATATTTTTTGTGGTTTTTAAAGTTAGACAGTAAGGAAAATAGATGTTTTTGAATTTTTAAAAATATCAAAACGAAACAAAAATGCCTCCAAAATTTATAGAAAATTTTACATCATGGCAGGAGCCATGTGTCCAATTTTCATCAAATTTGGAGGCGATTTGCTATTTTATTAAAAATAAAAAGAAAGCAAAAGTGCACAGGGACCTATCTGCAATTATAACTAAGTCTTGGGTCCCTGGAACAACAAGCTTGGAAAGTATAAGGGTAGAAATGCAAATTACCCCCCGGACCACGCACGATACACGTGACTCAGGCCTGGGGGGACCTAATTGCAATTCCTATTTCTATAAATGGAAAACTTAACAAGCCAAAAACGTTGGGCCAAAAATGCAATTACACCAAAATATCACGTGTCGATGCACGTGTCCATCACTGGCAGGGGTATAAATGCAAATCACATAAACATGAAGGTCCACAATGCAATTTTCACAAAAATAAAAGAACTACACTACGTATTTACAGGACTAAAACTAAATGCAGAAAACAAAGGGGGCCTAAGGACAATTTACCCCTTTCATTAATGTCGAGGGACGGATGCACGACGCGTGGTAGATCGGATGGATGGGATGGCGCGCCGCACACAAGAGAAACCCTCGAGTCGATCCGACAGCTGGAACGCGTCCACGTGGAAGATCAGACGGTGGTGCCGCAACGTGGGTCTGCGAAGAAGGCCTCGCTCGGATCGGACGGATGAGATTCAGCCACGTACTGGATCTGACGGTGCGAAGACGTCGTGGCTAAACCTCAGCCATCGACGGTGGAGATCAAACCTCAAAGATCTGGCGGTCAGGGCTGCTCCGTGAATGGACGAACGGGATCAGATCTGGAGCACCGAGGCTGATCTGACGGTCGGGGAAGATGGTGGAAGAACACTTGGCCGGCGAGTTTCGCCTGCCCCGTACACGCGCTGAGATCCTCCCCTGCTGCTCCTGAGGTGCGGAAAGGCTCCGCCGTGAAGCTCCGCAGCTAATGCGATGCTCCGATGAAGACGGGGAGCTCCGGAGAGCTCCGGCGACGCGGAAGACCTGGAGTTGTTGTGCTCGACCCTTGGACCTCCAGATGAGGTCCTTTCGATGATCTAACCTGCACAAGCAAAACACGGGGTCGAGGGCAAACTACCTCGACCCGTCAGAGCGAGAAAAGGATGGCTGGTGCGTCGAGGTGTTGGGCCTCCGGCGAGCGGCGGAAGGGAAAGCCCGATGTCCCTGCTCCGGGGCGAGCCAGGGGGAATGGGAGGTCGGAGAAGGTGGAGAGGGGTCTGGCGGACGTGATGGCGGTGTCGGATGGTCAAATGAGTGGACGGAGACGAAAGGTGGAGCTGGCGGAGCTACGGCTACCCAAATCTAAAAATCCTAATTTACGCTAAACTAGAGGCTAAGGAGGTTACCTGGTGAAGGCTGTCGACTGGGCTGGAGCTCAAGAAGCTCCGGGGTCATTGCCTGCAAGGGGGCGTCGTCTCCTCGAGGCTGGGCGCGCTCGCGGCGGCGCACGGCGGTGAAGACCACCGGATCAGTGGCTCCCGGCTTCCCGGGCCTCGCTGCAACTCCCGAGACCACGGCTGTCACTCAGGGACTCCGGAGGAGGTCACAGGCGCCGAGGGGAAGATCCAAATATGGAAGAATTAGGTCGCCGGTGACGACAATATATATGGTGAGGGATCCGAGAAGAAAGGGATCGGGCGAGGTGCTCGTGCCTCGGATCCATCAAACCCACCCCGGGCGAGGGTCCTGGATATCTGCTGATCAATCGGAGCCTGGAGTTTGAGGTGTTGGCGGTCGGATCGAGGGGGTAGAAAATGGAGAAATCGGGTCGGCTGCTCTGGATCCGGCTCTGGTGATCTTGGGGGGAGAGTTGACCGGGGGTCAACAATCCCCCGTGGACCAATCAGAGCCCGCCAAGCACATTATTTTTGTTTATTTATTTTAAGCTAGAAAATGATCGAATTAATAAAAACTTAAAACATTAAAAATATTTATTTTATTTTTTTCTATTTTTTAATGATTTTTAATTAATTTTTCAAAGTAAAAGTAAGGTATTTACATTATATGTTATATATAGGTATATATACAATATGGGATTTTTAGTTTTTGATTTTTTAATTATTACTTTTATACAATTTCATTCCTATGTTATATTTTATTTATTTACATTATAAAACAAGGAATAAAAAGATATTTTTATTTTATTTTTATTATTTATACACATAGGTGAAATAAATACATATATACATTTATATACATGGTATATTTACAATATATTTTTGTGTTTTTAATTTTGTTATTTTATTTTGTTTTTTTAATTGTTTTTATTTTATTTATTTACACTATATAATATAGAATATTTACAAAAATTTTAGAAATTAATTTTATTTATTTATAAGGTTAAATAAATATAAAGGTGGTTCTATGTACATGATGACTATACAAGAGGCGTTTTTGTTTTCTTTTTAATTTTTAAATTTTTATTTTGAATTTATATTTATAAATATATACAAATATTTACAAGCCTATTTTTGTGAGGAAAATACTTTTATTTTATTTACATAAATATTTACACACTTGAGCCCCTATCTCCCTCTACTTTGGCTTTTATGCTGTCAGGCCCATGCTGAGCCCTCCCTTGGGTTAGGTTGCTCAATATTTATTCTAAATATTTCCCTCTTTTTCTTTTTAATCTTTATTCTTTTATTTTTGCTCAAAATCATGCTAATTATAGGTTTTTACACAATGCATGCTTTTGGTAATTATTTGTATTTACAACTATATACATGTATTTGCAAAGGTTTTTGTAGCTAAAATATAAGAATAAAGAGTGATGAATGAGTATTCATCACCCCCCTATACTTAACTTTGCTAGTCCCTTAGCAAACACTTATTTGAAAAAGAAGAAGTGAAAAAGAAAGAAAAGAAATGAAGAAAAAGAGAAAGAGAATGTACATGTTACAAGGCTGATTATTAAACTTGCCTTCATTAAATTAAGGTATGGAGCTCGATCAGATCTTTGGATTATTAATGTGTCGGAACCTTATTTGGAGTTAAGTCTAAAACTCAACAGCCTCTAAGTTCCACTATTCTATAACCAAGACTCCTCAATGCTCCAGATCAGAACAAGTCATCAATCACAAACCCTGAAGACCATGAATCTTTTCTTGTCCTGTGAATGTGAAGTCTAAGCTCTCCACCTTAGAAATGGCAACTTGACAACCCTCCCCAACAAGGTAACTCTATGACCTCAATCTGGCCACTCTTTCCTCGAGGAGCGGGGTATTCCCTTCTAAGTTCAAGTTCAACCGGCTCAAGAAGAGGAGGAAGAAGAGAATGGGTCAAGGCCAGTGTAGCCAAGTACCCTTGGAAGCTTTGACCAGTGTAGCCAAGTCTCCCTGCTGCAAGCTACATCAGGTGGATCATGAAACCAAGCTTTGCTTATTGCACTCTATAAACATACTCCAGTGGGATTATCATTTTCTCTCAGACCCACTACTTTTTTGGAGTTATTTTCTTTTTGCACATTTTTTTTTCAAGTGCATCTATACAACATATACATGTGCAGCGTATGTACAAGGAGTTTTTCCTCTTGAGCCAGTAGACTATCCCTCTTTTGAAGCTTTATCGCAACCCACAACTCCCGTCGTTAGACCTCATGGCAACCAGACCAAGTTGAGACGTACTTCCTTCACTAAAAGAAGAAGAGAGGTTCCGCCTAGAAGTACTACCCTCATATGCTACCCCAAGTCAAGGAAGACTGCCTCCTCACCATCTCATCCGTAGAGAGCTCGGTACATAGTGCTGGTGTCCAAGTAAAGCCATTGTCTATATGAGTCATGTGTTGTCGTTAAGTGCTCTACTTAGGCTCATTGAGATGACATGTGATCATAGCCTAGTGGACTCAAAGAATTAAGTCGCCATGGACCTGAAAAGCCTTAAACCTAAGCCCTATAAGGTTCCTCTTAGAAGTTAGGTGGGTTAAGATCTTAATCAAGCTCCATTCCTCAATTTGATTCCAGGCTGGTTTAAATGTCAACTATCATCCAGAAAAACTATATACATATGTACAAAAGATGCTATTTACACAAATTTTTACAAACATGCAAAATTTTTGAAAAATGTTTTGAAATCATGTATGGATGATGCATGAAGTGCAAGTTTTGCAAAAAGATATTTACACAAATTTACACAAGATTTTTGCAAACTTTTGATTTTCAAAACATTTTGGAAAAATTTTGTACTATATACATAATTTTGATAAGAAAATATTTACACAAGCTTTACACAAAAGATTTTTGAAATCATTTTTACAAAAATAATTTGTACACTATCTATTTATGTGCAACTAAAAGAAGTTTATGTACATGAAGAATTTTTAATTTTTGTGATTTTTAGCCATTTTATTTATTAACACACTCACACAAAGTACGAGTTATGGCTAAAGTATATATGAAATATATACACATCCCCCTATACTTAGCTCGAACGATGTCCTCAGAGTCAAGAGCGATGAAGAAGACATAACTCGTGCTAGGTATAGGGAAGTGAAAAGGAAGGCTATATACAAAGATGAATAAAATGAAATAGAAAAGTCAAGAGGGTCTCGGGTTTTCCCCCTATACTTAGGATCAAGTAATCCTAAGTATAGCAGGCTGTCTACTAAGGGAAAACCGAGTGGAGAATGTACAGGGTCTACCCCCCTATACTTAGGGTAAAATATCCCTAAGTATAGGCAGCAAAACAGGGGTAGCAGGACACGAAGAAAATCACGAATATATACAAGAAGGAGGACATCACTCCCCCTATACTTAAGGTGGAGAACCTTAAGTATAGGCAACAACAGAAGTGATGAAACAGAACGAAGAACAACCCTTTGTCTCCACCCCCCTATACTTAGGATGAGTAATATCCTAAGTATAGCAGATATAATCCTAAGCGAGACCTCGGGTGAAAACCAGAACGGAAGAAAGAGAGATCAAAACAAGACGAAACACGTATATACAAAAGAGTACAATGTTGAGGTGCCTCTCAACAAACGCTAGATTTTACGCCCCTAGCTGGGCGCAAAGGCTAGGACAATGCAGTATCAAGGTTCAGTACGGCATCGGTAAGTCGAATGCCGTACTGTCGCCGCAGTCTCGGTGTGAGAACAACGACGAACTCAACAGTGTAAAGTAAGACACCCAGGTATGCAATCAAGCGGGTGTCTGCTACCGGCCAGTGATATGGAAAGAAGTGATCGGGATCCGGTAGCACAAAAGAAATCATCGGCTCTGGATCAGACTGGATTGAGAGTATAGAGACGAAGAAGTCAAACGTGGAGAAGGATGGATCAGTAATAGAATCCTCCACGTCAATCAGTGTCTCAAGCAGGTGTGGACAATCAAGATCAGGAGACTCTCTAAGCAGACTGATATCCGATGCATGAAATAGAATCAGATCAGGCAAATCATCGAATATCTCCATAATGGGCTCATCCTCGCGAGGGTCGTCAAGGTAAGAAGACTCAGAATCAGAATGATCTAAAGACTCGGTTCCGTGTTCCTCGAGATCGGAAACATTCTCAGCAGGTGAAACCGAGTACTCATCGAGTGCGGCATCCTCCCGCAGATAACCCTCGGGGAGAGATGCCAAATCAGAAGTAACTAGAAGAGGATCAGGATCTAAATGGGCATCTGCACTGCTATCAAGTATCCACTCAGTGCACCAGGCTGCATCATCATCGGAAATGTAAGTCTCGGCAATCTGGAAACAGGAGAAGGTATTAGTCAACACTGCGGAAGTTGGCAAAGTGTCTGCAGCTGATCCTCGCTCTACGGCTATGCTGGCTGTCAGCTGGTCCTCAGGAAGTGTATCTATATCAACAAAGTGGAGGACAAAAGGCTCGAAGATGGGACTCTCTGTATCAATTCTCTCAAAGTGATGTCCCTCCTCAAGTTGTGGCTGCTGGGCTGAGTCCTGGTGACTGTCTGCATCCAAGAAGTGTCCCTGCAGGAAGGAAACTGACTCCTCCGGGATTGGAAACTGAAGTAGCTGAGTCAATGGCTGCAAAAGCTGGGGCTCCTCCGGCTCCTGGAGTATCAGAAGATCTGATATCCAAGACTCGTCGATTGGAAACTCGGGGGCTGCCTCGAACTCCAGCTGGAAAACCAACGGGAACTCAAGTAGACTTTGGATCCGAACCTCTGCTATCACAGTCATCTCCTCTGTCCGTGGTGCTGCATCATCCAAATCCTCGGGCTGGTGTGTAGAAGCTGGCTCATCATGTAAAGTGACACACCGCACTGGTACTGCATCGTCCGCATGTGTTGTCCCGACCAAGGCATCTCGTGTAGAAGATCTCTGAGAAAGTAAACTCGAGATGGTATCCAGTAGGTGAATGTCGGAACTGCGGTGTGAACCGCCACATGTGGTAATCACCAGTGCAAGCTGCTCTGCGGTCATCCCCCGCATGGAGATCTCTATCAAGTCTGTAAGTGGAAGTCCGTGCTTAGGAAATCTCCTCAAGAGGTCAAGAAAACCTCGGCCATGCCTCGTGCAATGGCTCCTGGGGGTCAACTGAAAAGTCCATGATCAAAGACCGCATGAAATCTGCTCTACGCGGGGGGAAGTATCTCTGTAGAAACTCTCGGCGTAGCTCTCCCCACGTCTCGAATGTCCTCCCCAAACGTCGGTGCCATCTCATGGCTCTGTCGTGAAGCGTAAATGGGAAGGTCCTGCTCATCAGCTCCTCTGCAGTGACGTCTGAATATCTCTGTGCTCTACAAAACTCCTCGAAAGCGGACAGGTGAAGATAAGGCTCCTCGTGCGCCTCTCCTGAAAACATCGGCAGTCGCTGAATGTAATCCAACTCCAAGACGAATGGACCTAGTGTAGAAGCTAACTGAGCTCCATGTGCTATCTGCTCCTCCATCCTTCTGGAATAGGATATGTCTGCTAATCTCCACTGCTCTCTTTGGTCACCAACGGAGTGTGCTCTCAACTCAGTATCAACATCATCCGGGTCTCGCATCTGCTCTATCGGGTATCCTCGGACGTCTCGCACATCATGCCCAGAGTAGTGAGATGAAAGGGAGGGAGGGAGCGGGAGGTTGGTCGGAGATCCGACCTCCCTAGAAGGTGGACTGGAGTGATGGTCAGAAGACGGAGAAGAAGCCGTAAGAGTCGGCTCGTAGTGAGGGGAATCCATCATCCAGGGATCAGGGAGAAGAAGAATAGAGAAATGAAGGGAGGTGAGGGAGGGAAATAGATGGAGGAAGATGAGAAAGGATCGAAGGGATCTGGCAATCAAACAAGATGAACAAGCAAACCCCCAATTCACCTACGCACACAGAGCTGAAGACCGAAGGGATCAGTCAATTATCTTGTCAATTTTATTTTAGGTGATCATCCAGTCTATCAGAGCGATTACGTGAGGTAAATAGGTGTCCAAATCTCTCTCAACCGACTGTCCCGTACTGAAAGCCGGTAATCAGTCAAGAAAAGATCGGAGGCTCTATCCTAATGTTCGGATCACTCTCTCGCTCATCCAAACCAGACAAGGAGGGGGTTACTCTCCCTAAGACAAATTTTCAGTGAGGTGTCTTTTAGGTCAAGTATGATTAGCAGTCCCAATTTTATTGTTTTTGTTTTAGATATTTTTCAAATAAAACAAACGCCTAACGAATTTTTCGGTTCTCCTGATTATTAGGTCAAAAACAGGGGGAGAAGACGAAAAAGCCGATGCACGATAAATCAATGATGCATGCAAAGTCAGAAAGGAGTACCTGTCTCCAGCACTCTACATGCTATATGATCCGCGCATAAATGTAAAGACAGAAATTAAACTACCTAAACGATGCAGCGATGAAATCCGAGTCCTAGATGAGCAAGTTCTACTCGCAGAACCGTCTAACTGGTCACCGTCCTACAGGCCAAAGGTCCGGTCTTGGTCTACCCCTCCTCTGCCCGACAAATTGGAGGTAGGAGAAAGTGCTTTGTGGGGTAGACTACGGCACGTAGGCCACGAAGGAAAATGAGTCAGTTATTTTTATTAATTGATTATTAGTAGGTCCAATTAAGCGTACTATAGGAGCAGGCAGATAATTAAGTGTGGGGACCCTACTAACTACGGCACAAGCAAGTATAAAATCCTAAATCTAGGGGCTTGATCAAAAACCGCGAAAACACCGGAAAAGGCAGCTAAAAAGAAAAGAAAACAAAACCGCGAGAAAAGCCGCGAAAAACTCCTAAGGGTCCCCCGAGCACACCGGTGCTCGGCGAAACAGACCCGCTAAGTCTAAGAGTCCAAGTGTCCAGTCTCTGAGACCCTGTATTATTACAATAATAATCAGAATAAAAATAAAATAAAAATCTAACTAAACCTCTCCCACTCAACTCTCTCTCGCTCTCTCCTGTGGCTCCGTAAAGAAGGGAGCCGCCTCCAAGTCCTGCGGTTACGTCGGCTCCTCGAAAGTCACCTCCGCGGTCCTCGGACCCTCGCAAGAAAGAAGATAAGTGGTCAGACCAAAATAATCAAATAATAATAACGGAAAAAGAACTGAAACTGAAACTGGGAATATATATGCAAAAATGCAAAATAAAATAAACACTCAAAACAAAACAAAAATAAAAACAAAATAAAAGAAAATAAAGCAAAAGAAAACAAAAATAAAATATAGATAAAAGCCGCGAAAAAGCCGCGAGCTCTGAAAGAGTCGCGAAAAGCCACGAAAACAAAAATGAAAATAAAATAAAAACTACTAAGCCGTGCTCCCCGGCAACGGCGCCATTCTGATGTCACGAAAAACCGAGCGACTAAGGTAATCAGGTATCTCTACGATGGTCGTCGCGACCTCGGTCACTCGATCGTGTCTATCAAGAAAAAGTAGACCACCACGAGAGATAAAATCGATCAAAAATAAGCTAGCGGTCCTGCTATTATATTAACCTGGTATAGCGACCAGGGTCGAACTCAAGGAGCACGGGTTGGCCTCTCAGCCTACGAAGTAGTCAAAAAGAGAAACAAAATAAAAGAAGAAAGTATTTTTGGTGGTTTTAAATTATTTTATATTTTTTTGGATTTTTAATGAATTAAGAAAATAATAAAGGCTAAAGAACTACACACTTCAACAAATTATTAAACAAACTAAAATTCAACCAAAAATTCAAACAAAAATATTTTTATGTATTTTACAATTTTTAGTGTTTTTGGTGAATTTTTGAGAATTTTCTGATGTTTATTTAATTTTGTAAAAATCAAAAAGTGACTGAAATGAAAGGTACTGTCCAGCCGAGCTAAAAGGGCCTAGAGAAAATATCTAAAGCCCCAAATTAGCTGGGAGGTAATTTTCCTGTAAAGAGAATAAAACAAGGAAAATGTAGGCACCTATTTTTGTTTTTGGATTTTTAATTGATTTACTAGAATTTTTATAAGATTTTTAGTATTTTTCGATTTTTAGTGGTTTTTAGCAATGAAAAATAGCCAAAATTGGCTAGAAAATAAACACAACAAAATAGACAGTAAACATATTTTTTGTAATTTTTAGACACTATTTAATATTTTTTGTGGTTTTTAAAGTTAGACAGTAAGGAAAATAGATGTTTTTGAATTTTTAAAAATATCAAAACGAAACAAAAATGTCTCCAAAATTTATAGAAAATTTTACATCATGGCAGGAGCCATGTGTCCAATTTTCATCAAATTTGGAGGTGATTTGCTATTTTATTAAAAATAAAAAGAAAGCAACAGTGCATAGGGACCTATCTGCAATTATAACTAAGTCTTAGGTCCCTGAAACAACAAGCTTGGAAAGTATAAGGGTAGAAATGTAAATTACCCCCCGGGCCACGCACGATACACGTGACTCAGGCCTGGGGGGACCTAATTGCAATTCCTATTTCTATAAATGGAAAACTTAACAAGCCAAAAACGCAGGGCCAAAAATGCAATTACACCAAAATATCACGTGTCGATGCACGTGTCCATCACTGGCAGGGGTATAAATGCAAATCACATAAACATGAAGGTCCACAGTGCAATTTTCACAAAAATAAAAGAACTACACTACGTATTTACAGGACTAAAACTAAATGCAGAAAACAAAGGGGGCCTAAGGACAATTTACCCCTTTCATTAATGTCGAGGGACGGATGCACGACGCGTGGCAGATCGGATGGATGGGATGGCGCACCGCACACAAGAGAAACCCTCGAGTCGATCCGACGGCTGGAACGCGTCCACGTGGAAGATCAGACGGTGGTGCCGCAACGTGGGTCTACGAAGAAGGCCTCGCTCGGATCGGATGGATGAGATTCAGCCACGTACTGGATCTGACGGTGCGAAGATGTCGTGGCTAAACCTCAGCCATCGGACGATGGAGATCAAACCTCAAAGATCTGGCGGTCAGGGCTGCTCCATGAATGGACGAACGGGATCAGATCTGGAGCACCGAGGCTGATCTGACGGTCGGGGAAGATGGTGGAAGAACACTTGGCCGGCGAGTTTCGCCTGCCCCGTACACGCGTTGAGATCCTCCCCTGCTGCTCCTGAGGTGCGGAAAGGCTCTGCCGTGAAGCTCCGCAGCTAATGCGATGCTCCGATGAAGACGGGGAGCTCCGGAGAGCTCCGGCGACGCGGAAGACCTGGAGCTGCTGTGCTCGACCCTTGGACCTCCAGATGAGGTCCTTTCGACGATCTAACCTGCACAAGCAAAACACGGGGTCGAGGGCAAACTGCCTCGACCTGTCAGAGCGAGAAAAGGATGGCTGGTGCGTCGAGGTGATGGGCTTCCGGCGAGCGGCGGAAGGGAAAGCCCGATGTCCCTGCTCTGGGGCGAGCCAGGGGGAATGGGAGGTCGGAGAAGGTGGAGAGGGGTCTGGCGGACGTGATGGCGGTGTCGGATGGTCAAATGAGTGGACGGAGACGAAGGGTGGAGCTGGCGGAGCTACGGCTACCCAAATCTAAAAATCCTAATTTACGCTAAACTAGAGGCTAAGGAGGTTACCTGGTGAAGGCTGTCGACTGGGCTGGAGCTCAAGAAGCTCCGGGGTCATTGCCTGCAAGGGGGCATCGTCTCCCCGAGGCTGGGCGCGCTCGCGGCTGCGCACGGCGGTGAAGACCACTGGATCAGTGGCTCCCGGCTTCCCGGGCCTCGCTGCAACTCCCGAGACCACGGCTGTCACTCAGGGACTCCGGAGGAGGTCACAGGCGCCGAGGGGAAGATCCAAAGATGGAAGAATTAGGTCGCCGGTGACGACAATATATATGGTGAGGGATCCGAGAAGAAAGGGATCGGGCGAGGTGCTCGTGCCTCGGATCCATCAAACCCACCCCGGGCGAGGGTCCTGGATATGTGCTGATCAATCGGAGCCCGGGGTTTGAGGTGTTGGCGGTCGGATCGAGCGGGTAGAAAATAGAGAAATCGGGTCGGCTGCTCTGGATCCGGCTCTGGTGGTCCTGGGGGGAGAGTTGACCGGGGGTCAACAATCCCCCGTGGACCAATCAGAGCCCGCCAAGCACATTATTTTTATTTATTTATTTTAAGCTAGAAAATGATCGAATTAATAAAAACTTAAAACATGAAAAATATGTATTTTATTTTTTTCTATTTTTTAGTGATTTTTAATTAATTTTTCAAAGTAAAAATAAGGTATTTACATTATATGTTATATATAGGTATATATACAATATGGGATTTTTAGTTTTTGATTTTTTAATTATTATTTTTATACAATTTCATTCCCATTTTATATTTTATTTATTTACATTATAAAACAAGGAATAAAAAGATATTTTTATTTTATTTTTATTATTTATACACATAGGTGAAATAAATACATATATACACGGTATATTTACAATATATTTTTGTGTTTTTAATTTTGTTATTTATATTTTGTTTTTGTTTTAATTGTTTTTATTTTATTTATTTACACTATATAATATAGAATACAAAAATTTTAGAAATTAATTTTATTTATTTATAAGGTTAAATAAATATAAAGGTGGTTCTATGTACATGATGACTATACAAGAGGCGTTTTTGTTTTCTTTTTAATTTTTAAATTTTTATTTTGAATTTATATTTATAAATATATACAAATATTTACAAGCCTATTTTTGTGAGGAAAATACTTTTATTTTATTTACATAAATATTTACACACTTGAGCCCCTATCTCCCTCTACTTTGGCTTTTATGCGGTCAGGCCCATGCGGAGCCCTCCCTTGGGTTCGGTTGCTCAATATTTATTCTAAATATTTCCCTCCTTTTCTTTTTAATCTTTATTCTTTTATTTTTGCACAAAATCATGCTAATTATAGGTTTTTACACAATGCATGCTTTTGGTAATTATTTGTATTTACAACTATATACATGTATTTGCAAAGGTTTTTGTCGCTAAAATATAAGAATAAAGAGTGATGAATGAGTATTCATCAATGTACCTGCAAGATAAACCAGAAGACTCACGGGTCGAGGGCAAACTGCCTCGACCCGGTTAGGCGGGGTGAAGATGGTCGGAGGGTCGATATGGGCGAGCTCCGGCGAAGGTGAGGACGGAGGAGCTCAAGCCCCAGCTCCTGTGCGAGCTGGGTTGTGTGTAGGTATGGAGAAGGTGCGCGGGAGGAAGGCGGAGGCTATGGCGAAGCCTGATGGTCGAACGGAGCTATTGGGTAGTCGGAATCGGCGAAACACGACGGCGGAGCGAAATGGGGGAAATCTAAAATTAGCGAAAAAGAAAGAACTACAGGTCTACCTGGGTGGACGATGAGACTGTGGACGAGCTAGGGATGCTCTGGGTCGTGGCCTCGAGGAGCGTCTCCCTCTGAGGCTCGAGCTCCGGCTGTGGGCGGAGCACGGTGGCGCTTGCTCGCCGGATCGATGGGCTCGCACTCCCTCCTCGCTGCAACACCACGGGGGACGAGCTGTCACTCTCGCCTATGCAATGGAGCTCACTGGGGGGTGGAACGAGTGGCCAAAGATGCGAATGGAGGTGACGGAGCTGGGATTAGATACGCTGGAGGGTCCGGAAAGAAGCGTGCGGGTAGGGCAATCTGGAGCGTGGATCCCGAGATGGTGGCTCCGGCGAGGGTCTCGGATGCATCATTAACGAGTCAGACCCGGGGTTTAGGCGAAGCATGATCGGGTTTACACGAGAAAAGCCACGTGGAAAATACTTGTAAAATCCATAATAATTAGAAAATGGCCGATTTATTAAAAAGCCAAAACATGAAATATTTTTCTTTTATTTTTTTTCTATTTTTTAGTGATTTTTAATTAATTTTTCAAAGTAAAAATAAGGTATGTACATAGTAGGGTTATATATAGGTATATATACAATATATAGGGTTTTTAATTTTGATTTTTAATTTGTTATTTTTATACAATTTTATTCCCATTTTATATTTTATTTATTTATATCATAAAATTAGGAATAAAAGGATATTTTTATTTTATTTTTATTATTTATATACATAGGTGAAATAAATACATATGTACATTTATATACATGGTATATTTACAAAATATTTTTGATTTTTAATTTTGTTCTTTTTATTTTGTTTTTGTTTTATTTTATTTTATTTATTTACACTATATAATATAGAATATTTGCAAAACTTTTGGAAATTAATTTTTATTTATTTACAAGGCTAAATAAATATATATATATGAGTGGACTATATACATGAGTGATGTTTTTGTTTTCTTTTTAATTTTTATATTTTTATCTTGATTTTATATTTAGAAATATATACAAGTATTTACAAGCCAATTTGAGTCTATTTTTGTGAGGAAAATACTTTTATTTTATTTACATAAATATTTACACACATGAGCCCCTATCTCCCTCTACTTTGGCTTTTATGCGGTCAGGCCCATGCTGAGCCCTCCCTTGGGTTAGGTTGCTCAATATTTATTCTAAATATTTCCCTCTTTTTCTTTTTAATCTTTATTCTTTTATTTTTTCACAAAAACATGCTAATTATAGGTTTTTACACAATGCATGCTTTTGGTAATTATTTGTATTTATAACTATATACATGCATTTGCAAAGGTTTTTGTAGCTAAAATATAAGAATAAAGAGTGATGAATGAGTATTCATCACCCCTCTATACTTAACTTTGCTAGTCCCTTAACAAACACTTATTTGAAAAAGAAGTGAAAGAGGATATAAATAAAAAGAAAAAGAGAATGTACATGGATCAAGGTTGATTATTAAACTTGCCTTTATTAAATTAAGGTATGGAGCTCGATCAGATCTTTGGATTATTAATGTGTCGGAACCTTATTTGGACTTAAGCCTAAAGCTCAACAGCCTCTAAGTTCCACTAATCTATAACCAAGACTCCTCAATGCTCCAGGTCAAAACAAGTCATCAATCACAAACCCTGAAGACCATGAATCTTTTCTTGTCCTGTGAATGTGAGGTCTAAGCTCTCCACCTCAGAAATGGCAACTTGACAACCCTCCCCAACAAGGTAACTCTATGATCTCAATCTAGCCACTCTTTCCTCGAGGAGCGGGGTATTCCCTTCTAAGTTCAAGTTCAACCGGCTCAAGAAGAGGAGGAAGAAGAGAATGAGTCAAGGCGAGTGTAGCCATGTACCCTTGGGAGCTTGACCAGTGTAGCCAAGTCTCCCTGCTGCAAGCTTTGCTTATTGCACTCTATATACATACTCCAGTGGGATTATCATTTTCTCTCAGACCCACCATTTTTTTGGAGTTATTTTCTTTTTGCATTTTTTTCAAGTGCATCTGTACAGCATATACATGTGCAGCATATATACAAGGAGTTTTTCCTCTTGAGCCAGTAGACTATCCCTCTTTTGAAGCTTTATTGAAACCCACAACTCCCGTCGTTAGACCTCATGGCAACCAGGCCAAGTTGAGATGCACTTCCTTCACTAAAAGAAGAAGAGAGGTTCCGCCTAGAAGTACTACCCTCATATGCTACCCCAAGTCAAGGAAGACTGCCTCCTCACCACCTCATCCGTAGAGAGCTCGGTGCATAGTGCCGGTGTCCAAGTAAAGCCATTGTCTATATGAGTCATGTGTTGTTGTTAAGTGCTCTACTTAGGCTCATTGAGATGACATGTGATCATAGCCTAGTGGACTCAAAGAATTAAGTCACCATGGACCTGAAAAGCCTTAGACCTAAGTCCTATAAGGTTCCTCTTAGAAGTTAGGTGGATTAAGATCTTAATCAAGCTCCATTTCTCAATTTGATTCCAGGCTAGTTTAAATGTCAACTATCATCCAGAAAAACCATATACATATATACAAAAGATGCTATTTACACAAATTTTACAAACATGCAAAATTTTTGAAAAAAATGTTTTGAAATCATGAATGGATGCTGCATGAAGTGCAAGTTTTGCAAAAAGTATTTACACACATTTACACAAGATTTTTGCAAACTTTTGACTTTCAGAACATTTTGGAAAAATTTTGTACTATATACATAATTTTGATAAGAAAATATTTACACAAACTTTACACAAAAGATTTTTGAAATCATTTTTTCACAAATAATTTGTACACTAGCTATTTATGTGCAAATAAAAGAAGTTTATGTACATGAAAAATTTTTAATTTTTGTGATTTTTAGGGATTTTAGCCATTTTATTTATTAACACACTCACACAAAGTACGAGTTATGGCTAAAGTATATATGAAATATATACACACCCCCCTATACTTAGCTCGAACGATGTCCTCAGAGTCAAGAGCGATGAAGAAGACATAACTCGTGCTAGGTATAGGAAGTGAAAAGAAAGGCTATATACGAAGATGAAATAGAAAAGTCAAGAGGGCCTCGGGTCTTCCCCCTATACTTAGGATCAAGTAATCCTAAGTATAGCAGGCTGTATACTAAGGGAAAACCGAGAGGAGAATGTACAGGGTCTATCCCCCCTATACTTAGGGTGAAATATCCCTAAGTATAGGCAGCAAAACTGGGGTAGAAAGAAATAAAAGAAATACCCGAAGGTCCGACATCCCCCCTATACTTAGGGTAAAGTGCACCCTAAGTATAGCATAATCAATAGATGAAGAAAGGGATGTGGGACTAAAGAATGTGGTGATATAGACATCTGGATCTATACAAGGCGGAAGATCAGTGAAACTCAAGCGTGAGATGCATTAGATGTGAGTCAAAGACCACATCTCACGCAAAATGAATAGGGGCAAGATCAACGACCCGCGGCTCATGATCTAGAAATGGCTTGAGCCGATGGCCGTTCACTCGAAAGGTACTCTCAGAAGACAACTCGGATATATCAATGCTACCGTTGTCGTGTACCTTTCTGACCAAGTAGGGTCCCTTCCACTTGCTCTGTAGCTTCCCTGGAAATAAACGAAGCCTCGCATCAAACAGCCATACTCTCTGTCCAATCTCAAAATGCTTGTGGCTGATATGAGAATCATGCCACTCCTTCACTCTCTCCTTATATTGTAGGCTGTTTGAGAAGGCGGTATCTCTCAACTCCTCCAGGGCTGCTAACTCTGCCCTCCTCTGGTCTCCTACACCATCTGGATCCATAAGTATGTCTGTAACTACCCAAAGTGACCTGTGCCTCAGCTCAACAGCTAAATGGCATGGCTTGCCATATACGAGGCGAAAGGGAGATGTGCCCAATGGTGTCTTGAAAGACGTCCTATACGCCCACAAGACCGAGTCCAAAAGTTGTGACCAATCCTTTCGGTCAGGGCGGACGACTTTCTGCAATATAGTCTTGATCTCTCTGTTCGACACCTCGGTTAGACCATTCGTCAGTGGATGGTAAGGTGTAGCAACACGATGGTCTATATCGAACTCGCTAGCAAGGGCCTTCACCTGGTCGTTGATGAAATGAGCCCCCCCATCTGAAATAAGAACTCTAGGAACCCTGAACCGCGTGATGATGTGCTTCCTCAAAAATCGGCAAACTGTCCTCGCATCAGCGGCTCGGGTGGGGATAGCCTCAACCCAACGACTAACATAATCCACGGCCAACAGAATGTACTCAAATCCCTGAATCTTAGGGAATGGACCCATGAAATCGATGCCCCATGCGTCAAAAACCTCACAGAAGTGAATGGGATGCATCGGCATCATATCACGCTGTCCACAAGTGCCCATCCTTTGACAGTCAGTACACCTCTTCATGAACTCATCAGAGTCCTTGAAGAGGGTAGGCCACCACAAGCCGGATTGGAGCACTTTCTGTGCCGTTCTCCTCCCAGAATGATGTCCTCCTGCCTCAAGCTTGTGGCAGTAAGTGAGGACGCTATGGTGTTCCTCCTGAGGAATGCACCGACGCCAGACGCTATCCCCTCCTTCGTGGTAAAGGATGGGATCCTCCCAGTGGTAGGACTTGGCCTTCGCAAGGAAGGTCTCAAGCCTCTGCGTGGGCCAATCTTGTGGGACTTTCCCAGCAACGAGAAAGTTCACAATATCGGCATACCACGGGAGTGAGGCGATAGCAAGGATCGCCTCATCTGGGAAGGTCTCACAAATGGGATTAATCTGCTCAGACTCCTCAGGCTGCTCTATACGGGAGAGATGATCCGCCACCACATTCTTGACTCCAGGCTTATCCTTGATCTCAATGTCGAACTCCTGGAGTAGAAGGATCCATCTAGTAAGTCTGACCTTGGCATCCTTCTTTGCCATGAGGTATCGGATGGCGGTGTGATCGGTGTACAAGGTCACTCTAGATCCAATGATATAAGATCGAAACTTATCTAGGGCGAACACTACGGCTAGCATTTCCTTCTCTGTGACCGTGTAATTCCGTTGGGCGGAATCCAATATGCGGCTAGCGTAGTGGATAGCAAAGGGGACTCCATCCCTCCTCTGTCCCAGCACTGCCCCTATGGCAAAATCGGAGGCATCCGTCATGATCTCGAATGGGAGAGACCAATCAGGCGGCTGGAGAACAGGAGCCTCAATCACACACTGCTGGAGAGTCGCAAAAGACAAAAGACACTTGTCATCGACAAGGAACTCGGTGTCTTTCGTCAAGAGGTCAGTCAACGATCGGGCAATCATGCTGAAATCATGAATGAATCTCCGATAAAAACCAATGTGCCCCAGGAATGACCGTAGCTGCCTCAAATTAGACGGTGGTGTGAGTTTTCTAATGACATCAACCTTGGCCGGATCAACCTCCATGCCCCTGTTGGAGATGATATGGCCAAGCACCGTCCCTTGAGTCACCATGAAGTAACTCTTCTCCCATGAAAGCACCAAATGGACCTCTATACATCGCTGGAGTACCCGGTCTAGGCAGTCAAGACAGGAGTTGAATCTGTCGCCGTAGACCGAGAAATCGTCCATGAAGACCTCCAAACACTCCCCTACCATGTCCGAAAAGATTGACAGCATGCACCTCTGAAAAGTCGCAGGGGCATTGCATAGCCCAAATGGCATGCGTCGAAAGGCATATGTACCGAAGGGACAGGTAAAGGTGGTCTTCTCCTGATCCTCAGGAGCGATGGCCACCTGGTTGTAGCCCGAGTACCCATCCAGGAAGCAATAGTGGCTCTTCCCTGCCAGTCTCTCAATGATCTGGTCAATAAAAGGCAGGGGTAAATGGTCCTTCTTGGTGGCCTGGTTGAGTCTCCTGTAGTCAACACAGACCCGCCAAGAGGTGGGTACTCGTGTAGCAATCTCCTCTCCTTACTCACTGATCACAGTCGTGATGCCCGTCTTCTTGGGCACCACATGCAAGGGGCTGACCCACTTGGAGTCAGAAATGGGATAAATAAAATCTGCGCTCCACCATTTGGAAATCTCCTTCATGACGACCTCTCTCAGGTTGGGGTTCAGCCGCCGCTGGAACTCACGCGATGGCTTCGCCCCCTCCTCGAGATAGATATGGTGGGAGCACAACGCTGGACTAATCCCATGGAGATCTGCTACGCTCCATCCGATTGCCTTGCGGTTCTTTTCAAGAACCCCCATCAAACGGGATTCTTGCTCTCCAGTCAGATCGGCGGAGATGATGATTGGGTACATCTCAGGCTCGCCCGCAAGGAATCTATACTTCAGCGAAGTAGGGAGCGGCTTCAGCTCTGGACAGCTGGGTGCTGGCAAATCTGGCTTCGGAAGAAGGTGCGTGTAAGCTGCCAAGTCTGCCTCGGAGAATGAAAACGAACTCTCGCAAATCGGATCTGGAGAAGGCTGCTCAACTGAACTGTCTCTGATCTGCTCTGCATCTACCTCCTCCTCAACTATAGGCTCTATAGGACTCAGGTCTGGCATCTGATCCTCGCAATCTGCCCAATCAGACTCTGAATCCGAGGGATCTGCATCAAACAAGGTGGCATCAGTACCACCATCACACAAGGTGGCCTCAGTACCACCATCACTAGAAATCGTGTCGCGGTCAAGAACCGGCTCTGCTGCCTCTGAAGTATCCTGGACCAGGGCTGTGCTCTCCAGGCTCTCCTCTGCTATCAACTCGGCATCAGCGGTGTCTGAATATGAGAGGATGGCCTGTGTTGCGGGGTCTGCCCATGCTGCCTCATCATCTGTGATCACAAAATCACAGTCCTGGTGGATGTCTAACCCGGCATCTGTCAGCTGCTCTGTATCTGTGCTGGTCTCTGAGCATGCTCTCTCTCTGGCTCTGTAGTCCTCGACCGTCTCTATTTGTACACTTTCGCCCTCGACGCGAAAGTATACCTTCCCGCTATCATGGTCAGTCACCGCCTTGGCTGTGGCCAAGAATGGACGACCGAGGATGATGGGGGTATCAGCCACTGAATCAGGGATCTCCATGTCCAACACCACGAAGTCCACGGGGAATTACAGGCCCTGAATAGTGACGATAACGTCTTGCAACAACCCCTTCGGCCTCTTGACAGATCGATCAGCAAACTGAAGGACTGTACTGCTCTGTCTAGGAGTACCCAACTCGAAGCGGTCGAGAAGGGCTGCCGGAAGGAGGTTGATAGACAATCCGCTATCCAATAGAGTCCGGTCGAACCTCTGCTCACTAATATGACATCTGACATATGGGGCTCCTGAATCTGGCCTCTTAGCCGACAGACGGTTCTGGATCGCGAAGCACGTGGCTTTCGTCAGCACATGTATCTCTGAATGGTGGTTCCTCCTACTCCTCCTGACTGTAGTCCTATCTCTCAAAGATCGCTGATGAAGGGGGATGTGCTGCAAAGCCTCCTGAAGGGTCAGCTGGATATGGAAACGATCAATCATGCTCTGGCTGAACTCCTCCTGCTCTCTCTTTTTTGGATCTTTTTCTTTTTTCTTCCTCTTCCCCATCTGAAGGGCTCTAGGGAAGGGGATCACAGGGTCCTTCTCAGATGAAGGACTAGGAATGGGTCTAGACGGCTCGACGGGCGGATCTGCACATACATCAATCACCACAGTGGGACCAGAAGAAACTAAACCTTTTCCTTTATTCAAAACAGTGTTCTGAGATACATCAGAATGAGGAAAAACAACATCTCTCTCTATATGAACACCGGTGGCCTCAGTACCACCACGGGCTGGCTCTGTTGGTCGTCTCGCGGCCTCAGTACCGCATGCTGGCTCGGCAACTCGGGTGGCGTCAGTACCACCTCCTCGAACTGGTGAAGCGACGGCCTCAGTACCGCCGGTGGGATCAACATCCTTGGTGGCATCAGTACCACCGTCATCATCATGAGCGGCCTCAGTACCGCTCTCCTCCTCCTCATCTGGCGCCTCGGATGTATCCTCGTGGTGTGGCTCAGACGAGGCGTTGCCGCCTGCTGGTGTCCTACCGCTCCTAAGCGTAGCAAAATCAGCATCAAAAAGATCCGAAGACATATCATCAATAGGATCACTAGGAGTGGCATGCTCAGTATAAACTACCTGCTCAGACTTCCGCTTCAGGCTGTTGGGATTCGGCTCGATCTGGGCAGGAATGGCGGCCTTCCCTCTCACAATGTCCCGCATCTCCTGGCGGAACTCGTCCATCTCCCATCTGAAGGTAGCCTGCTGGTCCGAGAGGAGGCGGGCTATGTCATCCAAAGCGGGGCTCTCGTATGATGGACCATGAGAGCCCGACGGGTAGCCTCTCTGGTGATGAGGCTGTTGGAACTGGTGCTGCTGCTGCTGAGAGGGGTAAGAGGAAGGGTGCTGCTGCTGGTGTGGCTGATGAGGCTGCTCTCGCCTCCAAGACTGTCCCTGCTGCTGATAGGGACGAGGAGCGAAGGATGACTGCTGCTGTGACTGATAGGCTGGGGGCTGCTGCTGCTGGTGATCTCTCTGCTGGCTATACTGGCCTCCCTGGCCAGATGGCTGCTGCTGGGGCTGGGTACCTCAACTCCCCCACCTGAATCCGGGATGGTCTCTTCGGATCCCAGGCTGAGAACAGTCATACCAAATCCCGTCGACATCCATCAACGGCTCTGCGTCGTACTGGGCTGGCGGGAGTACTGCCAGAGGCTGATCCGGCTGATATACCACCATCTGCAGGTCTGGAGATGGTGGTGACTGGTAGGTGGGCTGCGACTGCTGGTACGGCTCCACCTGTACAAGGTGAACCTGTCTAGGCTGCTGATGTGAGCTGGAGCGCTGGAACAAGCTGCTGCTGCCGCCGGTATCGCCTCGCGACTGAAGACGGGGCTGTGAAGCCGTCTGTGCCTCCTGGAGACACATGAGCTGGGTCTTCATGTCGCTCAGATTCTGTGCCATCTGCTCCATCTGAGTGATGCCCTGGCACTGCTTCTTCTCTATCAGCTCCATCCGATCCAACTTCTCGCTGATAATACCCATATCCGCAGCGGACGACTCTGCCTGTGCTGCTGCTACTGCGGATGAACTGGATGGACTGGCATCGACCCGTGCTATCCTCTGGTACTGCACGGGTCCTGGCTGCTGCTGGGGTCTGCCCTGAGTGTATAACCGGGTCTGGGACATCACCATATAGTTCTCGGGCATCTCCTCGTAGATGGCCCAGATCTGGTCGTGATCCTTGGCGAAGTAATACCCGCCACAAGAAGCATTCACCAAGCCCTGGAGCTCTGGTGTCAGCCTGCTGAAGAAGTTCTGCACTAGGTTCGGCTTCGAAATATCATGGTGCGGGCATCGGTCAGTCAGCTCACGAAACCTCTCCCATGCCTCATGGAATTTCTCGTTGGGGAGCATGGAGAAGTTACTGATGAGGGCTCTCGCTGCATTGGTCCGCCCGAGTGGATAGTACTTGTTCAAGTACTCGGTGCGGAGCTGCTCCCAGGTGTAAACGAACTTCTCCAAATGCTTCAGCCAGGTGGCTGCTCTGTCTGCTAGGGAAAAGGGGAAGGCGATCATCCTGATCGTGTCCTGGTCCACCTGACTGTCGTGGACAGTACTGCAAATCATCAGAAACTCCTGGAGGTGGAGATGGGGCTCCTCAGTGGCGAGTCCATGGAAGCGGGGGAGTAGCTGCAAAGTGTTCGGGGGGAACTTGAAGTCCCCCACGATGGCTGGAAGTACTACCCAGTGGTGCGTCAGCGTCGATCCAGGATTGTGTAACTCCCGCATCGGTCTCGGTAGTCCTCCGATCGCGGCTGCGGCGGCTGCGGCTGCTGCTGCGACTGCTGCATCAACGTCCTCTGGGATCCTCGGCCCGTCTCTCTTCTGCTCTCGCTCTGCTCTCTCTGCTCGCATCTGCTCCATCTCTCTCCTCATGTCGAGCATGAATGCTCCCTGATCCCTCAACTGCTGATGCACGGTCTCTAAGGAGGCGATCAGGGTGGAATTGATCGCGCCCTGGTCCAGCACAAAGTGCTCAGGCTGTGGACCTCGGGAGCGATCCTCGGAACTGCCGGCCATGGCGTCTGCAAAATCAAATGAGCCAAACTCAGGTGCAGTCAAGTCTGCTAGTCTCTCCTCTGGCTCATATCTCTCAGAACCGAAAGAAAGGGGGTCGAGGGGGAACAGGGCAGAATCACACTCGGGCTCAGAGAACTGGTCTTGGCTCTCGCGGGCCAACCTAGATGAATGGGTAGATGTGCCCGAAAGCGGTGCAGCCAGAGGCTGCCTAAGAGAGCGTCTACCCATCATCGTGATCTGGCGAGTAGTGCGGATGAGATCTGGAAAAACTATGATCAGCAACCAAACCCTCTGTTCACCAACACAACAAGAGCTGAAGACCGTAAAGGCTCGGTCAAATTATCTTGTCCAATTTTATTAGGTGAACAAACAATCTATCAGAGCGCTTACGTGACCTGTTGGGATACCCGATGCTACTCCAACCGACTGGCCCGTACGGAAGAGTCGGTAGTCAGCTGGAAATAGCACCGGAGGGCTCTACCTAGGGTGCGGGTCACTCTCTCGCGCAATCAAACCAAACAATGAGGGGGTTGCTCTCCCCAAGACAAATTTTTAAGTCGGGCGTCTTTTAGGGTCAATAGTTTTAGCCAGTCCCAATTTTATGGTTTTTCTTTTTATCTTTTTCAATAAAAACAAAGGCCTAACAAATTTTTCGGTTCTCCTGGTTATTTAGTCCAAAACAAGGGGGGAGAAGACGAAAAAGCCGATGCGCGATGAAATCAATGATGCATGCAGAGATAGAAATGCATACCTTTCCTCCATCACTCTACATGCAAGTAATCCGCGCAGAAATGTAAAGACAGAAAAGAAACTACCTAAATGTTGCAGCGATGAAAACCGAGTCCTAAACAAGCAAGTCTACTCGAAGAACCGTCTAACTGGTCACCGCTCCTCCAAGCCAAAGGTCCGGTCTTGGTCTACCCCTCCTCTGCCTGACAAATCGGGGGTAGGAGAAAGCGCTTTGCGGGGAAGACTACGACACGTAGGCTACGAAGGGGATGAATCAGTTATTTTTATTAATCAGTTATTAGTAGGTCCAATTAATCGCACTATAGGAACAGGCAAGCAATTAGGTGTGGGGATCCTACTAATTATGGCACAAGCAAGCAGAAAATCCTAAGTCTAGGGGCTCGATGAAAAACCACTGAAAACCGTCAACGGCAGTAAAAAGAAAACCAAAACCGCGATAAAAACCGCGAAAACACCTAAGGGTCCCCCGAGCACACCGGTGCTCGGCGAAACAGACCCGCTAAGAGTTCAAGTCCACAGTCCAAGTCTCTGAGTCCCTGTATTATTACAAATAATAATCAAATAAAATAAATCCTAAACTAAACCTCTCCCACTCAGCTCTCTCTCATGCTCTCCTGCGGCTCCGTGCAGAAGGGAGCCGCCTCCGAGTCTTGCGGTTGCGTCGGCTTCTCGAAATCGGCCGCCTCGGTCCTCGGGCCCTCGCAAGAAAAGAGACAAGTGGTCAGACCAATAAAAATAATAATAAGAAAAATAAATGAAAATAAAATGAGGGTATATATGCAAAAATGCAAAACAAAATAAACAAATAAAAATCAAACAAAAGCAAAAATAAAAGAAAATAAAATAAAACAAAATAAAGTAAAAAAATAAAATATAAACAAAAAGTCGCGAAAAGCCGCGGACTTTGAAAGAGCTGTGAAAAGCCGTGAAAACAAGAAATAAAGTAAAAACAAAACTACTAAGCCGTGCTCCCCGGCAACGGTGCCATTTTGATGACACGAAAAATCCCAAGTGACTAAGGCAAAGGTATCTAGATGGTCGTTGCGACCTCAATCACTCAGACTCGATCAATCAAGAAAAATAGACCACCAATCAAAAATAAAAATCAAATCAAACACGGTAGCGGTCTTGCTATTATTTTAACCTGGTATAGCGACCAGGGTCGAACACAAGGAGCACGAATTGGCCTTGCGGCCTACGAAGTAGTCAGAAAGGGAAGAAAATGAAATAAAAAGGTATTTTTGATGGTTTTTAATTCTTTTTTACATTTTTTTGGATTTTTAATTAATTAAGAAAATAATAAAAACAAGTAAACAACTCACTTCAACAATTTATTAAATGACTAAAAATCAACCAAAAATTCAAATAAAAATATTTTTGTGTGTTTTATAAATTTTACTGTTTTTAGTGAATTTTTGGGGTTTTTCTGATTTTTATTTAATTTTCTAAAAATGTAACAATGTGAAAAACTGTAGGTACTGTCCAGCCAAGCTTAAGGGGCTTAGATAAAATATCTAAGAGCCCCCAATAAACCTGGAGGTATTTTTCCTGTATAGAGACTAAATCAAGGAAAATTTGAGCACCTAAATTATTATTTTTGGATTTTTAATTTATTTATTAGAATTTTTATAATATTTTAAGTGTTTTTCAATTTTTAGGTGTTTTAAGTAATGAAAAATAGCCAAAATTGGCTAGAAAATCAAACAAGCAAAGACAAACAGTAAGTATTTTTTTGTAATTTTTAGATGAATTTTAATATTTTTTTGTGATTTTTCAAGTCAGACAGTGAGGAAAATAAGTGTTTTTGAATTTTTAAAAAATATCAAACAGTGTCTAAAATATCTCCAAAATTTATAAAAAATTTTACACCATGGTAGGAGCCATGTATCTAATTTTCATCAAATTTGGAGGTGATTTGCTATTTTATTCAAAATAGAAAGAGGGTACTGTGCACAGGGACCTAAGTGCAAATACCCGAAGTCCTGAGGGGTCTGGTGCAAAATTCCTAGGTGAACACGCACGTCGTGCGTGCCTGAGGCACTCAGGGACCCAAATGTAAGAAAAACTATGTCCTTGGACTATTTGGTAACAGGTATCAAGAGTCCAGGGACTAGTCTGCAAATAACCCAAAAATATCTGCACATGCACAATTAAAATACGCACAGGGGTATAATTGCAATATTTTAAAAGTTTTCATTCATTACTTAACAACTCAGAACTACAGGGCATGGAATGCAAAAAGCCCAGCAAATCACGTGTCGAAGCACGTGCTACATAACACACAGGGGCATAAATGCAAAAGAAATAAAGTGCAGGGTTCTCTATGCAAATTTACCAAAAACTAAACAACTAAACTAAACATTTACATGACTAATTGCTAAATAAAATAAAAGAGGGGGCCTAAGGGTAAATTACCCTTTATTAATGCGGGCCGCTGGATGGATGCCACGTGGAGAATTAGATGGTCTGGATCGGGTGGCACTCCAACGCTGAGGTCCTCGCAGTGATCGGACGGCCGAGGGTACGCCACGTGGGGGATCGAACGGTGGAAGCTCTCGGTGGCTGAACCTCGCTGGACCGACGGCTGGGATCAGTCCTCCACTGATCTGACGGTGGCTGCTGCTCCTGGAATGGACGGCCCAGATGAAAACTGGAGCGGGAGGCTGATCGGACGGCTGCTGGAGATCCTCGAAGAACAGGTGGCCGGCGAACTTCGCCGGCCCAGTACGCTCGCTCCGAGACTCCTCTGCTGCTTCTGAAGATCGGAGAAGCTCCGGCTTGACGCTCCGCAGCTGCTGGTGGCCTCCGATGACCCAGCCGAGCTCTAGGGAGCTCCGGCGCGGTCAGCGGAGGTAGAGCTCCTGGACCGAATGGTCCAAGCCCTCAGATGGGCTTGGATGTACCTGCAAGATAGACCAGAAGACTCGCGGGTCGAGGGCAAACTGCCTCGACCCGGTTAGGCGTGGTGAAGATGCACTACAGGAATTGCCCCATTTAGGGACGACAACTAGCGACGGTTTCTGAATGACCGTCCCTAATGCCTATTTTTAGCGACGGTCATCAGACAACCGTCCCCAACAAGTCCTTAATTGGAGACTGTAGGTGGACTACCGTCCCTACTGTATTAACTCAATGGGGACGGTCAGTAATAACCGTCCCCTCTGCCTTTGCCAGGCTACTGGACGCTTTCGACCCTCCTGGAAGGGCTTTGGGGACGGTCCTGACCGTCCCCATTTGTCCTCTGTTGGCGTCGCCTCGGACTATTGAACCAAAGAGGCCGACCAGAGGGGACGGTTCTACTGACCGTCCCCTCTACGATTGACCAAGGTACTGGACGGTTTCTACCCTCCTGGAAGGGCTTTGGGGACGGTCCTGACCGTCCCCATACGTCTTCTGTTGGCGTCGCCTCTGACGATTGGACCAAAGAGGCCAACCAGAGGGGACGGTTATAATGACCGTCCCCTCTGCCTTTGCCAGGCTACTGGACGCTTTCGAACCTCCTGGAAGGGCTTTGGGGACGGTCCTAACCGTCCCCATTTCTCCTCTGTTGGCGTCGCCTCTGACGATTGAACCAAAGAGGCCGACCAGAGGGGACGGTTCTAGTGACCGTCCCCTCTACCTTGACCAGGCTACTGGACGGTTTCTACCCTCCTGGAAGGGCTTTGGGGACGGTCATGACCGTCCCCATACGTCTTCTGTTGGCGTCGCCTCCGACGATTGGACGAAAGAGGACAACCAGAGGGGACGGTTATAGTGACCGTCCCCTATACCTCTACCAGGCTACTGGACGCTTTCGACCCTCCTGGAGGAGCTTTGGGGACGGTCCTGACCGTCCCCATATGTCTTCTGTTGGCGTCGCCTCCGACGATTGGACCAAAGAGGACAACCAGAGGGGACGGTTGTGATGGACCGTCCCCTTTGCTTAGACCATAAGCGACGGTCTTTAGTGAACCGTCGCCGATCGTCACCAAAGGAGACGGTTTCGACGACCGTCCCCATTGGTCAGGTCGAAAAAAACCCCTTCGACCTGCGTTTTCATCCCATTCTTCCCTTCCCAAGCCGCCGCCCCAAAGTCGCCCTCTCCGCCCCGACGTCGCCTCCGGCTCCTCCTTGCTTTCCGACCTCGTTAATCTTCATTTCCGGTAAGTATCAACACTCCTTAGCTTTTCTTCTTGCTTATTTTGCTTGATAATCTTGTTAGAATTGTTTTTCCCCATTGGATTTAGTTATTTTGATGATATGCTTAAGTTTGCTTGATTTGTTTAGGTTTTCTTGATGATATGCTTAGATTTGCTTGATTCCCCAAGTTATGATATGTCTAGGTTTGCTTAATAGATATGCTTAGGTTTGCATGATTTCCCAAGTTATGATATGTCTAGGTTTGCTTAATAGATATGCTTAGGTTGATGATATGCTTAGGTTGATGATATGCTTAGGTTGCTTAATAGATATGCTTAGGTTGATGATATGCTTAGGTTGCTTAATAGATATGCTTAGGTTGATGATATGCTTAATAGATATGCTTAGGTTGATGATATGCTTAATAGATATGCTTAGGTTGATGATATGATTTATCTCTTAGCCTTTGTGCCACAGCGAGCCCCGCAAAGCGCTTTCTCCTAAGCTCAAGTGTGTTGAGCACAGAGGAGGGGTGAGCCAAGACCGGACTTTTTGAGGCTAGAGATGAATGACAGATTTGTGGTGCTTCACGATAAGCTTAGGTTGTGGTTCTTCACGATAAGCCTAATAATTTGTGCATAATAATTTTTGTATACTTCATTATGGTAGGGTAGAAAACTTGTTGCGTATAATAACACAATGGTGGATTTTATTATGATTGTGCAGTAAAATGGATAAATCATGGATGGATAAGAGATACGATGATTTTCAACAATATAAGAGAGGAGTGATTGCGTTCTTGGATTGGGCATTTCAAATAGAGAGAGTTGATAAGAAATTTGATGGTCTAAAGATTTATTGTCCATGTGTGAGATGCAAGAATATTAAATGGGATGTTAGAGAGGTAGTGTATAACCATCTCATCCTCAACGGATTTTGGTTACATTACTCCATTTGGACAGAACATGGAGAGGGTTTAGATGTGCGAATGGATGAGGATATGGGCGTAGATGCAGGAGTGACTACCCAAACCTTGAATAATGTTGAGCACGGGTTATTTGAACTAATAGACGATTTAAGAAGACCTGAGGCACTTGGAGCAGATGATAGGTTCTCGAGCAGTTGGCCAGATGCAGAAGATATATTGGCTCCTGGGGTGGAAATGACGCGTTTGCAGTTTTTGTTAGAGCTGTTTAAGATGAAAGTAAGGAACGGATCAACTGCAGCTATGATGACAGATGTGTTGTGTTTAATACGAAAGTTATTAAATAATCCTCAGAATTATCCTAAGGATTGGAAAGAGGCGAAGCAACGATTCCGATCGCTTGGTCTGAAATACGAGAAGATAGATGCTTGTGTTAATGACTGTATGCTTTTCCGAGGAGAGAATTCGGATCTAGATCTTTGTCCATATTGTAATGCTTCCCGGTATAAAGAAGAAAAAAATGATTTAAAGAGAAAGAAGAAGTCGGTGAAAATTTTACGGTACTTCCCATTAATTCCAAGACTAAAACGTCTCTTCATGTCTGAAAAAACTGCAAAGTGGATGACGTGGCATTCTCGTTCAAATAAACGAGATGCTAATGGAGCTATGAGACATCCATCTGATGCAGAAGAATGGCTAAAATTTGATCAGAGATATCCGCAGTTCTCTAATGATGAGAGAAATGTTCGTTTGGGATTAGCCTCAGATGGTTTCAATCCGTTTGGTAATATGAGCCTGAGTTACAGCATTTGGCCCGTGATTCTGATTATCTACAATCTACCACCATGGATGTCAATGAGTTCGTCATTTATGATGATGACGCTACTAATTCCTGGTCCTAAAGGTCCTGGCAACGCAATTGATGTGTACCTAGAACCGTTAATGGATGAACTAAAAGTCTTATGGACTACTGGAATACCTACATATGATGCATGTAGGAAAGAGACATTTAAATTACAAGCTGCACTATTGTGGACTATAAATGACTTTCCCGCGTATGCAAATTTGTCTGGTTGGAGTACCAAGGGAAAACTCGCATGTCCGGTCTGTTTTGAAAAAACACATTCGACATGGCTGTCTGGAAGTATGAAGCATTGCTACTTGGGTCATCGTCGATTCCTTCCACCAAAGCATAGATGGCATAGACGAATTGCTAAATATAAACGAGGCATATCAAGCTGAAATACAGGAAAATCCAACACAAATTGTAGATGCGGATTTCTAACATGTAAGTTTACCATCATTTATTTTCCAATTTTTTGATTTAATATATGAATTATATCATTGTTGTTATATCTAATTCGAATGTTTTATAATATGCAGATATGCCTCCACGTCCTAGACGCATCCGGGACGCACCGCCTACAGCACAGCGAGGGAGTTCGACCTCCGATCCTGACGGATCGAGTGGCTCGGGCGCCAGACGTAGAGGCCCATCTCAGTGTAGAGTGTTGGACCGTCTGCGTCCTGGTGAGACACTCAGGGTGCGGATCGTTGGAGGCGATGCGGTAGGGGAGAACTCGGCTGTTTTCCAGAGTTACTTGGGGCAGGTGTGCAGAGCCAGGGTCCCTCTCCACATTACAGACTTCCGTTTAGTGGAGCGGTCAATTAAAGATGCCATTCTTCATGATTTAGAGGTATTTATAATAATAACAAGTCAAATTTTTTCCTCAATATATATATAAACTTATTTATGATTGCTTTGCTAACTTTGCAGTCTAGTTTTTCCTGGGACCGTGACCCGGCCACTGATGCTCTGATTTTAGGCCATGGGGCGGAGATGTTGCGTAAATATCGAGGTCGTGTGAAGGCCCGAGTGAGTACTTTTCTTTTTATTTATGTATAAACATGTTTTTCATCATATAGGTATATATTTAATTTTCTTTACATTTTAAAGTACTTCGACCCCGAGCTACCATTGGAAGCCAATTTGGCAAATTGTCCTCCGAATGTACCTGCTGACCAATGGAGGGCGATGGTTTCTATTTGGATTGGAGAAGAACATACGGTAAGTGACATAAAAATGTGCATTCTATACATATATCATTTGAAAATCTTTTAATAAAATTCTATCTTCGTATAGGGCATCTCAAGGAGAAATGCTGAAAATCGAAGAAAAGGTTTCAAGTCTACACATAGAATGGGGAGAAGAAACACGAATCAACTAAAGGATGACTTCGTAAGTAATCTAGATTATTATTAGTGTTAAAATTATAACTATTATATATGTATTAAAATGGTATTCTAAGTTTACTAATCTTTTCACATTAGGAAGTGGAGAACGAGAGAGTGCCCAGCCGAATGGAAGTGTTCGAGAGGTCTAAGAGCCGCGATGTGGGCGGGGAAGTTCATTGGGTGGATCCTGCCTATGGTCCAATTCATGTAAGTTATGAATTTGAACTTTGAACTTGGGTGGATACAAATTAAATGAATTTGAACTTATATAAATTTGTAGGAGGAGATGGTCAGGCTCACAACCACTGGCTCTGTAGACCCCACCGGAACGAGTAATCCACCTCTTACTCCCGATGCGGCTTTCCTCCAGGCGACTGGTCCCGAGCATCAGGGACGCATCCGTTGTGGTGGTCGTGGTGCCACCATACGGAATTGGTATGGAGTAGGGACCGGCTCGACCTCTCAGAAGACACAAAGGGAGAGGGAACTAGAGAGTCAGGTGTCTAGCATGAATATGGAGATTCAGGATTTGCGCCAACAAATGGCGATATTCAATGCATTCATGCAGGCACATCAAGGTGGAGCGTCGACTAGCCAACCAAGAGTTGATGATAATACCGCTGCGAGGTTAGGCGACGACGATGACGGTGAAGAAGAAGATGATGCTGATGACGACGAGGACGAGGACGAGGATGAGGACGACGAGTAGGATAGCATGTGTTTTGTTGTGTATGTAGGATAATGTAGTATTTTGAATGCGTGTTTATTTTGGACAAGTTTTTTATGAATGTAGGATAATGTAGTATTTTGAATGCATGTGTATGTTGGACAAGTTTTTTATGAATGTGAATTAAATTTTTTTTGTCTGGTGATTGTAATTTTTATTATGTATACAGATTTTTTGTAACAGGGGAAAATGAGGATCAAATAGGGGGCAATGGAAATTTTTTTTGTTAGCAGACTAACAAAGGGGACGGTCATTGTAACCGTCCCCTTCGTTATTAGAGACGGGTATGACCGTCTTCACTTTAATTATTTGGGACGG
Organism: Ottelia alismoides; assembly: GCA_037367405.1. NCBI lineage: Eukaryota > Viridiplantae > Streptophyta > Magnoliopsida > Alismatales > Hydrocharitaceae > Ottelia > Ottelia alismoides. The sequence goes on from JAZKJV010001598.1 coordinate 729,547, forward strand.
TCACAACCGTCTCCCCTGATAGACTTTAAGGGACGGTCATAACCGTCCCCAATAATACAGACTTTTAGGGACGGTCCTGACCGTCCCCTATGTGCTAGTATTGGGGACGGTTACTGAAACCGTCGCGTATACCAAATGCGACGCGACCTTTGGAGACGGTCTTATGACCGTCCCTATTGATCAGAGGGGACGGTCAACTTATCGTTAGCGACGGATGTTGACCGTCGCCTGTTCTAATCTTTCTTGTAGTGATGGTCGGAGGGTCGATATGGGCGAGCTCCGGCGAAGGTGAGGACGGAGGAGCTCGAGCCCCAGCTCCTGTGCGAGCTGGGTTGGATGTAGATATGGAGAAGGTGCGCGGGAGGAAGGCGGAGGCTATGGCGAAGCCTGATGGTCGAACGGAGCTATGGGGTAGTCGGAATCGGCGAAACACGACGGCGGAGCGAAATGGGGGAAATCTAAAATTAGCGAAAAAGAAAGAACTACGGGTCTACCTGGGTGGACGATGAGACTGTGGACGAGCTGGCGATGCTCTGGGTCGTGGCCTCGAGGAGCGTCTCCCTCCGAGGCTCGAGCCCCGGCTCTAGGCGGAGCACGGCGGCGCTTGCTCGCCGGATCGATGGGCTCGCACTCCCTCCTCGCTGCAACACCACGGGGGACGAGCTGTCACTCTCGCCTATGCAATGGAGCTCACTGGGGGGTGGAACAAAGATGCGAATGGAGGTGGCGGAGCTGGGATTATATACGCTGGAGGGTCCGGAAAGAAGCGCGCAGGTAGGGCAATCTGGAGCGCGGATCCCGGGATGGTGGCTCCGGCGAGGGTCTCGGATGCATCATTAACGAGTCGGACCCGGGGTTTAGGCGAAGCATGATCGGGTTTACACGAGAAAAATTCGAGAAGACGGGTTACCCGCTAAGGACCCGTGAGAAGTGGTCCTGGGGGGAGTTGACCGGGCGGTCAACAATCCCCAGGGCCAATAGGAAGCGACCACGTGGAAAATACTTGTAAAATCCATAATAATTAGAAAATGGCCGATTTATTAAAAAGTCAAAACATGAAATATTTTTCTTTTAATTTTTTCTATTTTTTAGTGATTTTTAATTAATTTTTTAAAGTAAAAATAAGGTATGTACATAGTAGGGTTATATATAGATATATATACAATATATAGGGTTTCTAATTTTGATTTTTAATTTGTTATTTTTATACAATTTTATTCCCATTTTATATTTTATTTATTTATATCATAAAATTGGAAATAAAAGGATATTTTTATTTTATTTTTATTATTTATATACATAGGTGAAATAAATACATATGTACATTTATATACATGGTATATTTACAAAATATTTTTGATTTTTAATTTTGTTCTTTTTATCTTGTTTTTGTTTTAATTTATTTTATTTATTTACACTATATAATATAGAATATTTACAAAACTTTTGGAAATTAATTTTTATTTATTTACAAGGCTAAATAAATATATATATGAGTGGACTATATACATGAGTGATGTTTTTGTTTTCTTTTTAATTTTTACATTTTTATCTTGATTTTATATTTAGAAATATATACAAGTATTTACAAGCCAATTTGAGTTTATTTTTGTGAGGAAAATATTTTTATTTTATTTACATAAATATTTACACACATGAGCCCCTATCTCCCTCTACTTTGGCTTTTATGCGGTCAGGCCCATGCTGAGCCCTCCCTTGGGTTAGGTTGCTCAATATTTATTCTAAATATTTCCCTCTTTTTCTTTTTAATCTTTATTCTTTTATTTTTGCACAAAAACATGCTAATTATAGGTTTTTACACAATGCATGCTTTTGGTAATTATTTGTATTTATAACTATATACATGCATTTGCAAAGGTTTTTGTAGCTAAAATATAAGAATAAAGAGTGATGAATGAGTATTCATCACCAGCCTTCGAGGAGATGAGCATATGATCTTCAAATTTAGGTTAGAAATAAGTATGTTGTTAGATTGAGAGCTAAAACATTTAATGAGCCCACCATTATAAGCATGGGCTAGCATTAGAAATAAGAAGTGGAGAGTTAAAGAATAACTGCGAGATGTGGGTTTCATGATAGAGTTCTCTAGAAGGGGTAAAATTTATGGAATTACAATTATTGATAACAATCAATTGTTGCGTGTAAGATTCTTTGGACCCACGAAAGAAAGCTATAGTTGAATCTACACTAGTGTAGGGATTTAAGTAAAAAGGACCAATCAGCTGAATCAAAGACCTTTTGAAAATTAACTTTGACCACAACACCCTTTGTTCGATGCCATTTTCAGTTAGCAATGATCTTGATCGCAACAACCACTCTATCATGGATCGATCTATTTTTTTTAAAGTACTAAAGTTAGGGGCATGTGGAAAGCTATGGCTCCCACCAGTTTATTAGCAATGGCCTTGTCACACGGCTGACGACTGACATTGAGACACAACATACCACATTGTCAATCTCGATCTCTATTCATCAGCTTGCTGGCAGTCCATCCATGGCTTCTTTTAGCATTGGCAGGAGGAAGGAATGACAACCAAGGACAAGGTACTCTATTTTTCTATTATATTTATGTAAGTCTATGCATGCTCATATGACATCACATGGTTTTTGGGACTTTGAGTACTTCACCTCTACAACCTCTAGGCTCTAACCTTTACTTGTTTTTCGTCTTGTCATTTGTCAAAACATGTTGTGTTTGTGTAGTAGTTGGAATAATGGATGTGGCACATTGAGTGGGCAATAAAGATATAACATTGTATAAATGTAGACTAAGTGTTGCACTAGGTGACTAGGTCATTGGTTGATTCATTGCTTCCTTACTCCTTGGGACCATAGACTAGCAACTAGCCATAGGATTAGAATTTTATTAATAACCTAAGTTACATTCTGCACTTGGATAGTAAATTAATAAAATTGATAGGGTTCATAACCATACCTCGTAAAAAATAAAGATATCCAATTGTGCAAGAATATTTTCACAAGAAACTTAGAAACATATTTTCAATAATTTCCATATTTTTAAACTATCTACAAAGATCATATTTTAGTATTAGTTTCTTGTTTTTATCTTTATATCCTTTTAATAATGAATCTCTTGCTTTTTTAAGAAGTGAGATCCTATTTTAGAGGCTTCATCTACTTTTGTCGTTGATTTTGATATGACTGCAAGGGACCCTTTTCCTCCTCATAAGTATTTAAAATTTGATGACAATATAGTGGACATCAATCTTCTCGAACACGATCCTGGTTTATGACCACAGATTTGAGAGTATCCTATTAATCAACTTGATGAAGTTCAATGCACTTTATAAATTTTGGTCCTTTACATCCTATTCTTCATGACTATCCACTTCCAGTTTCAGAATAACATCGACATTGTTTTCAATCATCTTGGTATAAGTTGTTCCTGTCTTGGTTAGAATGTTCTACAAAAGTTACAATCTTTTGTGTGTCTTGTTATCTTTTTAATAATAAAATATGTACTCATTTTGGATCAAAGACATTCACAATTGAAGGATTTTTCAATTGCAAAAAAGGTAAACGCTGGAAAAATTGTGCTTTATTAGCTCATTTTGGTAGAGATCCAAAATCACCACATAAATTGGTGCGAGCAATCTTGTCAAGACTTGATGATTCGATCTCAATACATTGATTTAGCATTTCAAAATCATGACCATCAACATATTGCAAATAATAGATTGCGACTTTAGGCTACAATTTACTATTAGGTGGCTTGCTTTCCAAGCATGCCTATTTTGAGGTCATGATGAGCATATGGATTCAAAAAATCAAGGTGATTTATTGAATTAGTCAAAATGTTGACCTCCTATAATGATGATGTTGCTTCTATGGTTTTAGGCAATGCACCTGGCAATGCTATATATAGTTCATCGAAAATTCAAGGAGATCTTGAATATTTTGTCCGATAGAGTGTGAAATGCAATAAGAGAAGAATTGATAGTGAAAAAGTTTTCTTGATTGTTGGTGAAGCATGAGACGATTCCAAGAAGAAACAAATGTCAATTATTATACAATCCGTTAATAACAATGGCTTTATACATGAGTGATTTTTTTATATTATTCTTGTTCCTGTGATTTCTGCGTGTACCTTAAAGAAAGAAATATGGTGTCTTCTCACATGTTACAATCTCAATTTTAAAAATATTCGAGGTCAAGGAAATGGTTGTGCTAGTATTATGCGAGGGGAGTGGAATGGACTTCAAGCTCTATTTCTAAAAGAGTGTCCATTTGCATATTATGTACATCGCTTAGCACATCGGCTAAGTTGGAATTGGTTACCGCATGTAGAGAAATGATCCCAGTTTATAATTTCTTTCCTAAATGATCTTATGTTGTAGATATTGTCATTGCTTCCTCTAAGCGTAATGATGCATTGCATATTGCCCATGCTTCTCAATTAGAGCTATTACTTGCATCTAATGAAATTCAAACATGTAGACGGCTCAAGCAAACAGACTTTACAAAGAGCTGAAGATACGAGACATGGATCATATTTATCATTTAACACTAGCTTAATCAATATGTTTGGTTCAAGTTGTGAGGTTCTTAAGGATATGGTGGTGCTGGTGCTAGTACTATGCGAGGGGAGTGGAATGGACTTCAAGCTCTATTTCTAAAAGAGTGTCCATTTGCATATTATGTATATTGCTTAGCACATCGGCTAAGTTGGCATTGGTTACCGCATGTTGAGAAATGATCCCAATTTATCATTTCTTTTCTAGATTATCTTCTATTCTAGATATTGCCACTGATTCCTCTAAGCATAATGATGTATTGCATGTTGCCCATGCTTCTCACTTAGAGAAATTACTTGCATTTAATGAAATTCAAATAGGTAGAGGGCTCAAGCAAACACAAACTTTACACAGAGCTGGAGATACGAGATGGGGATCGTATTTATCATTTAACACAAGCTTAATCAATATGTTTGGTCCAAGTTGTGAGGTTCTTAAGAGTATCACTGATGATGGATCCACATATGCTCAAAGGGGCGACATTGATGCATCTTTTAATGCAATGACATCATTTGAATTTGTTCTAATCCTTCATATTATGAAAGAGATTCTACCAATAACTCATGATCTTTGTCAAGCTTTACACCGACAATCTCAGGATATCGTAAATGCAGTGAATTTGGTTTGTTTGACAATAGAACTTATTCAACAGATTATGGAACAATGGTGGTGTTTCTTAATATGACAAGTTACTTCTTTTGGTGAAAAATACGATATCATTATTCTCGATATGAATTCAATATATACCGTAGGACGAGATCGAGCTCGACATAAACAAGCACACATTACAATAGAGCATCATTACAACGTTGTCATTTTTATTGATGCAATTGATTCACAACTTTAAGAGCTAAACAATCGATGTGATACAAATATCGTGGAGCTTTAATTCTCACTTCTGCATTGGATCCAAAAATAATTATAAGGCATTTGACTTTGAAAAAAATCAGACACTCATAGAAAGAGTTTATCCTGAGGATTTTTCCGAGCAAGAGAAACAGCATATGCGATATGAAGAAGAAAGATTTCACCTTGATATTGCTCAACATATTCAATTAAAAAGTACATCATCAATTTCTAAGCTTTGTCACTTTCTAAAAGAGCCTAGATTATCAAGAATGTATCCTTTGATTGATATGTTGACTTGACTTATATTAACTCTACTTGTATCAACTGCAACTACAGCGCTAGCATTTTTGGTGATGGAAGTTGTGAAAACCAGACTTCATCTCTGCTAAACCCATCTTCTTCATCTATTTTCTTAATTTATAATAGTTGCCGAGTAATTCACGATCTCTAGGTAACATTTTCTTCAAAATTACCAATATTGCATCAAAATTCATGTCTATTATATTATATTCTATTTTCATAGCCAAAAGTTCTGAAATTATCGAGAGTTTTGAGTATGTCTTACAACCTGACCATAATGGTTCTTTCTTCTATCTTTCAAGAGATCATAAAATTCTTCAGACTCTCCATGTCATTTTAATTATCAAATGTTTCATCCATAAATTTAGATCCTACATCATCCATCACTATTTCAACAAACTGAGTACTTTCAAGAACATCATTTGAATCATTCGCTAAAGGCAAGATTATTTCATCGTGTCCCCATGACATATAATATCCCTCCACGAAACCATGCCTACAGAGGTGTAATTGAACTTCATCTTTAACCTTCTTCTTAAGTAAACATCACTTGTGATATGGACAGGTAATGATTTCGTATGAATCAACAGCCATAGAACTGTTGGCGTAAGCAAATGCCACAAACTCTTATACACCACATTGAAATGACTCCAATAAGCATCGGTCTTAGACATGATTATGCATCCACTCCCTATTGCTCGTCGTCCTAGTAATGAAAATGGTTTCAGAAGTTAGGAGATAATAAAAGAGCTTTTTATCAATATTAAATCTTACACCCATCTTTAAAGATTCAAAAACTGAATTAAGACTATCATCGCAACATGATTGTTAGAGTCTATATCTGAGCAAATTTCGGCAGTATAACCATATACCCCTTCAATATACCCCATAAATTAAGCTTAATAATCTTTAAAATTGTTCTATTAAGTTAATTGGTCTATCGAGGAGGATCATGGTTATATTGCCGAAACTAGTTCAAATATAAACTCTAACATACATGTAGCGATGGTGGTTTTACTTCAGTTTTTGAATCTTTAAAGACTCCCCTACTTCGAGACCTCCAAACTAAGGAAAGGTAATATAAAAGTTATATTCCACGGATATCTTGAATCTCTCGTATGCACGTGCTACATATATGGACTTCAAGAAACCAAAATAATATATACATTTATATTAGCCGGGCATTTACATAGATTTGGCTGGTTTGCTATTGGGAAGTGGATTTATGTGTTCATAATATCGTTCCCAATAAAGTGTTTAATGTTAAATTATTGGGAATGTATCTGCAAAAAAATATCTTCCACCTGCACACATCAAAATCCACAATCATTGGAATGGGATATCTCATCCAGAAGGGAGTCCAATAGTTTTGTGAAAAAATATAACACGTTGGAAGTGATGAAATCTTACAATGTGTTACACACGCCTCTCATTTTTCAGGGCCACACACCACCCAGTATGGAGGGACTTATTGTGTATGTTTTGTTTTGTATGATTCTATGTTATTTGATATTTTTACTTTACTAACTACCTAACTACCAACTAATGTGGCACATTGGTCCACATTAATTAAACTTTAATGTGATAAATAATTTAACATAAGAGAGATATTTAACTAGAAAAAAATGAGAGGCACATTACCTCAGTTGAATAAATAATATTATTTCCTCATAAACAAGAAATAATTTTTAATTTCATTTATCTTAATATATTTTAATATTTATCAAAATAAAAATTTAATTTAATTTCTTAACTAGGATTGAACGATATTTTTAATACTTTAATGTAAAATTTTACTTATGAAATTTATTATTATTTTCATATTTAATATATTTTAAAGTTTACTTTGGTTATTTACTTAAATTTATGTACTTATTTAGTATTTATTTCAGAATTTAGATAATGTTAAGGTATTTTTTGTACTACCATTATTTCCATTATAAAAAATAAATATATCTATAAAAGATTGTTATCTAATTATTTTAAATAGTTTTTTAGTAATTTTACCAAAATATTAGTTTTGTAAATTTTAAAAATTACTTTTATTACTTAAACTAATTTAATATAATGGAAGGAAACCCATATGTATGTCCTCCCTTTTTAATAGATAGTAACCCATAATCATAGACACACAATACACAACTCTTATTTTTAGGTTTTACTATAAATTTAATTCATATTATAAAATATTTTAATATGTACTTAAATTTATTTGATATATATTTTTGATATTTAAAAATATCATTTGGTTTTACACAAATTATTAAAATAAAATAACGTGTTATTAACTATTATTTCTTTAATAAAACCAATCAATCATATTTCTAGTACAGTTAATAGTCTCTAATACTAGTTTTATTTATAGTTATATTTGGAAGTATTCATAGCCATTTTTGAAATTAGTGACCTTGTATAATTTTATAATGGAACTAAATTATTTATAATGAATAATTAAATTAAATATTTTTATTTTTATAATTCCACAAGGAATTGACTATGTTTAAAAAACTTTAATAGGCTTATTTACATATATGTTATGTAATCTTTTGGAAATTACAATTAAGTAATATAATCTAAAATCAATAGTTAATGTATAATTAAATTTCACCATTTATTTGATTAAATTATATATATAATATACTCCCCCAACTAACCATCACCATCAATGCATATATACACCCCTCTGCCCATATATGTCTCTTCATTGTACCTCCCCATACTCTATCCCCACTGCTCTCCCATATCTACACTTTACGAAGAGGATGTTTGTTTGCATAGATACATAAATAGACACACAAAAAAGAGTTTTCAAGTAAAGTAATCCTAATTGACAATTAGTAAATAATGTAATCAAAGTCAAGTACTACGTAACTTACATTCTATGTTATCGTTGTCCAAGTTATGTCATCTTATTCACAAGTTATACCTGATGTTATTTAAGCACAATAATACACTATCATGGCATGATATTCGTATTTCATAGGTTTAGTCATCTTAAATCATCAACAAGGCATATTAATAAGCATAAAAGTGCCAAGGATATTTAGTATTCGATTTTAATGTGCACATTTAGTCATGTCAGTAGTTGTGGCATTTCATCATACACCTTTCGTGCATATGGAATTCCATCTACTCTTGACAACAATCATCACATCTAATAGCAAATAGATACTAATTGAATCGTATGCAACATACACAATATGTTCAAGTAATCAAAAGTTAACATAGATAACGAATAATCTATCAACAATAGAAAAAACCTGAAACATCCAAACATGAATGATATGGAATGAAATGCTAAAAAATGAGAGAAAGGATGAAGGGATATACGTAAGGGAAGATGCGTGTGTGCTTGAAAAACCCAAATGGAGGTCGCCAGAGGTAACATGGGCAGAGCAACGATCGTTGGAAGGAAGGTATTTGGGGATGGGTTGCACATAGATTGAGAAAGAAGGCTCCGCCGCGGACTCCGAAACGTCCAAGATCCATATCGCCACCTCCAGATTCTAGGAGGATGCTGGACTCTGAAATCCACCTGCCTCCGAGCAGGCCTGCTCAACAGGTGCGATCTCTGCCTCCCCCGCCGGCCCAGGAGTTAGGTCATCGTCATTGAAACCGCCCTTCTAAGGAAAAGGTTGACCTTCAAGGAAAAACAATTCTACCGTTCTGGAAGTCGGACATCTGTGAAGAATCAAAACGCTCGAGAGCCTTTTTTAGAGACTGTCTTATTGTAGAATACTCAGGTATCATCAAATCTGTAACTTTCGCGAAGGAGCTGCTGGCTAGGGAGGTTTCCAAAGCATCATTCCTAAAGCTGTGGAAAATTTCTGAACATCAACTCATTGCCCAGGTAGATTCGGACGCGATCTTTGAAACTCTTGCGCATTCGTCTCTGCAATGTGCTGATGGACCTTGGCTGTGGTTTTATAAGTGGTCTCCTTCTTTCGGGGCAAAGAAGGTGGAGGAAGTATCTGCATACTGGTTAGGGGCGATTGGTCTCCCCTTTCACCATCACTATCCTTATGTTCTGAGCAACCTGGTCAAACAGTTTGGGAAACTTCTCAACTTCGAATGCCCGGAGCTCTCCGGCGATTGCGATGACGCTTCTGTTGTTAAATTGCTAGTTGATATTCCGGACGTAAAAAACATCCCAAAGGCAATCGAGGTTTTCACGGTGGATGGAATCTTTGAGGTCTTCTTCTCTCCGCTGAAAGCCACCTCGGGAGTCAAATTTATCCACTATAACACTCCGCTGGTGGACTCGTCTACGCTCAACAACGCTCCTATTGCTTTTAAATTTGAGGAGGATGGTTTGGGAAGACCAAACAAATGGAGTAGACACGGTGCTATTTCAAATCGGATAGTGGAGCCTCTGGAGGACTTAATTTTACAAGATGATGCGTCGGTTTGGGAGAAGGTAAACCTCAATGTCTTTCCCTTCCCCAGCCATAAGGGACCATCCACTGCTAAAATGCTTGTTACTGAAAAGAAACCAGACAGCTCAAACCTTTTCCAAGCTCTAACTTGGCTTCGATACATGGGCCAAGAGATCGACCCGACAATGTGGAACCATGTTAAAAACCTCTCCTCCAAGGGGATAGAAGATGCCCAATGTATTCCGAAGCCGCTAAATCTGGTGGTGGACCTAACTCCAAACGAGATTTCAACCACAACACCCGTTGGAAGTCAGAAGGATATTAAAGGAAAAGGTATGACTCTTGACTTCTTCTCGCCCGGAAAACTTGATAACTCATTCACTTTATCACCTAAAACTCCGCTGAGAAATTCAACATTATTAGATTTTTTTGATTTTAATTTCTCAAACTCGGGAAAAAGAAGAGTGCTCCTTTCGGAGTTGAGGAAAATTTGATTAAATTGTTTCCATTGTCGGTTTAAACCTAGACGTCTTATCCGCAAACTTTTACATACTCTTTTGATGCTTAACATTCTCACTTGGAACATTAGAGGCTTGGGGGGAATTTTGAAAGAAAAAAGGCTGCAAAATCTTTTACGCCATCACAATTTAGCTCTCATCTGCCTTCAAGAAACCAAAACAAAGAGCTTACCATCTTTCGGGGATTCGGTTTTTTGGAAAAACTATTGCTGGCACTCAAACCAAAGGGCCAAAACGTGTGGCATTCTAACGGGCTGGGATAAAACAAAAATGAAGGTGGATTTAGTTAGCGACCATGACTTCTTTTCGATATTTTTCTTTACTTTGAGCCACGGAAACACAAAAGTGTGTATCCTCAATGTTTATGGTCCGCCTGGCGATCTTTTAAAAAAGGATTTTATCGGATCGCTCCAATCCTTAAGATTGCAGGATGTTCCTACTCTGCCGCTAGGGGATTTCAATTTAATCAGAATGAGGCAAGACAGAATCTCCAAAAAACCCCTCAAACGATATGACTCAATGTTTGATGCCTGGATAAACTCATTGGGTCTTATTGATCTTAAGGAAAATGGTACCACCTTCACCTGGTCTGGGTCTACTGACTGTTCCTCTTGGTCCATTCTTGATAGATTTCTTCTGAATCAAAATTACATGGACTGTTTTCCAAATAGCGCGGTCAAAAGACTACCAAAAACATACTCTGATCATAATCCCCTTTTGTTATCTTGTGGGTTCTTTAACAAGGGTAACCGCATTTTTAAAATTGAATCCTTCTGGATTCAGAGACCATCCTTTTGCTCTTTAGTGGAAGAATGTTGGGCGAGAGACTTCCTCTCAGATAACCCTTTCCATAAGTGATCTGCTAAAACCAAAAACCTCAGAAGGTTGCTCAAAGTCTAGAAGAGGGAGATGATCCCAGACATAAACAAGGAAATCCGAGCTACGGAGGAGGAAATTTACAATTTAGAGCGCCTGTTAGGCGGTGGGGATCTATCAGCCCAACAAAATTTAAAGGATACTTACAAGAAGCTTCTTGCCCTAAGGACTGATGAACACATGATTTGGCAACAAAGAGCTAAGATTAAATACACATTGGAGGGAAATGAAAATACGAAATTCCTAAAGACCATTGCGTCGGCAAAATCCTCAAGAAATTTCATCTACGCTTTGCGCAATAGAGAGGGAATTCTGATTCAGGAGTATGATAAGCTGTGTGGGGTAATTATGGAATTCTACACAAAATTATTTGAGGACCCCAACAGAGGTAAGCCAATTTACGCGATTCCATCCTCTCTTACTAGAAAGTTGGACGACCACTCAATCTTTACAACTCCCTTTACTCTCCAAGAGATCGAAAAGACGATTGCCGGTTTCAAGAGCAACAAGGCACCAGGTCCGGATGGACTATCCATTGAGTTTATCAAAAAGTGTTGGCATATTCTCAAAAAAGACTTCATGGATCTTGTGAAGGATCTTCATAACAAAAATTTCTTGGGGAGAAATCTTCGTCACCTGAACAATACTATTGTATCCTTGATCTTCAAGAAGGGTGACCCTTTTGAAATTGAGAATTTAAGACCGATCAGCCTGATAAATATGCCTATTCGTATCATCTCTAAAGCCATCGCAAACAGATGGGCCCCTTTCCTCGCGCAAAACATCCCACCTTCTCAATGTGCTTTCCTGAAACAACGATCTGCGAGTGATGCTTTTACCGTGGCAACTGCAATAATCAATGATTGGGATCGTAGGGGTAAAAAAGCGCTTATTCTTAAAATTGATTTCCGTAAGGCTTTTGACACTTTGCGTTGGCCTTTCATTATAAATACGCTCAAGGCAGCAAACTATCCTGACATCTTCATAAACTTGATTAAGGCGCTTTTGGAAACCACTGGTATCTCATTTAAAGTGAATGGAAACTCGGCCGGTTTCTTTACACCAGAAAGAGGAGTTCGTCAAGGGGACCCGCTATCCCCTTTCCTTTTTATCCATTCCCTCTCGGTTCTAGACGCAATGTTGGCAAAACTTTCCGATCAGGGAAAATGTAGAGGCTTCTTTAGAAAATGGATGGAAACAATGATCACAAACATTCAATTCGCGGATGATCTACTTATCTTCCTTGAGTTCGATTTAGAGGAGTTAAAAAATATCCTCCTTACTATCAAATTGTTTTGCCACATCTCCGGCCTTGAAATTAATCATACAAAATCTTCTTTTTTTGGTCTCAACGCCTCCGAAGCAGAGCTTTTAGATTGTCGGCAAATTTTGGGTTGGAAATTGGGCACTTTTCCATTAGAGTATTTGGGTTTTCCACTTCCAAGGAAAAAACTTACCTCAAATGATTGGGCTTCCTTGGTCGGTAAATTTGCCTCCAAACTACAGGCTTGGAAGGCTAGGGTTCTTTCTCTTCCTGCTAGATTAACCCTAGTAAACTCATCTCTTACTCCGACGATAAATCACGTCATGTCCTGCTTCAAAATTCCGGAGGAAGTTATTCGTAAAATTGACAAGATTAGAAGAAATTTCCTTTGGTCTGGAAACTCCTCAGCTAGGAGTATGTCAAAGGTGGCTTGGGATAAGTTAACTAGACCCATTGAAAATGATGGATGGGGTATCCTAAATTTATCCCTTTTCAATAACGCTCTTCTTACCAAACATGCCATCGATATCATTGATTTTAAAAGACCTTGGGTTTCAAAGTTGATTAGTGCTACTCAATTCAGGGGGGGGCCCATCACCTATCTTGAAAAATCGAAACGATCTCACTCCGGTATTTGGAAGAATATCATTAAGGGTTCAACCTTGCTTCAGCCAATTTTAAAAAAGAAATTGGGTAATGGAGCACACTCATCTTTGTGGAATGACAAGCTGAATGGTTTTGATCCAATCCTTAAAACTCATCGAGCTCTACGACCTTATGTTAAAAACAAAGCCATCTCGGTGGAAAAGGGACTGCAAAACTGGCAAGCTCGATTCAATTGGTTTAAACGATTGAAGTTAACCCTCCCTATCGGGCTGTGGACAAGAGCCAGAGCTGTTCAGCAATTTTTAGATCGTGTTGACGGTGATTTACTACTCAATACAAAGGATATAATAATCTACCCGACTTGGCCCCCGGAAAGAAATACTTCTGTAACAAAAAAATTATATTCTATTTTGGGGGATGGAGGGATCAGATCAACAGTCGCAATGCTTTTCAAGAAAAAACCGCTTGATCCTAGAGTCTATTACTTCATCTGGCTTTTGGCTCACAACAAAATTCTCACGCAGGATCTTCTAGGGAGATTGAAAATTCATTCTGTCAACAGATGCTACCTTTGTAATAAAGACCTTGAAAATTACTTCCACTTGTTTAGGGATTGCCTATTTTCTAAAAGGATTTTCGAAGCCTGCGCTATTAGATCAGCTTTTGATACCTTCAATTCGTTATTACTAGGATGGGGGGAAAAAACATTCTCCGATGATGCTTGGTGGGGCTGGCAACTAAACTTTACTGCTTGGTGGCTGATCTGGAAACATCGGTGTAAAATGGCTTTTGAGGGAGTTTCGACAGATTCAAACTTTATTATTAAAGAAGCAATCCAAATCTACTCTATTCGAAACGGCTTAATTTTATTGTAATCTTCTGTTTCTCGGATATGAGTTTTCTTTTCACTGCGAGCAGCATTGTTAACCTACTATCTTTACGCTTTCTGCTCTAAATCTTCTCCCCTGCTCGATCCTCCTGGTTCTTGGTTCATGCAGGTGTCGCTTCATCGGATGGATCTCCTGGTAGGTGGATGGCTCCCTAGCCTACTCTGCGCGCTGTGGTTTGATCTTTTTTGGGGGTGTTGCTGCTCTGCATGATTTAAAGCTTTTTGGGTGTTTGCTGAAACTCCTTCGCGCTGCTCTGCTATGCGGTGGTTTTTGTTGGTGTAGGGGAAAAACTGTGATAGTTGCTTCTTTATTTTCTTGCTTTTTTGTGGCAGTTTGACAAAATTGCCTTCGGGTCTGTATCAAACTTTAAACTCCTTGTCCAACTGCTTATTACGATGAATGAACTTGAACCTTTTTCAAAAAATTGAGAAAGAAGGGTTCCCTATCGGTCTGTTTACAGATGTGGACGAGCACACGTGCTCGCCCAGTGTTGGCACACATGCTCGTCCATATTTCAAGACATGTGACGTGCCACCACTAGAAAAATTCAACTTGGAAAACACAATGGGTGAGCACGAATGTTAGCTGAGTGCTCGTCCGCAAATTGGTAAAGGCCCAACTCCAAAATTAGTCTGATATATGACTGAGCAATGCACCTAGCGAGCACATGCGCTTCTCCCCACTACAACAAAATTGAGCTATAGTGAAAGTTTTTTAAAATTCCATAACTAAATTAGCCGTTGTTAAATATATAGCGACGATATTATTCATTGCGAAATGTTTTTTTGTACTCAAAATTAGCGATGAATATCGTATCTGTCATTATATCATTAGCAACGGTCCACATAGCGACACTTATCCGTTGCTATTTTTCAAAAAATCAACTAATCGTCGCTAAATTTTGAACTAAAAAAATAACGACAATTAGTTGATATTTTGAAAAATAGCAACGAATAAGCGTCGTTATGTGGACCGTTGTTAATGATATAACGACATATATGATATTCCTTGCTAATTTTGAGTATGAAAACTCATTTCGCAATGAATAATATCGTCGTTATATATTTAACAATGGCTAATTTAGTGACGGTATTTGAAAAAAAAACGTCACTATAGCTCAATTTTTTTTGTAGTGCCCGTCCGGGCGTCCCTCGTCAGTGTCTGGGTGAACTTGTACTCGCCCAACCCTCGCACAAATGTGCTTGTCATTTGCACTTTTTCTTGTAGTGTACTTGGTACAGTCTAATTCAGCGTAACTACAACTTTATGGAATTGTATAATCTAAACATATCATTCCATGGTTTAGAACGTCTAATAACGTCCCATAGTTTAGAGAATAGGCCCATAGAATACTACTATACAGCACTAATGCTATACGCATGAAGCAAGGGGACATACATAAGTGGGGAATGCACATAAAATCCTGATCAGCCATAGGGAAGGGAAGCCTTTCCCTACGGAAAATGTAAAGTTGAGAAAGTTGATTGCTGGGGAGAAGAGCACCCTCTCCTTTCTGAGAACTCGTCATAAAATAATCTTCCAGTCAAACTTGTACTTTATCTTCAACGATTGGTTTATGCATAACACGGATTGCATCCGAATAGAATACGCATCAGTTGAACCTATTTAATTGACTCTAAAAGACAAACCAAAAAAACATGAAAAATAATGTAATTGATACTTTGGAAAACAAGCAGACATCTACTTCTCTTCGCCACTCACAGCGTCTCCTTATGCTTCTTCGGCAAAGGCACTAAACGATAGCTTTTAACCATCCAAACATTTCATATACCCAACGACACTTTAAGCACTTCTCATGGTCTCGCCCATGAGCATGGAGGATAAGCTATATACTAATAATCTTGACGTTCTAATCTGCAGCTTTTGACAGCATATCACTCTCCATTATGGCCAACCATAATGGAAGCTTTCATGATCTTTGACGGTACTGAAAGGCCATTAGATGCCAATGCTCGATTAAAGATGAAAGCTCCAGCATGCAACTAATATTTTCCTGCAATGAGCAAATATACTATACTCTAAGATCACCACTACTGATTCTTATTTAAAAAAAAGGAGGATACCAGATGGAAAAGGAGAAGATATGCCAACTTTGACATGAAGACACCATTATTTTGGGAAGGCATTATACTCAGCGCCATCTACATTGTAAAGTAAATAAAAAGACAGGAAAGTACGCAACAGAATCTCCAAGTTGTGACCTACTTGACTACTTTAATACCTGAGAGGATCTATGTAAGATATCCGAAGCCTAACTATATCCAAACGTAAGCATGCAGTTTGCAATGAAAACAAAAAGAAGCACGATGAGCTCTTCCCCGTTTGCACAACTGCGTCCAGTCAGGATATACCCACAAATGGGAGATCATCTTGTTGTTATAGCAAGGGAAAGAAGACATCTTAATGTGGGAAAAAAGTCGAAAGTTGGGGGGCCAAAAAGAGCGTGGCTTTACTTTTGTTGTAGTTTGTCCATTTGGGATCCCCAAGGGGCAGACGAGAACTGGTTTAGTGGGATTGATGATCCCCACCCAGAAAGGCCATGCAGCAGAAGTTGGATTGCTGCCATGGACAGCACAAGTAATGAAGTTGTTCTGCCTTCTATATTGAGAGCACGGTTTGATTGCTCCATGTATGGAATGTTGGTAGGTGCGTATTCGTGTGCGCGTGTGTGTTGGGGAAATTTCGAATGAGGTGGTCCTTTTCTGGATGCATGGAAAGCTACACCAATTTAGATTTCTATTTATCCTATAAATTTTAACTGAATAATTTATTAATAAATATTAACATAATATGCATATCAAGAAAGATTTATGAAAATATTATTATATTGGACAAAAATAATAGTTACAATATGGATGCTATATTTTACAAAAATATCATTTTCATTATTTTACAATGTGCAGTTTGTATTTTAGAAAATTGTCACACAACATACAAATTTGATAGTGTCTTTTTGAATTTCAGGAAAGACACACCTCATTGGAAGGATCCCTATATATATATATATATATATATATATATATATATAGAGAGAGAGAGAGAGAGAGAGAGAGAGAGAGAGTTGATCCTATGAGACCCATAGATTGTGGGAGCGTGAGAACAGTGAGCCTGAACCATTGTGCTCATATCTCTCCTCCTCCAATCAACCAGTGTGTGATGAGCATAATCTAATGGTTCAGTCTCACTGCTCTCATGAGCCCCTGACTATGAGAGCGGTGAGTCTGAACTATTAGATTAGGCTCATCACAGACTAATTGATTAAAGGAGGAGAGATATGAGTAGAATCTAATGGTCCAGATGCACTGCTCTCATGCTCTCATAGTCTGAGGCTCTCACAGGATCATCCCTATGTATATAGTGCAAGCAGGGGTGGATCCAGCATCTACTATAGGGGGGCCATGGCCCCGCCTTAATTCCTATTTGTCACATATATAATGTATTAGAGTTTTGATGTGGCTCCTTAAATGTAAAATAAGTATTGTTTGTGTAAAAACAAAGTAATAAACCCACTTAATTGCATGGTGGTCAAATGTTGTGTTATATATTTTTGTGGAACAAGGTTTGAATCCCCTTACCAATAATTTATTTTTATTAAAAATTTAGTTCTTGTATAATTTGATATTAAATATGATTAAAGTGCATTTATTCTCCTTTCTAGATCTCCTGATAAACAAAATAAACTTTATTGTTTCCTTTTAAATACGGATTTTTTTCTTAAAAATTTTTAATCGATGATTTAGAGAATTTAGAAAAGTTTAAATAATTAGATTTCATAAAATTTAAAAGTCACCATCGAAAATAATAATCTATTTGAAAATCTAATCAAATTAATCAATTTTAAATGGTAAGTTAAAAATTTGAAAAATATCATTAGAAAATATTATTTTTATTTAAAAATATCACTTAAAATTATAATAAATTATTTTTCCATTTTGATAAAATTCCTGGTTCTGCCCCTGGGTGCAGGAGATGTGTTGCAAGTTGCAAAGGAGAACATGATATAAGCAACTACGAGAAGGTTGTCGCTTGCCTTTCTTTTCCTCTAGAAATGGCATTCCATCTCCTTGTATATTATTCATATATAAGAAAAAGGAAAATGGACGTGAAATGAGAGCACATTAGAGGAGTTAATGAGGATCATGAGATGCAGAAAGTATGAGAATTTGCAGCATTGGAGCATTCATAAGAGTTGAAGGACACACTAAAATCGTACTTTAGTAAAGGAAAATCTACCATCATACATGTTCGCAGATGTAAGTGATATATTCCCAATTATATTTTTTAGGATTTTTTTTTCATCCGCTCACTAGAAGAAGGATGAGGTATTTAGCCAATACTTAACCAGTCTCTGGGAAGTACTTCTTCTTTACCCTGGAATATCTTCTGAAATTTCGATTTTACTTGTTTTCGATTTTTTTGGACTCACTTTGAAAATCCAGAGAAGATTTTTCACATCACAGTTATTTATAATTAAATATTAACATCCTTACATAATATAGACACGCACATGAAAGTGGAAGAAGTAAATAAGATTTTGATAATAATGCATTGCAAGAAAGTGACGAGATATAATTCCCCGCAGATTTGGAAGTTTTTTAAGAAGATAATCACATTGATAATGGAAGAATAAATTGGAAGAGAAATACATGATAGAGAAATAGCACACCACACGTGTCGAGTACTTAAGTACAACACGCTAAACAGTAAAAAAAATATTGCTAATTTATAATCCTTGTTAGTATCACTGCTGAAAGTTTAGAAAGCTAAAAATATTTTGAAAGATATATTAATAATATTTATTAATTATCAATTGAGTCTCTATCATAAATAACTCATATAAATCATTTTCATGAAGTATAGATACACTTTAAATATTATGAAGAAATACATGCTTGATATTAAAATCTTTATAATAAATTTATATCTATTATTAATTGCAAACTATATTTTGAAATATTAAACGTATTCTTTTTGAATGATTGACAAATTATATGCGAATGCCATTATATATTTCTATTTTTTAATTTAACGTAAGAAGATATAATAACATATATTCAAAGTATTAGGCCTGCTTTATTATTGTGTTCGAACTCAAATCTTTTAGAAAAAGAAGCGGATTATATATTACTACATGTGGTAGATTCCTGCCGTATCTAAATACTAGTCTCATATGAAAATCATTATATACAATTGTTACAACATGACAAAGATGGTATTTCTTCAATAAAAGATAGAATCCAAAGAGGTTTACTTTATTTATATGATATGCAATGATGCATATGTATGTATGTTAGGAGAATAATATTCATAACATATATCATTTATTTCATAACAACCATATAACTAAATGAGAATAGGGAGTATGCACCTGCATGTAACTTTATGCGACAACTTTTTCTTATGCGATCACGATTCATTGTCTTAGGTGTATAAAAGTACGAGTGATAATGATTCACCAACCATAAAACCTTACTTCTATCATATGTATGAGGATGCTTCTGGTCATTAATTTGACGATTTGATTAAATTTGATAGCAAACTACTACACTAAGTAGAATGGCGAGGTCCACGAATTGGAAGTCCGACGGCAATCTTTGAATTGGCATAGCTAAATGTATCACGATTGTTAAATCTTTCAAAATATCTTAGTTTTTTTCATATACGATGATGACACGATATAAATTTTCAGAATTTAATTTTTGTTTCACCAGCCTCTGAACTCTTTCTTTTATTAGGTCATGAGACGAGTTCGATCAGAGACGATTTTTTTAGATATCACGCTAAAATTGCTAAATTGGTAACTGAAAATGGCTGAAATACGAATATATCTTTATATTGTGCAATTGTTCAACGGCTGTCTATACAAAACGTAATATATTATATATGTGTGTCAAGATGGTGGATTGATACGATGATAAGTACATATAATTCTAACATTGTGTTCCTTCCTGCATGGTTTAGAGAGCACTGAAAACAAATGAGAGGATCACCACCACATCATTCAAACGGGAGCTCGCTCAATTTGTGGTTTGTCTCATAATTCACTTCTGACCCCGTGTTCGCCATCCCGACTGTAGCGATGTTAATTGTGATTACATCCATAAATAGCTCGATCCATCTTTATTCCATTTCATATATGTCTGAAGATCCGCATAGTCCTCGATTCATGTGTTATTTATCTATTTTTACTTTTTTATGCAATGTTGTTGACGGGAGATAACTCTCTTCAATTATTCATGGGATGTGAAGGAGTAGGTCTTGCTTCATATTTGTTGATTCGTTTCTGGTTCACACAACTTCAGGCGGATAAAGTAGCTACAAAAGCTACGCATGTCAATCGAGTAGGTGATTTTGGATTAGCTCCTAGGATTTCGAGTTGTTTCACCCTCTTTCAAACAGTAGACTTTTTCCTGCAATATATTGATGATGAGTATATAACGCAGCTTGAGTAGTAAAGTCTTGTGCTATGATCATAAACAAGTAAAGAGTGCATATATTGGCTACTAAAGAAGGAATAACCACTAATGAGGCTAGAGCAAGACCTAATTGAAAATGGATCGAATTACTAATTGATTCATAAAGATTTTTATGATCATCATGCCCACGTCCTAATTGACCCCCTTTATGAGGTAGCCTAAATCTTTTTTTATCGACTAGCTCAATGTAATTGTACTTGGGTTAACGTTCACGACCATCCTCGTTAATGAGAGATGACCCCCCCCCCCCCCCCCCCCTTCAATGAGGGTCTTACCGGTAAACCTGGAAGAAGAGGTCTAGGACAAGATCAGGTAGTGATGCAAATGCATAAGAATATATCTATATCCAATCAATCATTGTATAAAAGGAGTAGGTAGGGATGCAAACAGATAAGGATATATTTGTATCCGATCCATCACTTTATATCTATTTTATACAGATTTTATGATATGTATCTGCATTTGTATTCATTTTAAAATGGATACGGATACAAATCACTTTGATATTTACAAGCATTCATATCTTATCTATTTATCCCTTTCCATACATAAATATAGCCATAGAGTTATTTTTAACCATATATAACATAATTTTATACTTTCTTCCATCATATTTGATATAATTATTATAATATAAGCATATTTACAATATTTATATCATGTATATTCTACCTAGTACATGTATATTTAAGCTAGCTTATATAATATTTCTAATATTATTTGTATGCGATCAGTATCTGTTTTTTAAGGATATAGTAACATAATATTTACACCCATTTAAGGATATAGTAACATAGCATTTATACCCATCGTATCACATCTATATTTAAAAATAGATAAAGATATGAGGATACCTATATCTGTATTAATATCCATTCATTTGCATCGCAAGGAGGTGTTGTGTGCCACTCCCTGCATGTACTCGTAAGAGATATTTCTATCCAACAACGATATTTTTTTAATACATATTATATCTACGTAGAACACTAATGCTTACTCATTACATATATGATTAAACAAATTGTGAAATACACGGGAGGCATCGGTTTTATATAGACCAAAAAGGATGGCAGGATATGGATCAGTTCCCGTCTGTCGATGAAATCTGAGTTGGGGTGACTCCATGTTTGAACCGCGGGAACAATGATCAGAGTTCCATTGGACTTCATACATAACCGTTTTCCTGCAGATATGCGATTTGAGGTGTGCGCCAGAAAAGAATGTCTCCAGTATCGAGCAAAGACCTTTTTTTATATAAAGTAAGTCTAGAGAACTACCAACATAGTCCACATGCCAGTGTTATGAGCAGATCTCAACAACACGCGAGCAGAGCACCGATCAAACAAGAGAAATACACACCACCTCACAAAAACAAGGATTTATCGTGGTTCGATAACGTTCCTACTTACACTGCTGACATAAAACTCCTCTCTTTCACGAAATTGTAGGAGTATAATGAGCAGCTGCCCTCAAAGTCTCTTATATCTCAATTCTAGGGTCACAGTTACTGAGGGTTATGTGAAATTACTAATATACTCTTGGTACATAAAAAAATCGCTAATCAAGGAGGGCTAGCTGGACTGGCGAGGTTGATTCATGCATATACGTTGTCAATTAGTCGTCACATGAGAAAACCCAAACAACTAGCACGTCGATAATTGCAGTTCGCAAGATTCAAACATGGGTCATTTTCTTGCCAAAGTCAGATGGCAAGACCAGTTGAGCCACATCTTGCTGGGCAAGCGAAGACCATTTTTCCATGCATATAAGAAACAAATACAGAATGTTAACAATAAGTGAGGATACATAATGAACAAATTACAGATAGAGCACATTATTGAGAATTATTCATCGTACACTCCATCAGGAGCATTTTTGTATTTTGACTATGAGAAACTACTCTCTAGTGTAAACCTAACCCCAGCTTTTCCTTTTATAAGGAGAGTTGAGGTAAATATTCATGTAAACAACAATTCTTCTCTCCGTTCAACATTATATCATAGCCACCAAATATCTAGCCCCTCACTTCTCCCAGCATCAAACACAACCACCCCTCTCGCCTCTCAGTGCGCCCCTTTCCTCTTCTCCCGGACACTCCCTCCTCTCATTTCCTGCAACAGCAGCAGCGGTAACACAACAGTAGAGACAGTGCTAACAACATCAGCAGTGCATAACAGTAGCGGCGGCACCCAGGGTCACCAACTTCATCTCAGTAGCATTAGTCAGCAATCCACAACGCCTGCCTTCATGGTAGCATATTGCTACCCTAGATTACTGCCAATGGACATCCTTAAATCCGATCGTTACCACTACCGCTTGTTACGTACAAATTATTTAAGTTGAATTATTTTTCACCTCCATAGTTTCTCTTTCCCGGTTCGGCTTCACCTTTCTACCACGAAAGATCATTAAAAAATGAAGAGGTCTAGGGGTCCTTATATAGGACAAAACCCTAGAGAGCTCAAAGGAGAAAATACATAAATACCACGGAATATTCCTACCACAGAGAATATTCTCTTACCATATACTCCTACCACATAGAATATTCTCTTAGCATATACTCCTACCACAGAATATTCTCTTAACATATACTCATGCTACATAGAATATTCTCTTAACATATATACTCCTAACACTCCGCCTCAAGTTGGAGCATATCCATCGATCATGCCCAACTTGAAAGTTATCCATGAAAGGCGCTTCTTTGATAAGGCCTTTGTGAAGATGTCTGCAAGCTGAAGATCTATTGAGATAAGCGGTGTGGCAATCTTGTCTTCTCATACAACATCACGAAAAAAATGGCAGTCAATCTCAATGTGTTTGGTTCTCTCATGAAAAACAGGATTTGTAGCAATGTAAGTGGCAGATTTGTTATCACAGTACAGAGGAAAAGGAGTGGTGACAGTAACATTGAGTTCTTGTAGAAAAGTCAGTAGCCAAGTAATTTCGCATGTAGCCTGGGCCATAGCCCTATATTATGCCTCTGCACTGGATCGAGAGACCACCGTCTGCTTCTTGCTCCTCCAACTGACAAGGTTTCCTCCTACCATCATAGCATAGCCCGTAGTAGAGCGACGGTCCTCAGGAGAGCTTGCGTAATCAGCATTAGCATAAGCAGCAATATTAGCGTACCCATTCGTTCAATAGAATAGTCCACGTCCAGGTGATTCCTTCAGGTAGCGAAGGATCTGAATAACATCCTGCCAATGGCTGTAGCAAGGTTTCTCCATGTATTGACTAGCTCTGCTCACAACATAGGATATGTCTGGCCTAGTGACAGTAAGATACAGAAGTTTACCAACCAGGCTTCTCTATCATGTCATGTCTTCAAAAGCTGGATCATTGGATGTAGAGAGTTTCCTCGGGTCTGCAGGAATGCCAGAAGGTTTACACCCAAGTAGCCCTTCCTCAGTCAGTATATCTAGGCAGTACTTTCTTTGTGACATGTGGAGTCCCTTCTTGGCGCGTAAAATTCCTATGCCTAGGAAAAAGCGAAGTTGCCCCAGATCCTTGGTGACAAAAACCTTTCGTAGAAAGGCCTTGGTCTCTAGCACCCCTTTATCATCGTCACTTGTAACAACCATATCATCCACATTTACAATAAGTATAACAATACCGATTGCTGACAAAAACAGAGTAGTCAGATGTCGTTCTTTGAAAACCCAGAGTGTCGATCTCTGTACTTAGCCTGTCAAACCATGCCCTCGGGCTCTGTTTCAGATCATAGATTGCTTTGCGAAGTCGGCAAACATACTCCCCCTCGACTTCGTAACCTGGAGGTTGCATCATGTACACTTCTTCCTCGAGATCGCTAGATAGAAATGCATTCTTGACATCTAATTGGAAGATAGGTCCGTCCTTGTTCACGGCTACAGAAAGAATAGTTCGTATGGATCCCGTCCTTGCAACAGGAGAAAAAGTCTCGAAGTAATCAACTCCATAAGTCTGTGTAAAACCTTTCGCCACAAGCCTTCTTTCAACCTATCAATAAAGCCATCTGGAGACTGCTTTGTAGTGAAGACCCATCTACAGACAACATGCTTGACTCCTTGGGGACATTGTACTAGATCCCATGTTCATCTAGAATTGAGAGCATTCATTTCCTTATTCATTGGATGTCGACATCCATAATCGTGTAATGCACTATGATGATCCCTTGGAACAGAAAATGTAATTAAAGCATCTGTATATCTTTTGTCAGAATATGACAAGCCATCAGTAGATGTGAAATGAGACATAGGATGAAGGGTACATTGCCTTTTAGTTCTGCGTAGAGCAATGAGAAGCTCCTGAGGATCATCCGGGGCAGTCTTTGTGGGAGCACTTGAAGACGGTATATGTTATCCTACAACAAAGGAACATGTAGAGGAATGAGAACAGGAGTAGACACATGTTTTCTTTTATACACAATTGGTGGAGGAAGCTCTAATCTGTCACAGCCTGAGTAAAGAAGTTAGTTTGTTCAAAGAAGGTGCCATCAGCAGATATGTAATAGCGTTGACCAGAAGGATCGTAGCATCTGCACCCCTTCTGAGTTTGAGAATATTCCAGAAAAATGCATTTAATCGCACGTGCAGATAATTTATCAGCAGTGTGAAAGTTGTGAACAAATGTTGTGCATCCAAAAATTCGTAGAGGTAGAGGAAAATGTAAGTCATTTGGGTACAATAAGCCAAAGGGGGTGGAGCCATGTAGGGATGCAGAGGGGACTTTGTTTATAAGGTGGACAGCAGTGAGAATAGCATCTCCCCAAAATGACTTGGGAACATTCATACGGGTAAGAAGGGAGTGACCAATATCAAGAAGATGTCGCAGTTTTCTCTCGGCAACCCCGTCTTGTTGGGAGGTATATGGACAAGATGTTTGATGGATGGTGTCCTGAGAAGCAAAAAAAGAAAAATCTTTTTGTGTAAATTCCAATGCATTATCAGAACGAAAGGTTTTATTAGTAGTGGACAAGATGTTTTTGACATAGTGAAAGAAATTCTTGATAATGTTATTAATTTATGAACGGTCCTTTAACAAGAAGACCCAAGATGATCGATTGTAGTCGTCCACAAAGACAGCAAAATATTTATGACACTTAGAGTTCGAACCGGACAAGGTCCCCAGATATCGCAATGAACAAGAGCAAAAGGAGTGTGGCGGCGAGGCTCGGTCCGTGTAGGAAAAGATGCTCGATGATGTTTCTCGAACTGGCACGCTTCACACTCAAAAGGTTTTAGTGTAGAGAGTTCAGGGAACATCATGGAGAGAGCTTTGGCAGAAGGATGACCTAGACGAAGATGCCATAGAAGAGGATCTTCAGAAATGGATACAGCACCAGCAAACTTGGAATCAGAAGAGATGTCGAGGTAATATAGGACGTTCGTCTCATGACCCCCACCAAAAATCTGCCTCGTCCGGATGTCCTGGAAATAACAACAAACCTCGTTAAAAATAACACGACAGTTAGGTTCATGACATAGCTTCTGTACAGACAAAAGACTGAGAGGAAAGGCAGGGGCAAGTGAACATATGTTAATCGCAGCTTGGAAGAGAAATCAACGGTACCAACAACAGTAACTGGGGAATGGTCCCCATTGGCAACTCGAACAGTCTTTACAGAGAAAGACGGCTGGGAGGACGTCAGCAAACTTCCATCTCCCGTTAGATGTGTAGAGGCTTCAGAGTCAATAATCCATATATGTTTAGAGGTAGAGACAGAGTGTGCTACGGTACCTGAGTTAGTAGCTAGACTAGCAATGGAGGCAGAGGCACTATTGTTGTCGACAGAGGAAGTAGAGTCTTGAAGCAGTTGTCGCAGGCGAGCATATTCAAAAGCAATGAAGGGGGTTTGTGCTTCGCTAGTTTGCTGAGAAGATGTATTTTCAGGTGCATCATATTGTGCTTCATCATGAGCACTGTTAGCATTACGTTGCATGACAAACGTTGCCCAGCACGATCAGAAGGACGATTCCAGCGTCCACAGTGCACACATGCTGGATACTTGGCAGTAGAAGAATCACGACCACGTCCACGATAACGCCCAGAAATACGACCTCTTCCAGATTCACGACCACGCCCATGTCCAGAATCACGACCCCGTCCTCCTTGATAGTGTTGACGCCCTCTGTATCCTGAGGAGGTATAATGGGCCGTCGTCTCAGTAGATGTGTGAGTGCTGAGTTGGAGCCTCTAACTCCTGTAGGCGTCCGAAGATGGTCTCAAGGGTGGGTAGAGTGTCAGCCATCAGAAACTGATCTTTCACAGGCTGAAAGAAATCTGTAAACTTGCCACTCAGCCCGTTCTCCCACCTGTTTATCACAACATGCAGGTTGAAAAATAAGAAGTTACTCAAATAGACTCGTAAGAAGCATGTAGTACTCGATAAGGCTTGACTCTCCCTGAGTAGCAGACCAGATCCTCGTGTATATGTCTGAAAGGCGAGACTTGGTCGTCTTCTGAGAATATGTACGCTCAAGGTTTTCCCACATCGCCTTAGCAATGTCTTTGTAAAGGAGATTAGCAGTAATATTTAAATCGACGTTGTTTGTCATCTAAGTGATAACCTGGTAATTGCCAACAAACCAGGTTTCATAATCCTTGTTTGTTTCAGCCAGAGGGACCTTCGTAAGAACATAACTTTTGCACTACCACCAACAAATACTTTGAAAGATTGAGACCATAGAACATAATTTTCTGAGTCCTTCAACTTGATAGAGGTGTTATCATCATAGAAGTAGGATACGCGGGCTTGGTCTCGGCGGACGTCGTGGTGGCAGCTTAGGTCAAGAAAAAGTGACCTTACAGAGTATAGCTTGTCTCAGACAATCAAGTGTTCTAATCTTGTAAGGCAATGTGCTAGGTTTTGTTAGGGCACATGCAGTGACGCTAGAAGTAGTTGGTAGTGGTGGCAAAAAGAGGTGAAGAGGTGCCTGACGGCACTAGGGCGTAGAGGTACTACGTGGTGGCAATGCAAGGAGCGCCTTGCAGGGGGCAGCACGCCTGATGGCGGTGAAAGGAGCCACCAGACTGTGCTAGGGCATGCAGGGAGGCCCTGGTAATCGCGCTAGGAGTGCCTGGGGAGGTTCTGGTCTATAGGGTACGTTGGGCGATCACGCTCGGAACGTAGAGGGGTTCATGGCGATCACGCTAGGAGCGCCTGGCAGAGGCGCGAAGAGGCTTGAGGTGGCGCTCGAGGGTCCTGGCGGCGGTGCCAGGAGCATCTGGTGGTGCGAGGGGCACAGATCAACGCTTGTAGGGGTCAGGTTGAGGCTCTAGGGCTCCTGGCGGCGTGAGGGGTGCCTGACAGAGGCACGACGAGTGCCTGGCGGCACGGGAACCCCCTGGCGGCACTAGTTTGGAGGAGAGGTTGGAGGAGAGGTCGGTGGTGGCGGCGGGTTAGGTCAGAACACCAGTCTAGGACCGCTGCTCTGATACCATGTGGAAAAAAGAATGAAAGAATAGAAATGCTTGTTTTATTCTAGAGGTCTAGGGGTCCTTATATTGGACAAAACCCTAGAGAGCTTAAAGGAGAAAATACATAAATACCACAGAATATTCTTGCCACAGAATATTCTCTTAACATATACTCCTACCACAAAATATTCTCTTAGCATATACTCCTACCACAGAATATTCTCTTAACATATACTCATGCTACATAGAATATTCTCTTAACATATATACTCCTAACATGAAGTATGCTCGATTAGCCAATGGTGCACCGATTACTGATGTTAGCAATGTGAAGTTCTCTTACAGACTCGAGCTCTCTAGGATCTTTTGTTTTTTTCTTGAGAAGCTACGGGATGAATCTACTTTAGAGACCCATCTAATATATGTGTATATATTAAAAAATAAACAGATAAAATCTACAAGCAATGAATTTCGTCTAGATCTTTGTCATGCTCAAGAACATTTTCAAATAAAACCTACCACACTTGAAAATAACATTGTTACTAGCTATCCAGAAGATTCCTGACACATAGAATATTCTCTTAACATATACTCCTACCACATAGAATATTCTCTTAGCATATACTCCTACCACATAGAATATTCTCTTAACATACTCATGCTACATAGAATATTCTCTTAACATATATACTCCTAACATGAAGTATGCTCGATTAGCCAATGGTGCACTGATTACCGATGTTAGCAATGTGAAGTTCTCTTACAGACTCGAGCTCTCTAGGATCTTTTGTTTTTTTTCTTGAGAAGCTACGGGATGAATCTCCTTTAGAGACCCATCTAATATATGCGTATATACAAAAATAAACAGAGCAACGAATTTCGTCTAAATCTTTGTCATGCTCAAGAACATTTTCAAATAAAACCTGCCACACTTGAAAATAACATTGTTCTTAGATAGCCAGATGACACAAATAAGCGCACAGATCCTTCTTCCATCAGCCAACCCTGTGCCCAATCTCTGCAAAATGAATTCCAAAAGGAATCCATATCGCCCCACTGGATACCAGGAAAATCAGCAGCTCTCCATGCCTCCTGGCCCAAGGCACTGAAAAAAGGGTGATCAATATCTTCGTCGCTTCACAGTATATTCTGCAGGTCTCCTCTGCCCGAGGAAAAAAATCTAGCTTGCTTAATCCCGATCATGATTTTCCCTCTCCTTCGCAACCAAAAGAAACCCCGAATCCGACCAGGCTCCAAATCCTAGCACAATCCCGAGCAGGCTCCTCACCATCCGCTACGGGCATGCCCCCGGACAGGGCATGCTCGCTCAGCAAATGCCCCGTCTGGGCATCGGATTATTTTTTTCCCCGATCTGGGCACCGATCGGCGTTCCATTCGCCGATCGGCGAACGGTTCGCCGATCGGCGAATGGAGCGCCGATCAGTACATAACTCCCATATTTGTGCATCCGAGGAACAAGATTAATTCACCATAACCTATCTAATTTCTCGGATAATAATCTACAGATTTTCAATTATTTTGAACCTAATCTTGATTCCATTGTGATGTAATGTTGCTAAATGTTTTATACACAATTGTCATATTTTTAATGTTTGACGGAAGTTTGATAGTAAATGTAAATGAGATAAATACTATTTTTGAAAGAGAGAGAACATCCATTCATCATATTCATTGGAAGTAGACATGTAGTACCATTACATCAAATTACTTCAAACATCACACGATTTTATAAATATATCCATTCACTGTCTACGAGAAGTCTCGCTCTGTGAATGGATTCCTCCTCATCACTGCTACGGTCAAGAATTCCTCCTCATCATATACCTCAGTTTGCGGAGAAGTCTCGCTCTGTGAACTATTGACCGTAGCAGGGGGCATGGTCTGAGGCGAGTAGTCAGTGAAAGGAGACTGAGCTGATTGAACTTCTTGACCCAGCTGACGCCGCTCCTCCGAAGGGTACTCTGTAGGGTCCTCAGAATGCTGCTCTTCCGAAGGGTACTCTGTAGGGTCCTCAGATGGCCCTGGCAAAGGTGAAGGGGGGTGCACAAAGACTGGTGTCGGTCGTGGTGACCCAAGTGGAATAGTTGCTGTCCCATGAGATCCACGTGAATTGGATGGATGGCGTACTGCCAAGATTCTATTGTACGGGGGTGGACGCACCGATTTACGGGCCGTGAAGCGAGTTTTTTCCATAACCTGCACAAGTACAATTACATACAAAATTTTATATATTTAGATATTTAGTGCTCGTCAAAGAAAATATCAATTGCATTATAGGAAAACACTTACTGGAAATTTCACCACGAAATATTTAATAATAGAAAAAGAAAATAACACATCCCATTAATTGCAAGAGCTTGATTACAGTCATTACGAAAATGTTATCGAGGATACATTTTTATTCTAGTCAAACATTTGTCGTGCCCTACGGAATATTCCCGATAATCTAGCCCTACGACCTCTGCTACCTCCACCAGAGGTACTTCCACTCTCCACACTTGTCTCTCGTGTTTGTTCTCTAACTGAAGTTGTTCTGTCAAGCTGTGGAGATTGTTAGTGATGCTGCATTGGATATTGGGGAGGACCTTGGTCCTGCTGGTGTGGATACACCAAATCCGGTCGCGGATGCGGTATACTACGGAATGGAGGTGGACGCTCTTGGCTCGCATAGTATGAAAAATCAACAAAAGGCTGAGGAGGAGTAATATGGCTGGTTAGGCCCTCCGAGACTGTCTGCGTAGTGGGGGTTAGATACCAAAAGTCATAAGCCTGTGATGGTTGCGTCAGCTGAGTCTGTGTTGCAGGCCCTGCCTGAGATGGTCCTGCCTCGGCATCATGAGTACCGACAGCAGTGGTAGGTCCAGCAGCAGGATAAGTTGTGGAGAAGAAAGGGACTGTTGATGGCTCATTGGAATAAGAGTACCGCGGATGGTACTGTGTCATTTGATCCATCAATCCAAAAGTATGCAGTGCTGAGTCCAACAAACCGATTACATTCTGCAACTCTGAGCTGCGTTCGTAATGCTCAAGAATATCACGTGCCTCATATACGCTCTGTGATATTAAAATCATCACATAGTTTTCCTATAGGAGACCAATTTAAGTAACCAATGAGATAAAATAAAGCTCATACCCCAGGCCTGTATCTAGGAGCATAAGGTTCATATGCAAGCCGTGGTACAGGGATTGATGTCTGAATCCAACGTCGGGTAATTTGCCAATACCATTGCATGTATCTTGTTACCCATTGTTCAAAATTTTCCAGCGATGCTCTCTCCACCACAATTGTTTGCCGTCTCCGATTCCACTGAAGTACCTACTCACGGAGACGGTCAACCCAATCGATCGGATCATTATCCCTCTGTCTAGTCCGACGCTCAGGAAAAAATATTCTTGGCATCGGCTCAGGGATATGGGGGCCCAGATCAAATTGTCGCATGACTCGATCAGGCATATGCATCACCGCCACGTTAAAACAAATCAGAACTGTTTGTGACATCCACACCTCCGCTCCTTCTCGGCAAATTACAGGTAAGTTATTTACGATGTCCATGTCATATGGAGACCACCGTATCTATTAAATATTTCCAATTACTAGTCAGTAAGTTTGCAGTGATCATCATAATCCCCAAACAACATACCTGATGTTCCTGCTGAGTATCTAACTCATTGCGGTAGAAGGGTAGATTTCTAGTCTGCACATTTTCTACGAAGGACCTCCTCCCCGATGTCCATCTGTGCTCAATAACATATCGGTTTCAAAGTATAGTTTAACAGTATAATACTATAATATTTTGTTGTTTTACCTGCATGCGTAGGGTCCTCGAAGCATAAAATCTTGATCCAGACGATATGGACGAGGAACACCAATGTGTATATGCTCCCACGACCAACACTGTAGTAAGGTCAGGAAGGGATAACATCGCTTTGATTTGCCCAAGGAGCACTCGCCCAATTGTTGGTACAATTGTGCGAGTACAGCAGCCCCCAAGCCAACTGTCCACACTCTTATAAGTTCTCCAATAAACGAAGGTACCGCAGTGGTACTTTATCACCCGTTGAGTCTGGAAGGATGGACTCTCCAATTTGATATAAAATGAAGGCACGGACTATTCTCACCAGACGATTTGCATATTGTTCTAAAAGATTTGCATATGTGAGAATGTTTTCACAGATCCAAGACAGCTTCAGTCGTCCGCTAGATATGTGCTCCCCTCTTCCAGTGCTCGGATTTATGCCAAGCATTTGTTCGCAATAGTCAGCCCATTCAAAACGAGAGGGGTGCTCTAGGCCAGTCACGGGGGGCCCATTGACACGGAGGCCTTTCAAAATGGAGACATCCTTTAATGTTACGGTAACCTCACCATATCGAAGATGAAAAGTGTGCGTCTCTGGCCTCCAACGTTCCAATAACGCCATCAGAAGTGACTGATCCAGGTTGGCCCTTTTTAGATTGGTGACACAACGCATGCCTGCCACCTCAAGTAGTTGATCGAAAGCCTCACTATGTTGTTTCAGCAGAATCTTGTTAACAATACGGTCATGCTCCACAAATCTGTAATGTTGTTAGAAGGATACGTTGTTAATGTACGTAGAATGCAATTTACACAAATCAAATGGTTTGTAAAGCATACCGAGGTATCCTCATTCAGCGGAAGGGCAGAGATATGGCTGCTATGTTGGACCAATACTGAGGTATCAACTGGTCCCGGTAATGAATCCATTCCTATTGAAGCATAAGTAATATAACATTTGTAATTTAAAAGGGAATATATACATATATGAACAATCTGGTCAAAATTATGATAAGTTTCATTTAGCGTCCAGGACACGTCGCTCGGGTATGACCGACCTGTCTACATAATCCACATCTAATATTTACACGACCCATTTCATCCATACTATTTCGTATCCTTACAGATTGTGGACGTCCAGGTCCTACTTCTATATTTGGAGGCATCAAAATAGATCTTGGGACGTTCGCCGGCCAAAATCGACGATCAGGAATTGGTGAGAATTCGACAGTGTGCGTCAAACGAAATGCAGCTGGTGTATAAAACCATGAACAGTTTTGTACATGCTCGATTCCAACGTTAACTGAACCACAGACGGCAATTCCATGTGAGCAGGTGATATGCATGCATTGCATGAACCCGCATGTGCACTCGGACTCTGTTCCGTTAAGGATGACTCTGTAATTTCCTTCTCTAGACCTCACTTCGAAAACAGTCTGAGAAAATTGCTCGACATCGTGGGTTCGAGTTGCAGAAACATTTTCAGTTAAAATTTGATTATATCTCGGCATTAACTCTGAAGTTATCATCTGCCCTTGTCTGCGACGGGTCACGAAATATGTATTCATTCGGTAGAAGATGGCAAGAATCATCGTCAATATGGGAAGTCCCTGGCATGCCTTTCAAAACACTATTGAAGCATTCCGATAAATTGGTTGTGGTATTCCCATACCGACGGCCTTCATCGTAACTTATTGCCAAAAGGTACGATCCCCGCCTTCTTGACGAACAATCCAATCATAAGCATCTAGGTCATTTGATCGGATTTGTTCCATGATTCTATTATGTGCGTGTGTGTTGGTGACTGCACCCACGCTATAGAATTTTCCTGTAGCCCAAGTGTCATGTCCAGCACGATGCATATTCGCCTTCATGTGTCGCAGACAAAATCGATGACAGTGTCTACGTTCTGTTGGAAAGTACTTCGGTAATAACTGCTTCAAACCTGGAAATCGATCGCTCAAAAAGCAAATCCCATCACGTTGCACCAAATATGCCAACTTGTGTAAGAAGAACTCCCACACAGGTATGTTCTCCTTTTCAACCACTGCAAAAGCAACTGGAAATAGGTGACCATTTCCGTCGACGGACGTATCTACAAGTAGGTGTCCTTTGAATTTGCCATGCAGATGAGTAGCATCGATACTCAACACTGGACGACAATGCTGAAAACCCACTAAGGATGGCTCGAACGCCCAAAACAGACGAAAGAATGCAATTTTATCTTCAACAATTGCTCTAGTCCGTGGATCTCGATATGGTTCAGTTTCAAATTCATACCACGATCCAAGATTAGTCTGTTTCATCGTCCACATAAACCTACGAATATCTGCGTAAGATGACTCAATGTCACCAAATATTGTAGCCAAAGCATTTTTTCTCCCAATCCAGGCCTTTTTATATGATATAGTGACATGGTAAGTATCAGACACTAAACTTTTAATCATATTAGGCGTCAATGTTAGGTTGGATCTCAATGTCTTCAAGATGAATCTGCTAATAAATTTTGCGCACTGCCTATTATCAGTTAGAAGGACTGGATTTCGACATGTATGTTCGTCTCGATACGTCCGGACTTTCCAAATTTCACCCTTCTTACTGTGACTCGCATGTAACCTCCACTTGCAGTTTGGCAAAGCACACGCAATGGAGTATATATCTTTCTTCGAAGCTATTACTTTGTATTGGACGTACTTGGCCATACTCCATGTACTCACAGCATCAATTAAATCTAACTTCGAAGGGAAAGTTTTATTCTGCGAATACTCAAGTCCACTACGATCAGGGTAAATGGTCTCTTGGGGCTCGCTCAGGAATGGTATCTCATCTGCATATGTGTTTGTTATCCAGTCTTCATCCTGAAAGATATCAGGCAGCTGCGGCATTGGATCCAATGTAATAGCATAATCAACAGGGGGATCAAAAATAGGTTCATTGTTTATTGATCCTATAAGTGATTCTTGTCCGTGAATGTCCTCATATGCGACATTCAGATCAGGGATAGCCTCATCCTCCTCAATGCCAGTATCGTCATCAACTTCATTTACGTCGTCATTATCCTCATCCTCTAAAGGCACATCTTGCACTTCTATTCCTCCTCGAGATGATTGAGCGACATTGGATGCATCAAATAAGGGATTTTCTATTGGATCAGCTTCGACCATCAATTGCATCATTCCAAGAGAACGAGCAATATTTAACATCAAACCCGTAGTCTGGTTATCTGAGACAACGATTGGACAGAATGTGTTGACATTCATCGGCCATCTACAGGTGACTCGTACACTATATTGGTCTTGATTATAACCAGTTATAGCACAAACACTGGATAACAGATCTTCGAAGTTGATACCTAATGGAAGGCCTATCATTTGACTTCTACCCCCTTCGTAACTAACACTTCATTTTCATAGACGATTCTGTCGTTCCAAGAGATATACAATGCAGCAAGATCGGCCATAATCTATGAATGGGGGAAGTCAATTAAAATGACTTAAAGTTAATTAAAAAGACTTAAAGTTAATTAAAATGATTTGATTATACTTTAATACAATTAATTTACTTAATTAAACTTATTAGCTAATCAGGATAACTTAATTAAAGATGATTATATTTACTTAATTAAGCTTAATTACATTTACTTAATTAGGTTACCTAATTAGATTTACTTATAATAATTCAATTATATTTATTAGTTTATTACACTTATTAATTAATTACAATTAGTTCATTATACTTATTATTTAATGACACTTGATATTTAATTACATTTACTTAAATATACTTAACAGCAATTAATTTACTTATTTACACTGACTACATTAAGTTAATTAAACTTACTTGTATTAACTTCATTAGACATAATTACATTTACTTAATTATACTTAATTATGTTTATTTAATTACATTTAGTTAATTACAGTTATTAATTTATTAGACTAATTAATTAATTAAAGTGATTTGATTATACTTTAATACAATTAACTTCCTTAATGACACTTATTAGCTAATTACAATAACTTAATTAAAGATGATTATATTTACTTAATTAAGCTTAATTACATTTACTTAATTAGGTTACCTATTTACATTTACTTACAATAATTCAATTACATTTATTACTTAATTACATTTATTAATTAATTACAATTAGTTTATTATACTTATTACTTAATTACACTTGATATTTAAGTACATTTACTTAAATATACTTAACAGCAATTAATTTACTTAATTACACTGATTACATTAAGTTAATTAATCTCAATTACATTAACTTCATTAAACATAATTACATTTACTTAATTACACTTAATTACGTTTACTTAATTATATTTAGTTAATTACAATTATTAATTAGTTAGACTAATTAGTTCATGACATTAACTTAAATACACATAATTTTTAAATAAATTAATTTGAATACACTTTCTAATTTTATTCAATAATTAATTATTAATTAAAGGATAATAAAAATAATTACTTGGATTAAATATTCTTAATTATTAAATACTCTAAACTCTTAAATTCTAATAAAGAAAACCAATTAATTAACAATTTGTAATAAAAATTTAAAATGATTTATATTCCCTTAAAAGTTTTTTTTAATTACTTAAATAACTCTAATCATCATTACATGAGCTCTCCGCTGACATGGGTATACATGGACAATCAAATAAAATCAAAGCTCCTATACAACGAATAGATCATGCAAAAGTTATAATCTTTTCCTTTAAATCAGGTATATTAATTTGGTAAACAACTAGAGATTATTTTGTGTAAATGGACAGAGACTAAATATTGAAATGATAATAAATATTTCTATAAAAAAGAACTACATTAAGTAAATGAATATTAATCAGAATAAAAATATAAATTTTAAAATACAAAAAATACCTACTATGGAGAAGCACAAGAAACTACCCCGGACGTACCTCGGACAAGGATTCCAAGACGGAAAGAGGGAGGGAGCGCAAGAGGAAGGAATGAGGGGAGGTGTGGGTCGAAGTGAGGGGGTGGGGGCCTTTTATAAGTAGGTCGGGGCGTTCATTCGGCGTTCCATTCGCCGATCGGCGAACGGTTCGCCGATTGGACCCCTGAAAGACCGCGCCTTCAAGCTTGGAGACCGCGCTTCCTCAAACGTTGCGCACACGCGCGCGTTGAGGACTGGGCCTCCTCGACGACCGCGCGCACGCGGGTTCACTTTTGTCATGTACCGGCCTGATCGGTGAGCCGTTCGCCAATCGGCGAATGGAACGCCGATCGGTGCCCAGATCGGGAAAAAAATAATCCGATGCCCAGACGGGGCATTTGCTGAGTGAGCATGCCATGTCTAGGAATTTGCTCATCCGCTACAGTAGGATAAGAAATAATGCCATGCGCTTTATTGATTAAGAACACCCAATCTCTTCAACACCATGAATTCCTCCCATTAGATGGTTTCTCCAAACTCACCAATCTGCCCGAAAGGCATAGAAATTCCTCTCTCTGATCCGATAACTCTGACGCAAAAACAGATGTCCAAGATACCTCAGACCAAATATATGCAATGCTAGCTTCCCTATCCTGGGCCAGAGCAAAAAGCCAGGGATATAGGTCACAAAATGCTCCTTCCTCTGACCAATCGTCCATTCAAAAGCGAAACATTGTACCATCTCCCAAAATTGCTCGCATCGAGGTCATCACGTCTGTAAAACTGCGCAAATACCTCTCTAGAAAGTGGTTGGCAAGGACACACATCATCACTATACAGACACAGGCTGGAAGACACTCCATAAATCGATCTAATAAACATGGTCAGCATATCATTTCCATCTCCCCATATCCTTAACACCCACTTCGCTATTAGAGCCTTATTCATAACCCATATACGTCGCATTCCTAAGCCACCTTCCATGATAGGTGTTGTCACTAGCTCCCAATCAACCAACGCAATTCCTCTACATTTAGAGGACGACGATTAGAAGAAACGATACATCAAAGCCTCCAGTCGTTTGTGGATGCCAACTAGAAGCACCTCGTAGAAGTAGAAAAGACGGGAATAGCATAAAGCAATGCTTTTACCAAAACGAGCCGCCCGCCCCTCAAAAGAAAAGACGCCTTCCATCCGGCCAGCTTCTTTTCACCTTCTCCACAACATGTTGCCAATCAACCTGTCTAGTTCTCCCACACAATGGTATCCCAAGATACTTGATAGGCATGCCTTTCTAAGCCATTTCCAGTACCTCTACACAAGTTGAAATATCCTCTGCAAGAATGTTGAAGGGGACAAAAGTAGATTTTGCCCCATTAACCTTCAAACCCGACATCTCGAAAATATCTAAAACCACACTAGCAGCCTTGCACTCTGTCGCTCCTCCCTCAACGAAAAAATGGTATCGTCTGTATATTGCAGCAAAAGCATCAAGATGTTTTCCCTAGTGTAGCCAGTGTTCCCTACTTAGTAAGCCCCACCATAACTGTCACCGCATCTGCAACCAGAACAAACAATAAGGGAGCCGACGAACACCCTTGCTTCACTCCTCATGGCTGGAAGAAGACACCCTCCTACTTCCATTAACCAACATCGAGCACAAAGATCTGGTAATGCATCTCTTCCTCTAATCAATCCAAATATCCGAAAATCCCTCCGGACTAAAGAAGCACATATGAAACTCCAACTCATACTGCCATACGCCTTCGAGAAGTCAATTGTCCAAAGAAAATCCGCTACTCCCCTTCTCTTCTAATCTGAAACAATCTCTGACACCATAACCACTCCGTCTAGCAGTTGGCAACCAAGAATAAGAGTAGTCTGAGATGGCAAAATGAGATCATCAAGAACACCCGTGAGCCGATTAGCCACGACTTTAGCCATAATAAGGTAGATAACATGGGACAACATAATGGGTCTAAATTCGTCCACACGTTTTGCCTATTTCTTCTTCAGAAACAGGAAGATCAAGGAACTGTTTAGCTTCTCCAAATCCCTGTTCACACCACAAAACTCCCAAATCAGTGCCATGACGTCCTCCTCCACATCTCAATATTCCCTGTAGAAAAAGATAGGCAAACCATCCTATACCCGATCATTCGTTTGCATTGAGATTGAAAACTACATGTCACACATCTTCCCTTGAGAAGCCTAAAATAAGCATCTCCCTCTGATCCGTCCTCAAAGTCTGGGCTCCTCTACTAGTCCATCTGGCACATACCGTCGATCTCTTCCAGCTAAACTCCTAAAAATGACCCACAAAAGCCGCTCCAATCACCCCTTTCCCCTTAAGCCCTCCCCCCCCCCACCTGCAGATCATGGATCATATTCCCCTCCTTACACTAGCCATCACGTGGAAGAACTTTTTGTTTGCATCACCCTCTCTCACTCACTTATGTCTTGATCTATGCTGCCACTCCACCTCTTTTCACTTGTCTTCCTTAGCTACAACCTTTGGTTGTTCACTTCTCGCCACTCACTAAGATCATGTTCATCCTCTATTCTAGCCAACCGTGCAATCTCCAACTCAGCCACTAGACGTCGCTCTTCTTGCTTCTGTTGCAGCTCCCTTCTATGCTTCACCAACATCCCTCACAAACACCCAATCTTCTGGGCCATCCTCTGAGTCGCTGACCCATCCGCCTACATTGAACCAAAACTCTGCAACCAACTCCCTTAAGCCTCTGTCTAACAATCATGCCTCTCAAACCTGAACAAAGAGTGGGGAAGCATCCCCTCGTCCAAATCCCAGCAAATAAGCGTGTGATCATGCCTTAATCTGGGAAGGACCTCAGTTTAAGAGAGAGGAAACATCTCCAGCAGCTCTGTAGAAGCCAAAAAACAATCGAAGTGGAATGTTGAAGAGTTCTTATGCCATGTGAAACACCTATTAGTGGTGTTCATCACATCTAGCTCCAATTCTCCAATGAAATCCAAGAACTCCGTTGAGCCCGGATCATGTTCTTCCCTATCACCAGAATGATCTGAGCCAAAAAGCATCACATTAAATCAACCCTCCAATAAGCCACAAGAAGGTTGGGCAATCCCTCCTAATCGATCGTAACTTCCCCCACAAACAGAATCACACAGAGCCCCAGAAGCAGTGTTCATGAAATTGGTCCATGACGCTAAATATGCCTATCCAGCCGCCATGACGCATTGCATTCCTCAAGCGCCGCATTATGTGACCTATGCGCATAAGTGGGTTGCTTATTCGGCTCGTGTGAACGCTTAAGTGCCATCAAGCGGTTACCAGGGTATATCAGGTGCACTCGAAAATGGATCTTCAAGATCCGAATCCAATTGGTCACTTTCCCACTCCAGTAAACCCTTCTGCTTCCGATACCCATCTCTCGAAACCCATCTCCAGAACACCAAAACTCTTCTTCCTGAAACCCTATGCCTGATTGATGCGAAGCCAAACCGCCTGTGTTAGACCGCCGCGAAGCTCCTCCGCTTCCAACCTCCTCCGCAAAACCAAACCCCATCTCACAAAACCCAATATCTACCTTCAACCTCTGCTGCGAAGCTCCTCCACCTTTGATGGACGCTCCTTAGCCTAGAAGCTTCTCCGTCGCCATGAAGCTCCTCTACCTCTGTGAAGCTCCTCTGTCAAGTTTTTTATGCCTCCTCATCATTGTTAGGTATACATTTCTAATTTTTTTCGAGTCAAGGTACACTATTTATTTATTCTAACATTCAGTTCTAAGTACATCTTATATTCACCTACCCTTTCTAGGTTTTTTTCATGTTGTGAAACACATATTGATCTTTATCATTAAATCGATTACTTGTTTTACTTGTATACTTGTGTTATTGTATCATTACTTGGAGTTTATGTTAAGTTTCCAGCATACACAACTTAAGTGTAAGAGACCTACCATCAAGTGAAGGAAACTTAATGTTCATGTTGAATGGACTTAGTGGACTTAAAATTGAGTTAATGCCAGTTCAGTTAATTTCGAATTCAATGGTGGAAATCAAGGATAGATTCAGCTTGCCTCAGTTTCACGACATCTAAATGATCTTTAATAGTACATATTTATTTGAATATCACCTATCTTTACTCATAAGTTCAGTTCAACAGTGGTTACTTTTGAGATATTAATTAAAAATTAGACAACAATGTAGAAATGCATATACCCCGCATATGCCCATGCATACTCGCTTAATCACTATTCGGTGACACGTCCGAACACATACGCATACAACTTTCCTGAACCTTGCCTAGAAGGCCCAAAATCCGAGGACAGAAGAACCCTTCCCTCACCAAACATATGCTCTAGCAGCACAAAAACATATTTATGGCCCACTCTATCATCTAGCGCTACAAAGATGTCCCGTCCCATAATGCCACCACACCACTCGCACTTCCAACGGCAGGGATCGCCCTAAAGTCAGAAAACAGGTAACCTCCCACAGACCTTCGCACATCTAACCCCCAATCTGCCAACTTCAACTCCCGCAGAAAGACCACATCTGCACGCCATGACACCAAGAGTTCCATAACCCTCCTCTTCTCCCGATCCTACAACTCCCACACATTCCAAATGACAATCTTCATGATCCATTCAGAGTGTTAACGACGGGTAAAACTACCCCAAGACATTCCACAACCCATGCATGAATGTCCACATCAACAATCAAGCCATCAACAACAACCTTCAAGCCCTCATCCTACCCAGCTACAGTCGACTCCTCCCCCCTCAACTCCTCCCTCCCTTCTGATGAAACAAAATCCCCAGATTTATCCCCCAATTTCCTCTCCAGCCACAAACGAGCATCCGACCTACTCCTCTTTCGCGAGAAAGAGAGGCGGAACCCCCTGAGACCTTCGCGCACAGTCCTCCAAAGCCAAACACCTCCGCCTACACGCCCTCTTAGCTGACAACCTTCGCTTTTCAAGTCTATCGCACTGCTTCAGAGTAGCAGCACCTGTAGCTTCCACAACCATCTCCCCCCGCTGTCTTCACCAATCGAGACAGGAGGTAGAAGCCCCATAGTCACCCTAGCCTCCCCCTCAAATCTCCGAAGACACCCCCCACCTTACCCGAGGGGAACCAACGAAGCAAACAAGCCATTCAGATAGCCCTTCTTCATCAAGCTCATACAAACTCTGGATCGATGTGACTATGTCCAACCCCATTGGCTCCAGCATCCGTAGGCTACCTGAAGCTACGCACGACCCACTCCCAGATACTTGGATCGGGCAGATTAGACCCGCAACACATGGGTCCAAAGTCTGAATAGCCTCGCAACTTTGCAACTCCTATTGGAACCCCGACAGGAGCCAACCTAGAAAAACCAACCCCGAACTGTTTCTCTCCAACGCTTACACTTGCTTTATTCAAAAAACAATACGACACAAAATTAGGGAAATCCCCTAAAGTCATCCAGGCCCTTCGTCGACAGATCTCGTGAAGTAACCGCCCCTGAGATTCGGAGATTTCATACAGGAGATCTCGACGGTAGCGACTATGCCAAGGAAGCAGCCATCTTCGACATCTAGCTCCCCTCTGATCGCCTTGTCAACTCCATCGGCACACAAGCCCCAACCAAGATTGGCAACCTCCCCGATTGTACTACCATCTATGCCACCTTCCTCGGTCGCCCTACCAAACTACAACTCTCCCATGCCTCCTGTCAGCTCACCTCGCCAATCGCCTCTGCAAGTTCAAGTTGAAAACAAGTCTCCCAATCTGAAACTCGACCACATCT
This sequence comes from Ottelia alismoides, assembly GCA_037367405.1. Taxonomy (NCBI): domain Eukaryota; kingdom Viridiplantae; phylum Streptophyta; class Magnoliopsida; order Alismatales; family Hydrocharitaceae; genus Ottelia; species Ottelia alismoides. The sequence continues at coordinate 772,185 of JAZKJV010001598.1, forward strand.
AATATCTCTCTTGGAGATCCTTTCATTTGTACAAGCACCTCCCACCTCTCCCCCTGGAGTAACCCAGTGCGGAGGACCGCTTCCACGACCCCCCACTGATTTCAGAGCCTCCTAGACAGTCCAGAAACCACAACACCTCAATAGGAGAGCATGCACCTCAAGCAACCATCGCAATTTCATTTCCACAACCTCGTCACAAAGTCGAGGTTTCCTCCAAACCACCATCTCAATGAAGAGTCCCTCGCCATCACCATGAACCCTTGTACCTCACCTATCTCTAAACCACAAACTCACAGAAACTCCTTAGAAAGCAACAAAGCATCCTCCAGACCTCCCGCCAAACACCCTCTCTCCAAAACCATAAGCACCGACAGGAGGTCAACCTTATTCCCTTCAACGATTAGAACCCCATCGATTGGGTCCAAATGGTGTTCGAAAGTCTCCTTCAGCCTCCTTGATGCATGGGTCGATGTCCATCTCCACCAAAGCCGAGGGGCAGTTCCTCCGAAAATGGCCTTCTTTGTGACACCGGAAACAAATTGATGCCCAGGTTGCACACTGTCGTTTCACGTGCCCCTCCATGATGCACTTGAAGCACCGCAACAACACGTGTGGAGATACAAAGAAACCATTGCCACCCGCAACAAAGAAACGAGATGGGCCACTACCATGTCCCCAACCTCTCCTCTCTCCCTCCACATTGCCAATGGCCCTCTCTCGCGTCCGCCCTCATGTTTCTTCGATAGCCCATTCCCCACCAGCCCCTTCCCCCTCTCCGGACCCTCTCTCCCCCCGCTCATTGTTCCCTCTCGTGTGTTCTTTTTTCTCTAGGGTCTTTTGTGCACCCGACTTTCCTTTGAACTTATTATATGTGCATAAATTATGTTGGGAGCTTAATTGTAGAGTGAATTTTGGTAAGCATCTTTGCTATGTTGAAGTTTTTTTTTTGAGACCGAAGATGGGGAAACACGTGAAGCCCCCCCCCCTACACACAAACACACGTATATTAAGTTATTGGAAAGATACAAGTGTTACCTCAGAGGAGCCAAGATTCAAGGAGACCCTTGACATGGAAGATTACATATTTTCATAATAAAAGCGATCGGACGAGAAAATAACTCTATTTCTAGATAACCAAAGTGCCAGATTACACCGACGAGCCAGAGCATATAAAAGTCATCTCGGGATTTAGCACGGTAGATAGAGTCCCAAAAGCTTACAAGAGCATTGTTGTCTATCCAATCAATCTCCAAATCTAGCCAGATAGCTTTTGTCCTTTCACAAACGAAGCACATGTGGTCAATGGTTTCTGTTGCATTTTCACAAAGAGGAGACAAGTCATTCTCACTTTCATTGAACCTGGACCAACGATCCCTCGTAAGAATTCTCCCTCTGCGCATCAACTACAAGAAAACTCTGATACATGTTGGCACCTTCAAACTGCCAATAAATCTACAGTCTCTAACCAAAATGCCAGACTTTGTAACAGGTTGATCAACTCTTTTATAAGCCTTCTTTAAGGAGAAATCACAGTCACTCCAGATCCAATGATCTCTCCCTAACCAGGTATAGAGAGAAAATAAAGTACATCCTGGAGGTCGACAAACTCCAATATACGTTGATCCAAGGATGCTCCGTTAAAGGTGGCAATCATGCATTGTCAATCTAAATGTCCACAACTCGTGCTTCGTAAGAGTCAGAGAGAGCGAACAAATGAGGGAACCTTGTTGCCAGGGTTCCACCACCAGTCATCCGTCCAGAAGCGTGACAGATATCTATGCTCCAACTTGAGTGCTAGTGTCGAAGGATGTTCATTTTATACCTAGTGTAACCCTAGCCATAGCTTTTCCCCTTATAAGAACTGAGGCATCTATTCATAATGTAAAATATAATTCTTCTTTCCTTTCAATATACATCAAAGTTTGTATACTTCATTTCACATGAACCCTTATCTACTTCTCACTTTTAGCATGAGTACATTATTAACAAATGAAATACGTGAAAAAAACCTATAGTAAAACGAGGGGCTAAATACTATCTTTAAAGAAGGATCGTGAAGTATTCTTTAACAAGATTGAGATACTATCTAAGCTGATATAACAAACATGGGCACATGTTCAATACTGCACAAGAAGAAAAGACATGGATTACAGAAATATGAGACCAAGATAAGTTTGGATTTCAAAACCACCGATTTCTATGCAGGAACCACCCCTTCCAAGCATTGTATAAACCAGCATCTATATCTCTAACCATCATTGTCATCGAATTCACCGAGCACCACTTAAGTCTATTAGTGCACATATGGTGCTCACCTATTAGGTTCAGCCCAACATATTATGCAAATTTTGGTGGGAGAAAGGAAAATGTTGTATTCATGGAATGGTTGTTAACCAAAACACCCCATCCAACACATTACATGAGCATAACATGAATGATCCACTATTAATACTGTCCTATTCAATGAAGTTTTAGAAGCTAACTTAGGTTGAAATTCCAATGTCATTACCAACTCTTGCAGATGCTATCGCTAGTGCTCAACAAAACCTGGCATGCAAGGAATAGAGAATTCCAATTATAACCATATATTAATTCAAAAATCTGCATTCCATGGTTTGAGATTCAATGAACTTCCAAAAAAAATGTTAATATAAGCTATATTGTGAAAATATGAACTTACACATACAAATGCTCGAGAAGCAGAACATATTCACAAAATTACATGTTGGACTTCCTCTCCCATCTTTCCTTGGCATCAAGTCTGACAAAGAACAATATGCCTCGACATGTTACTCATTATAAGCACAGCGGATTCAATATTTTGTAGAAACAAACTGTGTAACGTTGTTTTCTCAGAAGTAATGCATAAAATCATTTATGGAAATCTGACGCAACTAGTAGAGAAGTCTAGTCATGAACATAACTGCATGCACTAATTCCAGAAAAGCCAAGAAGCAAAAATATATATTCCACAACAATGCGGGCTAGTTTAGTGGGCCCTCACCAGCTAAGCATAATGGTCTTCCCTACCCCCTTCGTCAATAAACTTCTCACTCCCTTCGTCAACTAGTAATATAAAAGCTCAGCGATGTTTAATATACTATTCTCGTTCACCTGCTGCTGATCCCTCCCTCCCCACTGCCAGGCAGTCGGGGGTCTTACCGCCATTACTGTAATTGGTGGTCTCTGACCACTGTTGGCTGTGAAACCCTGCAAACTACCTGCTACAATCACTAGTCACTGAAAAAAACCATTTCAAAATACGAGTACAGATTTTTACGTAATAGTCTCAAAATAAACCAGCAAAAACCCTAACTCCTTGGTACTATCATCAAAAAAGTTCATCAAGATGGGTAAGAAAATGCACAGAACACAGGTCCTCTCAACCCTAACTTGGGGACATACCGGACTCATTGGTACCATGTATTATATTCTCAAGGCAACATCCAGCACACGTGAAAACACAACTCTGTACTCTCCAAATGCCTCCAGAAACAATTTGTGCAAGTTGTCTATCAATATGTCATGTAAACACATAATCATTGGGATTTTTTCCAGTTTTTTCCTTTTGATATTTTATTTTCCTCTTCAGATCGGAAATCAAAATTTCATATTCTCCCCTCATCCAATTCCTAAAAATAAGATTCATAATTTTGGAGAAATCAAAGGGAAAAATATCTCATCAATTTGATAAAAAAAAACGGTGAGTGCACATTTGCTTGAAACATTTCTCAGGTGATTGTTTTACGCCTTTGAGTACATATGGATCCTTTGATTATGTCCTGACAGAAATCCGATTGGTGTGAGTAAACTATCAAAGATACCTCTTCTCATTGATCACTAGTATTATACATCTAGTATTGGCATCATGATCCTTACCAGTGTCAATTACCACCCAAATATCCTTTATAGCCTGATGCTGGCTCCCAGATGCATCTAAATTCATGGACTCAACCTAAGAAAAATAGTCGAATCTTTCAACATGGATTTGAGCAAGAATTCATGTAGCCGACCCTACTCATAGTGGGAAAAGGCTTAGTACATTTTTTAACCTAAGAAATTGCCCAACTTAGTCTTGCACATTCTTTGTGTGAGACTGAAGAGCATGTGATCAACATCCTCAGGAGCATATATGCAAATTAGGGTTACCATGCCAAACCCCATTACACACTTGGACCCTAAGGTGTATGTTGTCACTCTCCTCCTATAAACCACGGGAAAAACATAATCTTCGCGGAATATTGGTCCTGCCAATGAGTATACGACCTTTAATCATCAAAACGTCTACACACTTTAAAACCCAGAAGGTGCTAGCCCTCCAAAGTCAAGCGATCCAGTGTCGAGGGATTCACGGAGTAAGAGCTCAAGTTTTCCACCATCCGTAAGAGCCTCTCTTTTATTCGACCAGCCTGTATGCTGGATGCTCATGTGCGCTCCTGGATGATGCAGCCTGGATAGGCGCGACGATGTGCCTAGGGTTGCCACAGCCTGGATAGGCCCTGTGCATCCGCCAAATAGCCCTGAAGATGCCTCGAAGATGTGGCCTTGAAAATGCGATGATGGAAGAACCTCTGCTTGATCTCGCGACCTGAGAATGCTCTGATGATAATGGACAGAAATTAGGGTTTCAATAGAAACCGTAGAACTTTGACAGAACTTGAACAGAAATAATAATCATCTTCAAGAACAACTTGACAATTGAATCTCGAAAACAAAAAAAAAACTTCAAGAACAACTCCTCGAGAATTGACCCGCTCTGATACCATGTTAGAAAATAGGAAGCGGAAGCGGAATTAGAAATAAAGATAAAGAACTTGAAGAACACAAAATTTAACGTGGAACCCTACTCCCTATGGAGCGGGATGAAACCACGGGAGAAGCCCTCAAAGGGGCATATGCTTCACTATTTTTTCTCAATGGATACAGGAGGTTTGCGGCTCTTTATATAGCCTCCACAGAGCCTCCAAGTCCCACCACTAGTAGATGTGGGACTAAACATATGGATGAGGTAAATGGATCCTGGAGAGATCCATTTGCCCATCTCCCATACATATGGCGCACAACCAAATACTCCAACACGAACAAAGTACTCTTTAGCTGTCATCTTCCCTTGTTTGAGCTCTGCGAATAATCGGCGTTGGAACTCCTGCCACTTCCCAGAAAAGAAGTGGGATCTGAATCTCGTCTCAAAATCGTCCCATGTGTGATCGCATCCCAACTCGAAAACTGTCGCCTCCCACCATCTCTGGGCGAATGTTGTCATTAAATACTCCATGAAAGAAAACCACGAGTCTCGTGGTGCTCGAATCATCCGTAGTACCTTCACCACCCTCTTCAGCCATTGTTCGGCCTTATCTGATGTCCCGGCGCCCTCGAACATGGGCACATTAGCTCGTTGATAGGAAGTGAAAACCGACTAATACATGTGAACATCATATTGATCGGGCGCAAACTCGTCGGCAAAAGATGCAGGGTCCTACTCCCTGTCATGATCGCCATCCTTGGCTCCATGTGATGGCAGCTCCTCGTGTGGATCATCAACAATGAGGCTATTGAACCTCTACAGACTGAGGCGGGTCCTGTCGTGTTCCATCCTGAGATGGATGGTATGTGAAATCAGAGATTCAGAGATCTCCTCGAATCTCACCTCTATGTTCGTTTGTCTATCCACAATCTTTGTCTGTTGTGCTAGGATCTGGTCATGTTGACCTCTCATAGCAATCTGTTGTTGTTGGAGATCGGTGAGTGCAGTCATGATATACTCCAATCGATCAATCATCTCCTGGTCAACTCTGGATGCCATGGTTCTGCATGAGAACCAATATTATTAATCATAATAATTGATGTTTGCTGACATTTCTAACCATTCTTTTCTCTTCTTGGGATACTATATGAAAATTAACTGCAATTGATGGCATCAGTGTTTATTGAATTTGAATGCCATATTTCCCTCTTGGACTCGCGACAAGTCAAAGGACTGGTGCTATCCGTTAACTTAATGTGATCGGAATTACAATACTGTGAATTTGTGTGTCGAGGTAGCACGGCTCTGATACCAAAATGTGAACTCCCGCCCGCAGATCCGGGTTACCCGTTTACACAACGTTCGTAGTATAATATTCGCTTCCGATCACAATAAGTTGTCGGACAGCAACAGTCCCCCGAATTGTCCCAAGTCCGAGAGGGAAATATGACATTAGAATTCAATAACCACATATGTCATCAATTGCAGTAAATTTTCATATAATACCCTAAGAAGAGAAAAGCATAGTTAGGAATGTCACCAAACAACAACTATTATGGTTAATAATAGTGGTTCTCGTGCGGAACCATGATATCCATAGCCAACCAGGAGATGGTTGATCGCTTAAAGCGCATACTGACCATTCTCACCGACCTCCAGCAGCAGCAGACTGTTATGCGAGTTAGCATGACCAGATTTTGTCTCATCGGACAGAGATCGCAAACAGGCAGACCGATATAGAGATGAGGTTCGAAGATTTGTCTGATTTCACTTACCATCCATCTCAGGATGGAACACGAAAGGACCAACCATAATCTATAGAGGTTCAACAACCTCAGTTCGATGATCCACATGAGGAAATACCAGTACATGGAGCCGAGGATGGAGACTATGGCAGGGAACAGGACCCTATACTCTTTGCAGGTGAGGACACATATGAGCACTCTACCATTCATAGGCATCAGTCGGTTTTCACTTCCTATCAAGAAGCCAATGCGCCCATGTTCGAGGGCACCAAGACATCAGATGAGGTTGAGAAGTGGCTGAAGAGTGTAATGAAGGTACTTCGGATGATTCGTGTACCACGAGACTCGTGGTTATCTTTTATGTAATATTGAATGACTGCATTCGTCGAGAGATGGTGGGAGGCGACAGTTTCCGAGTTGGGACGTGAGCCCACATGGGACGACTTCAAGATGAGATTCAGATCCCGCTTCTTTTCTGGGAAGTGGAAGGAGTCCCAGCGTCAATTATTCGCAGAGCTCGGATAGGGGATGATGACAGTTAGAGAGTACTTTGTTCGCTACATCGAGCTGTCGCGACACATGCCAACAGCCTCTGCATTTCGAGATGAGAATCCGGAAAAGATCATCAGAGGGATACGGGAAGAGGTGCAGGAGAAGCTGTCGGACTACATATCACTTCCATCTTCGAGGCTAATTATTCAGCGGAGAAGTTTGAGGACATCCGAGAGAGATGTTTCAGAAGCTCGTCTGGAGCGACACATACGCCTCAATGATCTTTTGGACCGATTCGACGACAATTTCAGCAGCATAGGTTAGTCAAGTGGTTTCATCCTTCAAGTTCGACATTTTCAAGTGTTCGCTCATCTCTAATGACTACTTTAGGAGGAGCACTTGCCAGACATGACATCAGTTTAGTTCGACCATCTGGGTCGCAAAGAGTGGAGAGACCCCCAGCAGGACCGACTCGGAGCACTGACATGACTATTACGCCTACTCAGTCAGGTCGATGTTTCTTGTGCAACCAGTGGAGACATTACCAGTCTCAGTGCCCATAGGCTTCTGGTGAGCCTCAATCGCAACCACAATAGTTACAGTCGCATACACATCGTACTGGGAGTTTCTGTGGCAGGAACTCCAACTTCAGGAGGCCGCCGAGACAGACATAGAGCATGGCAGATTCGAGTACCGTACTAGCTAGACAGGGACAGTTACATGCATTGACCGAGAAGCAGAAACGATCAACAGCTACTATGGTGAAAGGTATGGTCTCAATCCTAAGCCGACCTTTCCATGTTTTATTTGATTCTAGAGCGACACATTCCTTCATTGCTTCAAGGTTACTAGCTTCATTAGGTAGAGTTGCAGAGGCTCTATGTCCTCCGTACCACATTCATGGGCCAGGTGGCCAATTGTTCATCACTTCGTTGATAGTCAGAGACTTACCGATGTTAATTGGAGTTTACAAGATGATCGCAGAATGTTTGTTGCAACAGCTTGAGAAGTTTGATTTGATTTTAGGCATGTATCGGTTATCAGCTCATAATGCCTTAGTTGATTGCTTGAGGAAGACATTTGTCTTCAGAATTCCAGATTTACCCGAGTTCACTTTTGAGGGTACATTACAGAGACTTGTTGATCAGGGATGTGATTCATATTTAGCATTTATTCGAGAGGCATCTGATCATGAGCAGATGACATGGGACATCAGAGTAGTATCAAATTATCCAGATGTATTTCCTGATGAGTTACCAGGACTACTTCCTGAGAGAAAGATTGAGTTCGAGATCACATTATTGCCTCATACACAACTTATCTCGATGGCTCCATATCGCATGGCACCAGCTAAGTTGAGAGAGCTGAAAGTGCAGTTGCAGGAGGTACTTGACTTGGGTTTCGTAAGGCCGAGCACTTCACCTTAGGGTACTCCAGTTCTTTTTGTCAGGAAGGAAGATGGATCGATGAGACTAGGCATTGATTACCGGCAGTTGAACAAGAGAATGATAAAGAACCGTTATCCTTTGCCACGCATTAATGATATGTTCGATCAACTACAGGGATCTTCGATGTTTTCGAAGATCGATCATAGATCAGGTTACCATCAGCTAAGGATTCGAGAGTCAGATATTCTGAAGACAGCTTTCAGGACTCGATATGGACACTGAGTTTGTGGTGATGCCATTTGGGCTCACCAATGCCCCTGCAGCATTCGTGGATATGACGAACAGGATCTTCCATCCATACTTGGACAAGTTTGTTGTGGTATTCATTGATGAAGTGTTGATTTATTCTCGGAATGAATGTGATCGTGCGAATGATCTAAAGATAGTTCCAGACACATTATAAGAGCACAAGTTGTATGCCAAGGTGAGCAAGTACGAGTCTGGTTATCTCAGGTCTCATTTCTTGGGCATGTCATTTCTGGAGCAGGTATTGCAGTTGATCCTACGAAGATTGAGGCAGTCATGTCTTGGGAGCAACCCAAGACAATCAAACTCAGATTCGGAGCTTCCTTGGATTAGCAGGCTATTACAAACGCTTTGTCAACGGGTTTTCATGCATTGTTCTTTCCTTGACACGATTGACGTAGAAGGGAGTTCCTTTCATTTGGGATGATTCATGCGAGCATGCCTTTAGAACATTGAAGGAAAGAATGACGACTGCACCCATTCTTACACTTCCTTTACACTTCCTTCAGATACCCAGGATTATGCAGTATATATAGATGCTTCAGGAGAAGGTTTAGGAGCGATGTTGATGCAGCGAGGTCACGTGATTGCTTACGCATCATGTCAGTTGAGGCCGCATGAGCGGAATTACCCTACCCATGACTTGGAATTGGCAGCAATTGTCTTTGTCTTGAAGATGTGCACTACTATCTCTATGGCATGAATTTCAAGATTTTCATAAATCACAAGAGTTTGAAGTATATCTTTGATCAGAGGAGTTGAACATGAGACAACGCATGTGGCTTGAGCTACCGAAGGATTACGACTACATGATCTCTTACCACCACGGAAAGGGAAACGTGGTAGCAGATGCGCTTAGCAGGAGAGCTCATGCTAAGGGTTCGGAAAACTGGCTATACACGAGGGATATGCACACAGCTTTAACTGATTGGCATCTTTAGGAGAGTGCATCCATATCTATTGTCGTGCCTACACGATTCAGCAGTCTTTGGGACAGCATAGTAGAAGGACAGAAGATAGATCATTGGATTCGAGAAAGATATATGCGCGTCGTCAAGGAGGAATTTGATGATTTTGTTGTAACAGAGTCTATTTTATGGAAAGTCGATCGGGATGTTGTGCCCAACGATGATCAGTTACACAGAGATATTCTTGATGAGGCACACAGTTCATGATTATTTATTCATCCCAGCAGCTTAAAGATGTATCGTGATCTACGCCAACATTTTTGGTGGGACATGATAAAGCGCGATGTGGCACAACATGTTAGCAAATGCTTTACCTGTCAGATGGTCAAGGTTGAGCACAGGAGATCGTCAGGGTTATTGCAGTCTCTCCCATTCTCGAGTGGAAGTGGGAATGTATCTCTATGGATTTCGTCATTGGACTGTCGAGGACACCAGGTGGTCATAATGCTATTTGGGTCATTGTTGACAGGTTGACCAAGTCAGCCCATTTCATACCGTCAGCGTGACCTACACTCTATCTAGATTGGTCAGGATATATGTAGAGAACATTATCAAGCTACACGGTATACCACGAGAGGTAGTGTCCGATAGAGACTCGATGTTTATATCGCACTATTGGCATCAGTTCATGTCAGTACTACAGACAGAGCTGAAGATGAGTTCCACATACCATCCGCAGATTGATGGACAGAGTGAGCGCACTATTCAGACACTTGAAGATTTGCTATGCGCATGTACCCCGGGGTAGAAAGGGTCCTGGAAGGACCACCTGCCACTGGTAGAATTCACGTACAACAACTATTATTTAGTATCGGCATGGCACCATTTGAAGCCCTATATAGGCGGAGATGCCTTACACCTCTCAGTTGGCGTGAGGTAGGTGATCATGCTCTTTACTCTGTAGATCTCTTGGAGGAGACTACGAGAGATGTTGATCTTGTGAGACGGAAGCTTCTGACGGCACAGAGCCACCAAAAGAGCTATGCATACCGTAGCAGAAGAGATTTAGAATCTCATGTAACCCGATCATCTTCTCTTAATCAATTTCGATGAACTATCCATATTAAACATACTCTCTCATAATAACAAAATTCATGTAAATACATGAAGGAAATAGGGTATTCCTCCAAGTATCTCCAATGAAGGGAATACAGAGATTCGGTGTTCGGGAAAGCTGGTGCCACGGTATGTTGGATCGTTTGAGATTCTTGCTAGAGTGGAGAAGGTGGCCTACCGAGTAGCCCTTCCTCCACACCTATCAGCTATACACGATGTTTTTCACATATCCAACTTGAGGAAGTACGTGTACGACCCTCGACACATCATCAGCTATGAGAATCATGATGTAGAGCCTGACTTGACATATGAGGAGAGGCCGGTGCATATACTTGACAGTGTTGTGAAGAAGCTTCACAGAAAAGAGATTCTCTTGGTCAAGGTGTTATGGCACTAACATGGTATCGAAGAGGCGACATGGGAGACTAAAGCAGACATGCGGGCACGATACCCACAACTCTTCTCATGTAATAATCATAACAAGCCTATTTAATTATATACGTATTGAAAGAATATGGCTTGTTTTTCCTTTGAGGTTTTTATTAGTTCAAAACCCTTCAAGGTTTCTGTGGCAAGATGAAATCCAAACAAAACACATAGTAACCTTAACTCGAGTCTCGAGAACGAGACTTCCTTTGAGGTTTTTATATTTGTGACATCCGGATCCGAATAAATCGAAAAATTTTCCCTAAATTTCTGTAATCAAATGCAATTGGTAGCGAATATTATACAGCGAATGTTGTGTAAACGGGTAACCTGGATCCGTAGGTGGTAGTTCACAGTTTGGTATCAGAGCCGTGCTACCCTGATACACACATTCGTGGTATTGTAATTCCGAATCCGTAGGCGCGAGCTTCACACAAGGAATGAGGGAGGCATGGGAATATTGAGACTTGAATGCATGAATAAATCACTACTTATTAAACGGGGGTTGAGATTATGGGGAAAATCATACGATCTTGTTTGCAGGTTGATGCGGAAGATTTATAGTATATGTAGTGCATCGAGGGATAATAATATATGGTTCCTTCATGTCTTTGGCAAGGACTTCAAATCCTCCTCGAGTTGGATGAAGCACTTTGATCCATGGTGGGCGACGGGGCAAGTTTTCAATATTAGTTGGATAATTAGACGGGATCGGGTTCTTTCAGAAAAAGATCCCACGTCTTTATGACTTTACGGAGAACAGTGAGCTACTGGTTGGTCAGGCTTGGTCGGCAGGCTCCTGGTGTCCACCTTTTTCAGGAACTTTTTCAGAGCAGAGAATCCAAGATTTGTCGATGCTACTAGGAGATTTTGAGGATATTGAGGGAATCACACATGGCAGAGATCATTTTGTTTGGACTAGCAGACACTTCTTGGTGAAAAAGGCATACAGAATGTTCGTCAGGATGCATAATACGAGCCATGAGCCTCTCAACTATGATTATAAAATACTTGGAAATGCATAATTCAGCAGTGGATCAAGGTATTCATTTGGATTATGAGACATGGGCGACTGCTTATTAAAATACGACGAGACAAGCTATTTCATATATGGGATTTGATATGTGGGAGATGCAGAGAAGAAAACAAGGATATGGAACACATATTTTAATGATGTAGATCCTCGACTTCATCACGATGTTTTGCAGTATATCTCATGAGAATTGCTCCCCAGCATATGCACTCCCTTGGGCCATTTGGTGCGCCAGAAAAGAGTCAATCTTTCGTGGTTGACCTTTCAACACAAATAATGTATTAGACCAATATATGGCGCTTATCTCGACATGGCCACACATGTAATGTTGTTACTTTAATCAATTAATATAATATCATCGTTGTAGATCCCTAAGTAGGACTCCACACTCATTTCATGCAATAAAACCACTTAGTCGTAGATCTACCTCGAAAGCGATCAGAATCCAACAAATCTTAGCCACAGTAGTCTCTCTTCACATTAATAAATCCACAACATTTCTGTCAAGCAACATCTTCATCAAATTATACAATAGCCCATTTCATGGAAGAACCATCCTTATAGCAGAATTGCGGCGAGCACCTCATACATGCACACCTCGTCGGCTATTTTCTTACTTCATCATCTTCTCCGCAATTGTTCTTTCCCTTCTCCTCAACCGGTCGTGTGTCGATTGAGTTGAGGGTCTTCGTCCTTGAAGCTTAATCAAGCAGCAAAGAATCCAAGCCCCACCTCACACCAATAGGCTTTCTTGGGGCTCAACCATTAACCGAACCTCCGTCAATCTGCAACTCCTCTGCCTTACTTTGGGATCGAAAAAGAAAAGGACAAACACCCCACCTTAACAGATAACCCTCTTCCTCCTCGAGAATATCTCCGTCTCCAACAAAGCTCCTTCCTCTAACTTCACCTTCACCGAGAACAGCACCTCCATAGTCAAAGACGACCGACACCACCTACAGCAAGGAAGATTCAGGGGGAGTGCATTCGGTTGTTCTCAATAGTGATTCACATCGCAGGCGATATTATCAAGACCTCGACCATTTCCGATCATTTTGTATCTTTGAAGAAGGGGATGAAGAGAAGAGTACATATCTAGTTGGATCAAGTACGTTCCCTTCATCTAAACCGTCCATGGTGCAACTAGCCATTGCCATGTGATTCACATCATCTAGCAAGTATGAAGGAAGCCACATGTCTAAGTGGTTTTAATTGCATCGTATCCCTCACAAGCTTCAGCGACTTCCAAGAAGGCCCCACATGTACGTCTTTTGCATACACCATGAAAATTTCTCGTTGTCCCTAAAAGTTTTGATCATAACAGAAGAGCCCATGTATGTTGGATTGTGCTTATTCTTTCAATTTATATTTTGCATTGAACATCATATATTTGAGCCAAAATTTGCGTATTATTTTCATGTTATCTTTCAATTCTAATAATTTCTCATTATTCATCGACTAATTCTCTACAATGGGACAGTGTTGTTGGATTTTTATGATTAAAGGTTGATTTATTAAAATTTTTAAAGTGAAATCCAGTCAATATTTTCTCTTCTGATGTCCTTAAATTCGTAATAAATCTGTCCTTGTTCAATAAATCCGTCCTTGTTCCAAAATTTCATCAAGAAATATTTGGTTTCTGTCATCTCTCCAAAATTCCATTTATTAGCATGCATCATTTGCTTAAAATAAATTGTTTGGTGATTTATCTAATTTATTTTTAATTGATTCAAAACTTAGTAGTTTTAAGAAATGAAAATTGTTCTCTACTTAAGATTCATCCAAGATAATTTTTGTTTTGAGAAATATTGATTTTTGATATTTATGTTTTAATTACTTCAAACCAGTGCTAGCATTTAAAAAAACAATAGAAAATTACCTCATAAAAAAATACAATAGCCTGTTTTTACTTTACATTGTGACCAAGTTTCATCGAGTTCAGATTTAATTGAAAATTTTCTAGTTAACCGCTGAAATTGGTCAGATTTGCATTGGTTCATTTATTTGCATAAAAATATAGAAAAATCCTTCTAAAAAAACTAGCATTTAAGTTGTCTTAGTTAATCATTAGGTGTGTAATTGTGTCCCTCTGACCTTGGGCTTACCCCGAGTAAAATAAATTTGACCACGACATATTAATCTTAAAATTTAAGTGGTTTTTGATCGATCTCGAATTGCCCAACTACAACATAATTCCGATCGGTTAACTCAGGGCTTTTCGAGAAACAAATGGTGTCGTTATCGCAGAAGCAATCGGCTAGTGTTAATTTATAAAATTAATGTTAGGTTTTCTGTCCACCGGCTAGTCTAAATGGTCTGCGATCGATCTCGTGAAGCACTGCTACTCTATCAAGTCTGAGAGTTTCGAAACCATGCCCTTGGATTCTGCTTAAGGCCATAGATGGCCTTATGAAGTCTACAAACCTTCTGGCACTCCCCCTCAGTAATAAACCCTAGTGGTTGTTGCATGTAGACATCCTCCTGCAAGTCACCATATAAAAATGCATTTCCCACATCAAGCTAGGACAAGGATCAGTCTCATACCGCTGCAATAGAGAAAGGATTTGAAGTGTACAATGGTGTGCCATATGAGAGAAAGAATCATGGTAGCCCACCCATATTCTAGGTGAACCACGACCCACCAATCTAGCCTTGAAGTGGTCAATGCTACCATCTGAATGGTGCTTCATTATAAATACTCATTTGCATCCTTCCACAGAAGCCCTTGTAGGAGCAGTGACCAAGCTCCATGTGTCGCGCGACTATAGCACGGACATCTCCTCCTCCGTAGCAAGATGCCACTAACTGCCTCGCATAGCCTCCTAATATGTTCGTGGGATCTCTACAACTTATAGACCCTCCTGAAATCCTCTAAAATATGCCCTAAATAAACATAAGAAGCGAGGATATGACACATGTACGCCTCCACTTCCTGAGAGCAATAGGCACATCAAGATCATCGGTAGGTAGAGGCATCAACTCGTCCTGTAAAGTAGTCTGCTGCATACATAAATCACCAACACCATCAACAGAAATAAAGTGCTCAGAACATACAAGAGGCATGTTGGATGATATGGAAGGCCCATGAGCAGGAGGTACAGAAGGTGGCGTGCGAATGTAAAAATGTGACAAAAACTAAGCCATAGTACTATGTGGGGGGCAGAGGAGCAACCACACTAGGAAGCGAAGGTGGAGGTGGTGGAGTCGGTGGTGTAAGAGGGGTCACATGAGAAGAAGGTGGGGAAGTAGGAGGAAGGGGTACATAAACCTCCTCACCGGTCTCAGAGGCGGTCATCATGTCAAATGTAAGAGTAAAGTACATGATTGACTCAAAAAAGGTGACATCAGCACTACTAGTACTTCATTCTAACCGGATAAAAACAACAGTACCCTTTTTGAGTCCGGGACTATCCCACAAAGACACTTGATGACTCTGAGAGAGAGCTTGTCACGACAAGGAGTCGGATGGTGAACAAAAGTCATTGAACCAAAGACATGAGGTCTTACTTGTTAGCGAGAAAAGATCCTTATCCGGAAACGCAATAAAAAAGGAATATTTTCATCTAATAGAGAGAAGAGCATCTGGTTGACTAGATAATAGGCAATGAGAACAACATCTCCCAGAAGGCGTGGGGAGCAGGATTCTGAATGAAAAGAGCCATGGTCACATCAAAAAGATGACGGTGTTTGCATTCTGCAACACCGTTCTTCTGAGAATAGTAAGGGCAAGATGTGTGATATATAATGCCATGAGACCGGAACAATTGGGATAACTAAGCAGTAAAAAACATCAAGGCATTATCAGAACGAACATATTTAATTTTAGCAGAGAAATATTCTTTATTCATAAAAATAAGACCGAAAGACATACTTAAACTCTGACTTATTTTTCAAAAGGAAAATCCCTGACAACTTAGAGTAATCACAACATCTACAAGACAAAACATGTCCCCCTGATGGTCAAGTACACGACTACGACCCCGGATAAAAAATGTATCAACTCAAATAAAGAACTACTTGATTCAAACCGAAAAAAACCAACAGTAGAAAATATTTTTTTCCGGTAGAAATATTATTTGATGGAATAAATTGGAGGGTAAAAGAAGAGAACTCGTCGAATGCGAGGGATTTAGGAGAAAAAAATCGTAATCACGTGGAGGGAGAAGGAGAGACAATGGAGAGATAAATCTCAATTTCAACTCAACTTCAACTGTCTAAAACATTGTACTAGCATGCCCTTTATATATACAAAATACAAAGAGAAATAAAATGAAATCCTAACTTATACCATAAATGGACTCTAAATATCTCTAACCGATATACTAATTGATTCGAGATCACAGGTGGTCTCATTATTTAAAATAAAAATAGAATAGCAGCGGACTCAATTAACCAAAAATAAAAGTAGTCAGACTCTAATTAAATTAGACTCCAATTAACGAACAGAAAAATCTAATTGGACATTATTGAATAGATGAAAGTTTTAAGTTTGCTCTACTTCGTTGTTTCACACGTTGCATTAGCTCTTTGATGCTTTGAAAAATGCTTCCTTTATTTCATGATGAAAGAATAGATACGGGACGTGAAGTGGGGTTCAAGCATCATCCTCACGTGTTGGTTGCGTGTACTCGCCTTGATATTGGAAGAACAAAGGGAGCGAATAGAGAATCTACGTTGTTGTCACCGTTCTTCTTGAACTTTTTTAAAGCAAAAAAAGGCATGCACCGTATAGGTGTATACTAAAAAACTTCACCATTTATCACCAAGAATTATTACAAGCCTATTACAGTTATAAAAATCACAAATTTACATGTCCCATCTCTCACACAATGCATTAGCATGTGCCTCAACATTCTCAGCGTAAACACAATCTTGACGAAACACCACCCCATTCCTAGCTAACCCACCCCATTCCTGGCCAAACAAAGTGCCCAGATCATAGCCACACACCTTAATATTTCCTTCTCTATGTTGTTCCAATCCATCCCAATGGAGCTCCAAAATTATAGACATCGTAAGAATTCACAGTTCTATTCCCAAAACAATTACAGACCTCCACAGAGCTTCCACATGTAAAGAAGAGATGATCAACATCCTCGTCCACATCCATGCACCTTGGGCACCCCCGATCAGCCCCCTGCATGAAACGTGCAAATATGTCCTTTGTCAGTAGCCTCCCTCTTCAAAATAGCCACATAAATACCTTCACGCGAGTTGGAACTTTCCACATCCATATCTTACTACAATCTGCTTCACAACCCCCGGTATCAAAAATCATGGGACCCCTCAGAGTCATGTAAGTCTTCCCAACCAAAAATGCTCCATCAGGCTAGATCCAGCAGTCTCGTCCATCCGTGGGCCTAGCTACCTCCTCGAGCTCCACGAGCATAGTTAGCAACTCCCCTACCTGTTGCTCAGAGAGCTCAGATCTGAACTGAGGAAAGAAGATATGTCCATCTCAGGCCTCCACCATCGAGCAGTCCGAATTTGTCGTCAATGCCTTCAGTCGCAGAAACCTTGCGTCCAGTGCCCCACCCATACTCCAATCATCTATCCAGAATTGGAAACATGTATCATCCCCAACAACAAACCTCAGAAAAGTACGTAATCTCATGTGCCATGATGCATATGACCATCTAGAAAAATGAAGGCACAACACCAAGTTCACTAGAGCCCAAGAACAAATGTCCAGGCTCATATATCCTCTGCATAAGATTGCACCCAAGCAAGGACTTGTTCATCTTCTCGAAGCTACGCAAACCAAGGTCCTCAACCTCATTCGTGCACGACACCGTCCTCCAATCCACCAACGGGGAACCATTTAATTACCCTTTTCATGACCAAAAAAAATGTCTCATTAACTCCAGCCTCTTCCTAACACCAACATGCACAATCTAAGAAGACAAAAAAGAGCACGATTGCAGATATGACCGAACGCAATAACACCACCCACTGTCCCCCGACTGACCCATCTAGTAGGCCCGACTAGTCTAGTCAGTGGGGTGGCCGACCGAGTATTGACTAATTCCGACTAGGCCGACTAGTTGATCAATTTTTGCTTGAAGATACCATATTTTTTACTTTTTTTAAAAGCAAAATTATTCTAATATGCTTAATGTTTTATTTAAATTCAATAACTTCTTTTCTTTCATTATGACAATATAAAAAATACATAAATCTTTATAAATATATAAGAATATATGTATAAAAATGATTTATATATTTAAAATAATTAAAAAACTGAAAACCGATTAAAGCCTGACTAAATCTGATTAGTCGCCCGACTGTCGATTAATCCTTAGTCAATGACCCAATCGACCGAGTATCGATTACCGATTTTTGCAACCTTGACACCACCCTGCCTCCCCTAGACAGGCAAACAGATTTCCACCCAGCCACCTTTTGCTCCAACTTATCAATCACCAGTACCCAGTCGACAATGCACATCCTGTCAGCCACTAGTGGCACGCCAAGGTATCATAGCAGCAGATGTGAGCGCGGTGATCTCAACTAGGTTGTGCACAACTCAGTCTCCACATCCGACAAGCTGAAAGGGATGAACTCCAACTTGCCCATGTTCATCTTCAACCCAGAGACAGTACTGAAAAAGTCCATGACAATTAATAGGACTCTGCAACTGTCTATCCCACCCTCGGTAAAAAGAATCGTGTCATTCGCATACTGAAGGATGGGAATAGAGATCCCGTCCCTTGAAAAACTATTGTAGAATCCCCAGAGACCGCCCGCTCAACCATGATCGTCAGTGCATCAGATGCAAGAACAAAAAGTAAAGGAGCTAAAGGGCATCCATGACGAACATCCCTTCAACTGCCCATTCGCAAGAATAGCGCAGGACACGGTCGTGACACACCTCTTCATCCATAAAATCCATTTATTTGGAAGCCTCGTCTGTAAAGATAGACCTAAAGGAAGCGTCAGTCCACGCAATCATAAGCCTTCGAAAAATCTAACTTCCACAAGACACCCTTTACTTTCCTCTCGCACCAATATGCCACAATCTCTGAAGCCAAAACCATGTTGTCCATCAGTTGCTTGCCAGGAAGGGAGGCACTATGGGCCAGTGAAATTATCTTGTTCACCAACCCCTGCAGACGATTGGCTAACAACTTGGCCACCACAAGATAAATCACATTAGATAGAGCAATTAGTATGTAATCCTCAATTCTTGTTGTCACGTCCTTCTTTGGGAGCGGGAAAATAAATGGACGATTGAGCGATTAAATCTGAAGTTTCCCATCAAACTCTGCTACCACTCCCAACACCTCCTCTGGGATGAGATCCCAGAACTCCCTGTAGAAGAAAACCGGAAAATCATCTGACCGAGGGAAGCCGTCCAGGTTCAGCCCGAAAATGGCCTCACAAAGCTCCAACATCCCAAACCCCCTCGTCAAAGACTCGACATCCAGGTCAGAAATATGACTCACCCCTATCCCCAACCACTGCGACCCACAATGAGGTAGTCATCTGCTCATGCCTCTGAAATAATTAGTCGTCTCCCTCGCTACCTCCCCCTCCCTGAGGAACTCCTTCCCCCACCTCTATTGAACATATCATGTTTCTCCTATCGTTCGCCACCGTGTGGAAAATTCTAGTATTTACAGCTCCTTTCTTTAGTCGCTTCTACCTCGATCTTTGCCGTCACTCAGATCCTCCTCCAAGATTTTCTGCACCATCCCTCAGCTCACAAGCTCCTCCTCATCCAACTCCATGTCATCCTCCACCGAGTCTAATCTCGCCAACTCAACATGCGCTTGATTTCTCCTCATCTCACACTCAGCTCGAATGTCCCTATTGAACACCAAAAGTCTACGCCGCAGTGCCACCAACTTCATCGTAAATCTTATTGTAGCCAACCCCTCCATCCCTAACTCCAAAATGAGCATACCATCACGTAAACCCTCCTCCAATAGCTAGCACCGCTCAAATCTAAAATATGAAGAAGAACCAGAGCCGCCACAAGAGTCAAGACACAAGGGTGTATGATCTGACCTTGATCTGGGAAGGGTAATCACAGTAACCAAGTTGAATATTTCCAAGGCTTAAACAGATAGAAGAAAATGGTCAATGCACAAACGGCATGAAGAACTTCTCCAAGTGCATCTACAATTAGCAGTATCCATGACCTCCAAGGCAAGCTCCTACACAATCTCACCAAATAGACCAACGTCAGGGTATTGTGCACCTCTCCCATTCAATCTATCCTCCGCATAGAGCATGACATTAAAATCCCCAACCACAAGCCAAGCCATCTTCGGAAATCTAATTCTAATATGATGCAGCTAATCCCACAATACTGTATTTATGGATGCACCTGTTATACCATACACCAAGATCACCATGAAACGAGATTTATCCACCTTGTTTGCTAAAGCCACAAATACCGAGTGAGCCAAGACCATCTCATCAACTAATCCATACATGTCATGATGCCATGCCACAACTATTCCCCTCGAACTTCCATTAACCAAGACGTCTCTAAATTCGTTAAGATGGGGAGCCAAGGTGGAACTCCATCCCACTGATTCCCAAGAATCAACTTCGATCTCATGTACGCATGCAGTATCAGTCTTTTACTTGGCCAGCACGGACCCAACTACCAACTGCTTATCTGGTTGTCCCAGGGCCCTCACATTCCATGATATGAGCTTCATTGGGAAACCAGGGGGAAGCTCTAGCCATATGAACCCCCATTATTTGTGCAATCTCCTGCTCGTAGCGCCTCTCTTCATTCTCATCCTGATTTATTGTTAGCGTCCAACAATATGTGGTTAAAAAATTGATGTGGCATATTCATTTGTGGGATTATGGAATCGAGGAGGCATGGATGATGCAAACCACAAGGTCATGGTACAGGGAGATATGAATAGAATAGTTAGGCCACATGTTCTTTTATAGGAAGGCCAATTAGTCCTAAAACTAATAGATATGACTTGATATCCAATCATTTTCCCTTTAACACTCCTATTGTAATGTTTTTCCTCGGGGGGTAAATGCAAAATTGTACTCCTTCACTAGAAGAGCTCCCTTTTGGCTTATTGTTTACTTTAACCTTTTTTTATAAAAAGGTTTTAAGACAAGGAACTCTCTAGAATTTCTCCGCAACGTCCATGTTTTCCTCCTTTGAAAGGATCCGTCCCTCTCTTGATAACCTTCCCATATAGCCGTTAGGGTTTTCCCTTCCCCAGCAACGTGGCGACAGCAGCTTTGACACGAGAGGAGCAAGGCGCTTATAGGTTGGCCTCGACTTAAGTGGTGGTTGTGGTAGCAGCCAAGGTTGCAGAAAGTGACAGTCGGTACTTGGAGGAAAAATAGAATTGTGACCATTATTGAGACCCTAGGGCTCTCTTATATAGGAGAAAAGCCCTGGGTAAATTACAAGGGAGGTACATAAAAGAAAGAGAAATAAGAAATAAATATAAAGATATGGAAATATCTCAACAGTACTCGATAGGTGGGGTCATTGATTTAATCGGCAGTCGAGCGACTAATCAAATTTAGTCGGTCATTGGTCGATTTTGATTTTTTTAAATTATTTTAAATATATAAATCGTTTTTATACATTTATTCTTATATATTTACATAGATTTGTACATTTTCTATATCATAATGTAACAAAAGAAGTAATTGACTTTAAATATAACATTAAGCATATTAGAATAAGTTTAATTTGAAAAAAAAATAAAACTAAAAAAATATATCTCTGTAAAAGTCGATCTGATTAATCAGGTTAACCGACTAATGGCCGATTAGGCCTAGTCGAGTCGGCTATCCCCCCACCCCCATTCCGACTCGATTAGTCGACCGACTTTTATAATAGTGGCAGCGGCTACAACGGTGGCGCTGGAGTTCATGCTTGCGGATCAACATGTGGTGGAGATCAAGATGGAGTTGGCGATGGGTGTTTTTGAAGCGAGCTCGATGTTGGGGTTTGCTCGTGAGTCGAAATAACAGCGTTTAGGTTTATGTAGGTGGCGATTCTAGAAGTGGTGGTACCAGCAAGGGCAAGGGTAGAGGTCACAGGGCTAGTTTGGCGGGAGGTATTGGCATTGAGGGATACGTTGGTGGAGGTGGTGGTGGTGTCAGGGGTACGGGAAAGAGAGGTGGTGACGATGGCCTCGATTTGGTGGGAGGGGGTCGCAACGAGGTTAGGTTGGGTAGAGGGTGTGGCGACGAGGCTGTGGATTGGATGGATGCTGCCGATGGAGTCGACAAAGAAGCTAGGGTGGCTGGAGGAAATGGTGGCCGCATGGTTGATAGCGTAGGGTGTTATCAGCAACTACATGGGTTGTTGGTGAGGTTGTAGCAGTAAGAAGGGGTAGTGGAGTCGATTCCACCCATGGCAACAAATTGAAATGTGTTGGGCAGTGGGTGAAGAGGGCTCTTTATTCAGCTTCTTTTCCATTGAGGCCTTCCAACTTACCTTGAACGAGAGTCGCGCTAACAAGATTGTTCTGGACAGCAACTTCGGAACAGGATGGCTAACCTCTAATGTCGTGGGAGGTGGTAGGGGCCTCAATCTAGTTGTGCTCAGGGCCCGTAGATCCACGGTGAGCTTTTGTAGTTCCGATCGAAACTGGAGGCATAAGGACAACAACTCATTACCATAACTTCTTTCGATCTCGACACGTTGTTTACGTTCCACTCACTGTTGTAAAAGTCGTCCGGCTAGGCTGACTAGTCGGTCCGACTAGTCGAGTAGGGGGGGGGGGGGGGGGGGGGGGTACCCCACTCGACTAGGCCAAATCGGCCAATAGTCGGTCTGACGCGATTAATCGGGCGATTAGTCAGCCGACTTTTGCATAGGGATTTCGGATGTAGGTTTAGGCGCAAACTGTAAACCCGATAACCCGGTTAGAATTAGATGAGATTTAGGGCTTATTGTTAGACAATAAGATATGATAATTAAGGTTACATGCTAATAAGTATAATTCACAAATAAATCAAATATATAAAAACAAAAAAACACTAAAAATGTTAAATAAAAATTATAAGAAAATTCCGTATACTTCTGTACTTTAAATTATAGTTTTTCATCTAGATATAAAACATCAACAAATTTATATACTATCCTGGATAATTTTACTTAACTTTATGATTTAATTACATAAAAATATTCAAAAAAAATATACAAAACAAATAAAATATAACAAACATATATGCATATACGAAATGTTCTTAAATATCATTCTAAACATATACTTATATAGCTTAGAGTGTGCACGCACGTACGCGTGCATACACCCATGCGCTCCCACGCCCACACCCACATATTCTTGCTGATTTGCATGTTGGTTAACTTATATAAGGTTAGAATTGTGTTTATTACGCTATAAATGTTCGTTAACTTAGATACTTCTTGTTGATTTGCATGATGGTTAGGTAACTTAGGTTATTTATCTTTTGTGATTGTTGATTAGCTTTGTGTTAATTTATTTGTAACTTCAACTTGTGATATGTACCAAACATTTTGTTCTTAACATTTTGCTCATGCTATTTACCAAACATTTTGTTCTTAACTTGCTTCGTTTTTTCTTCTCTTGCTATAATTTCTTAAGCTCTTAAAAATATTTAAACGGCTAAATATATGAATATAAATGAGAGTATATGTTATAAAAATTGATTTATATATTAAAAATAATTAAAAAATTTCAAAACCGACTAATGCCTGACTAAATCCGATTACTCTCCGGACTGTCGATTTATCCTTAGTCAGTGACCATGCCGACCGAGTACCGGCTGCCGACTTTTGCAACCTTGGTTCCACTAAATAAGATTCTTTGGTTTTGTGTATGGGTGAACAGCGGTAGGGATCGTCAGATCGTAAGAACAATTTTGAGGGCCATGAATTAATACCAATTGATGCAAACCAAAAAATTCAACTGTGAAAAATATTTTTTATGGTGGAAATATTATTCGGTTGAAGAAATCAGAGAATGGGAGAAGAGAAAACTCATCGGATGCGAGGGATTTAGGAGAAAAGAAACGCGGAGATCGTGTGGAGGGAGGAGATACGGGGGGGACATAAATGAGATAAATCTCAATTTTGACTCAATTTCAGTTGTTTAAAACGTTGGGCTACATCCCCTTTATGTAAAAGTGGCGGGATTACAAAATAGAAAGAGAAATAAAATCAAATCCTAACTTACCCTAAATGGACTCTAAATATCTCTAACTAATTAGCTAAGTGATATGGCCGACAAACTAATTGATTCAAGATCACAAGCGATCTCGTTGTTTAAAATAAAAACAAAATTGCAACAGACTCAACTAATCGTAAATAAAATAAGCATGAATCTAATTAAATTAGACTCTAATTAACGAAGAGAAAAATCTAACTAGACAAAATAAACGGATGAAAGTTCTAATTTTGCCCTAATTCATTGTTTCACGTTGCATCACTACTGCTACGACTATGATGACCAGGATAACTAGAACGGTAATGCTTCCCAAGCTGGCAAGCCTCACGTTGTAAGATAGTTCTAGACGAAATTTGAGGGAGGACTCTACAGAGCCTCTGTAGAGGAAGATGATCGAGCCCACGATGACACGTGTAGGGGGAGACCGGCCTAGTGGGAATGGAAGAAGCACCAGAATACAAAGACTGGACCAGTATGTAAAGACCCTCTTGCACACGGCCACATCAAATGAAGCAAGTGGCATGAAGCTGTAAAGGCTCTTTGCTTGATTTTCTCGATTACAACCTTTTGCATTTTGCCGAACCTCACCTCAATTTTATATGGTTGCACAGTCAAAACTTCAATCGTTGTTGCTTTATCGTCGAAGACTCCATGGGTGCATCCTCCACCAGCTCCAGTAGAGTAGGCTCAGCGACCTCACAAGTCACCAAATCCAGGGTAAAACCAATGTGAACTAGTTGTTACACGTCCACGTGAGGCTCATTGAGAACCCTTCTCTCTTCCTACATGGTTGCATGTGCGCTCGAACCCACATGTGGGTTTAAAGTTCTCGAAACCAGACCTTTAGCCTCTATCAAATGTAGCCAGGTAATCCGATCCTCTGAAACCACAATGCCAGCCAATGGAATCAGGTAAGAGCACACCTGACCACTGAAACAATTTGAAGAGGACGAGCTCGGCTCCCGAACTTGGAAACCAGTTTGAGACGATGACATCATATCCTGACATCAGATCCATATGTCCCTACCCGAATGATGCCCTTCCAAAATTGCATCTCTGAAGAAGAGGGGCTCAAACCCTAACTCTGCACATCTCGCCAATTCGAAACATCCTGCATCCTTCGTCACAGAAATCTCGGGAGGGAAATAAGATTTCACAGCCACTGTGGCATCCTATTTTCGCAATTTTCCACTGCACAAATCGGCAACAGTTGCATCCCCACGCACCCCTTCGACGGTCGACACGGTGGTGTTGAGCTTCAGTACAAAGTATGTTCGCCCCACTCTGTATACCATTGTTGGTGGCACCCCGGCCATCACCCCTTTCATATCTACCACGGTACACAGGGGTTCTCAAGGTCTCAGACAATCCTGAAGCATCGCAACTAACTTGCTGACGGATTTCAAAGACGTTGACACTGACGTTGGATTTCAAAATCTCAATGGGAGATCCTAGATCGATAAGAATCTTCGACCTTCCTGATCCATTGCAACATCTTTCAATATTACTCTTATCCATCGAACTTGAACACCTTCGACCCATTTCCCAACCTTGAGGAAGTTCGAGGCCTCCTCCATCGATGAACTCATAATGCATAGGGTGTAGTCATTTAGGAAGACTCCATCCTTGCGCATCCACGCTCACTAGCCGAAGCCATTAACGTAATCAAGAGCATAGGACCTTCAGTGATTAAGACTCCATCCATTTAAGATGCACTCTCAGATAGATGCAGTAAGTCCCCTCCTCTATCCCTCATTGTCACATGATCTTTATCATGTGAAGAACAAGAACCGATATGGTGGTACGTCATCCATAACAAAAGCACGGAGGCTCCACTCGACATGCCTTGGCAAGATGCTCCTTCGCCCACTAGGGGTGCACACGGATCGGATAAAATCCGTAATCCGATCCAATCCGATGCTATGGGATTGGATTGGTTTGCTTTTATCATTCTAATGAATCGGATGGGATTGGAATTTTTGAAATCCGTTAAATTATGGATTGGATCGGATCTTTACCAAATCTGATCTAATCCGTTAATCCATTAACATGCGCACGCATGTACATACATACATACATAATTACAAACATACAAACTTTCACACATACGCACAAGTATAATATCTATGTGGACCAATTTCGAATTCCCTGTAAGGACATAATCAATATCATTCATGTCAGTTTTTCCAATATCAATCTTGGATACAAATCCTCTTGATATCAACATTTCTTCTCTCTTGAAAGGCAAATGTTAACTTCAAAATAATAAAGTATGACTATAACTCGTAAAATTATAATCCATGTTCAGTTGCTCCCCTCCCAGTTTACTCTCTTCATTTCACTATTGACGGCTGATATTACTCCTAATTATTTCTCAGTCCATTTCAACAATGACCCCTCCTAGCAATGTTATTCCCCTCTAGTACAACACCACGAACCCCTTCCTTGCGATGTCGTGACCCGTCTCAAACAACATAATCCCCTCCCAAGCGATACCATTCGGCCTCTGTATGTTGCCACTCTTCCGATCTTCGTTAAAAGAAAATAGATTTGGGATAGTTGCCTGGTAAATTTGTTAGATATTTTTGACCCTTTTGCTTTTTGCCTTTTACTTGCTCTAGCTTGCAACCTTATTTTAGGAGGTGAAATTGAATCAATTGCATAATAAATTGTGTCACACCCATCTAAGAAGAAATAAGCATTACTTCAAAATCTTTTTATTTTAAATTTGATATAAAATTTTTATTCGTATTTTTTTATATAATTTGCTTATTTTGACTATAGATATAATCTTACAAATAAGTTCCTTTACAAGTCTATTTTAAATGAGTTGTGATGCCTAACTGGTGGGCTATATTTAAGTAAGTTTTGTCTTGCATACTCAATCGAGCATGAATGCTCTATGATTCTTATTTTTTAAAAAATATATTATAGAACCTTGAAGGATGTTCTTGTAAGTGGTTGGGCTTTGGAGTACCTTAACATTCTAAGTTAATCATGGACTTCATCTATGTTCGATCACAGAGATCACATCTTTTATTTATCTATCTTGTCTTTGTATCCTTATTTGGTAACAAGTATTGTTCTTATTTGAATCATTTAATGGAAATAAATTGCAAAAAATGCATTATTTATTAAAAAAATTCAAATTTTAAATTCAATATAATCCTTTAGTTGATCGGGTGGTCTTCAACTTTTTATAATGGATTAATGGAATTCGTCAACTTTCATTTGATTATGTAGTTTCCTTTTCTTTTCTTTACAACTATTTATATTATCGGCTTTTAAGTCATTCAAATGTTCAAAAGCTAGTGTGCTATAAAGTATAAAAGTGCGAGAGTAGACTATTGAGCGGGAAAATGTAAGTGTAAAAATCCGATCCAATCCGATCCAATCTGTAATCCAATAGATAGGATCAAATTGGATTTAGATATATAATGGATTGGATTCGATTCGAAAAATAAAAAATCATTAAAGTTGGATTGGACACGGATTAAGACAAAATACGATCCGATCCATGTACACCCCTATCGCCCACATTTGTAACACAATATGCCAGAACTATTGCCACCCAACTCTTCTCATGAGCGACGTCGATGATGCTCCGACCTCAACCACCCATCATCGTCAGGCTTCCACACACCTTAATTGCTTACATTTAATGGCTCCCTCCTTCCCCATGTCACACGCTCCACCCCGCCCTTGCAGACCTGCCCCTGCCATAGGCCCCTTCCCCTTGGGCAACTTTACTTTCCCCGAAGCTGCCCTCCCTGTAAATATACAAAGCTAAAGAACAAACTTCGAACGTACCTAGGAATCTCCCCTTATTTAGCATCCTTGAATAACAGTTGTTACAATCAATCCTCCAACTTTTTTCAATCTCTCAACCATTGACATCAAATCCACAGATCTCGCAACTTCATAGCTTCTCTTCATTGAGGCAGAAGTATAAAAGCTAGAGATCAACAGTCTAGGGACTTCATGAAACGCGTACACTAATGCTCGCACATATGTATTGTGTATAAAGCTATCAACGTGTACAAAGAATATCATGTTGTATGTATATAGCAAAGTTTAAATCCTCACCGATGAATCTGCCTTCTAGTGCTTGGCCAACAACCTAGAGGATTCACCAAACACGCCCATTAGTGCTCACACATTTGTAGCATCTGATATATCACCATATACAAAGAATAGCATGCCATCGGTATATTGCAAAGTTTGAAATCCTTACTGACGGGTTTACTTAAGGGAGGATCCAGACAGTAAACACCTTGCCCAAGTTCGGAAATCCCCTCGAGCAATGGAACACGCTCCTAAGATATGATGTCTGTGCAATAAAATAGTGCCATCTTCTACAATAACATCCACTTAGACTTGCACTAAAATTGAATGGATTATTACTTGAATAAATGGTGCCAACTTTTTACATTAATAAACATGGTTCCTTCTATTCATTGATTCAGCAGGAAGCATGTATCACCAGCTCCAGGTGGACAGACAGAACAACAATAATAATTTGATGTGGAATTACGCACTGGTAGCCACGTAAATAAATAGTGTGTGGTTTCATATGGCACAGAACATGAACAACACGAACAGAACTAAATGGATGAGATATGCTCAGAATTTGAAGTATCCTTACAAATCCGATGTGGCCCCCATAAAACAGTGCATAACAGTGACCAAATATAGCATAAATGCTTATTGACATCGAGAAGAATAACCTACTCAAAAACGATACAACCATTGGAGATCAAAACCTTATGGTCCCTAATCAGCATGGTACTGGAGGTTGAGGTGGCAATAGTGGTGGAGAACCAATAAAACGAGGTGTCTACTTTACACGCATATGTATATGTTTTTCTCCACTTACACAATCAAAGAGATGGATATTGTTTTCTATTGAAAATATACATCAAATATAGCCAATCAATACGTGGCCTTTTGTGCTTAACCCCGGATGTAATCCAAATTATTTATATCGAAACATGAATCCTTGTCACCAACCCCAGTGGGAAAAGGATCAGTCGCATTTGTCGTAGATAAATAATTAATACCAAAATATAATTAAAGATTGTTGGTGGATTTATTTACAGGAAACTACCAATAATATAGGAAAAGGATGTGTCTCGCATATTGATAAACGAAACATATGTAACAGTTAGTGCATCTAATTTATTACCAAAACCAGCACGATATTCTGTCTGTCATCATGTCCAATAGCTTCTGACAAAATTAAATTTGTGTGAACATTGAAAACATTTGCTTTCAACAAACGTCCTAATGCCATTTGTCATAATAAAACCAGCTCACTGTGCTAAATAAAATGATCACCATAGAGTACACGAATGAATTGAAGGAAAACATACCCCCAGAGTAATTTCTGCCGTTTTTGGGGCTTCAGTGTGGCTGACACTTCAACCTGCTCTTCCAGAAAATGTTTTACAATTATTGTCACTCATACAGAAGAATATGCCCATAATAAAAGATCCAATTTACATTGTTCACGATGCATAAAGCCATTCTTCAACTCAAGGGTTAACAAGTTGCTTATTTCATATAGGTAATTAATAAACTATTAGGCCGAGATTAGGTCCTACTCACTGAAACAAGTTTCTGATTTGATGTTGTAGAACCTTCGTGAATATCATGCTGATAGAGAATTAGGTTAACAGTCAATTGCATGAAGAACAATCAGAGAGCTTGGGAGAAGGTGCAACAAGCTTCGCAAGATGGTAGAGGAATGGGAGAGGGACAATTTGGGCTTTAAAACCAGTCCTTTATTTTTTGTCTCGTCACTCTCTTCCAAAAAAACAGAACTGAAAAGTTTAGAAGGAGATCCTCAAAGAAACAGGAAATCAAAAATACAAACATGCCCTCCTAAGCTAATATACTAAAATCTAAAACATGTTTCCTCTAAGGACAGCTGTCAAACTCTCTATTTTTCAAAATCTCTAATCAATTTCCAACAACCCAGCCTCCATGAGAAGAGCAAGCATATCAAGGTAGATTGTCACTGCACTCAAGCCATGATTCAGAAGGGCTTATCTCCACCACTCGTGGCTTAGGAGATCAGCAGACGTGCTCATCAAGGCTCTAGCCAGACGGTCATTATATAGATGTTGTTCCATGCTAAGCATGATTGATATCTATGCTCCAGCTTGAGGGGGAGTGTTGAGATGCCGTTTATCTTTTGTGCCTTTTATGTATTCTCTTTTCTTTTCATCTACTTTATGTGATTAACCCAACAGGTTTCTCCTTTATATAAGAGAATCCAAGGGCCTCATGAATAAGCAACTCAATATTTTATCTCTACAAGAACTATTACCTAGAACAGGCTCCTTCATTGGAGCCACAAATGGTACAATAAAGCAAATGTCATTCCAAAAGTTGGATGACATAGACATAGCAGTAACCTACGTGAATGGATCTAAAGAGATCCCATAAACAGAGTGGATCATCCTGCATGACAAATCTGACCCACCACCATGTATTTGGGTCACCTACTTCGTCATCAAGGCTCCATTCATCGCTTTTGCGCTCAAGATCCCCAAGCCACCATACTCCTCCTATCATGGAACTAAATTTCGCGATATTTCGACGAAATTTCGTCGAAATATCAGTTTTGATGGGTCCGGTCTTTCGAAACTGGTATATATATCGATATCCACGCTTTCGACCGAAATACGCGAGATCTCGGCGAGATTTCGGCTCATTTCGAGATATCGGCCGACAGAGGGAATCTTCCATTAAAATATACACCGAGATGCCGATATCCACCGAAATTTCGGTCAAAAGCCTCACATTTCGACCGAGTTCAAGCAGAGGCAGCTCCAACTTCCTCCAAGCTCTTCTTCCTTCAAGGTAAGCCAAATTACGCTAATTCTTCATCAAATTCATAATTTTTTTACGGGTTTCACTCTTAGGATGTTGATATAGCTTGGCATGGTGTTTATTTTGAGAGATTTCCAATATATAGTTTTAAATTTGGAGACGAAAATTAGGGTTTTGTGTTTTAATTGCACAATAGTGGTAGCTATGAACATAGTATCTCGGATCTGAAGTTTAACATGAACTAAAACATAGTTTGAGAACATTTTGTTAGATCTATGGAAGAGGAAATTGGGGCTTTTGAGGTTTAATGTGGAACAATAATGAGTTGGGTTATTATAAATTCAGATCTTAAGTTATGTAAGTAGAAATTATGTTCCGGATTTTTTTTTTATTAATGAAATTTAAAAATTGAGAAAATCCGAAAATCATATGTTAAATCTTTTGGTTTTTATACATATTTTGTGTCACTTAGATAGTCTTTCTTGAAAATGGTCCCCTAATTGCTATATCTAAGACCCTAATGTATAGATCTAAAGTTGTTTTTCTGAAAATTAGAATATTAGGTGTCAGAAAAATTAAAAATATAATTATTCTGAAATTTAAAACATAAATTAATTTGCATATTCATAACCGGTCGCATTGTATGCCTACTTAATGATTGTTCTTGAATTTCCTCGCAGATTTCGACGATCATCACCATGGCACATTCTGGTTCCGATTCTGGATTTGACAGTTCTGATGATCAGAGGGGTGATTTCAGTGGGGACATTGGCTGGAGGTATGCCTCCGCTCCTGATGGAAATAAAGCGAAGCCACAATGCAATTTCTGTGGAAAGAAGTTGGGAGGAGGTGGGATCACAAGGATGAAGTAACATCTTGTTGGAAATAACAAGAATGTTGCCAAGTGCACGCGTTGTCCCAAAGATGTGAGGGACAAGGTGAAGGCCAGCTTGGACGGGAAGAAGGAAAGGGAGAGAGAGAGGGTAAGAAGGAAGAACAAATGAAGGAGTTTATGTTCGAGAAAGAATTCAACGTCCTTTCTGTTTCAGACGACGATGACTTTGTGTACCCTGCTGACATTCAGACTGCAGCGGAGACGGAGAGGAGGGCATACAGAAGGGCTACAAAAGAATCATTGAGGAGCGAGTTCGAGAGGAGAGAACTCGGTGGTGCACGGGGCGGCTTCTATGGTGCAGGTGGGAGTGGGAGTGGTTCTGGAGGCGCACCAGTGCCACCACCCACTAAGAATACACAAGGGGAAGGGAATTGAGCCCTTCTTGACGAAGAGCGAATCCATGCAATACAAAACAAGCAAGGATCCGAGGCAGAAAACGGTGAAGGGAATGTTCACCAATGCACGAGAAAGGGTGGGAAAGGCCATCAACAAGCTCTTCTTTGGGGAGAGCATTCATGCCAACATTGCAGGCGGGCCATTTATGCAGCACGCCATTGATGAGATCGCTGCAGCGGGAACGGGAGTGAAGGCTCCTACAATCTACGAGATCATGAACAAATATCTGGGGATGGAGAAGGAGGAGATAAATGAGTACATCGCCGAGTTGAGGAGGAGATAGCCAGAGTACGGGGTGACATTGATGTGCGATGGGTGGACGAGCTACACGAGGAAGCAGATCATCAACTTCCTTGTTTACTGCGATGGGAAGACAACCTTTTTGAAATCTGTTGATGCATCTGAGCATGTGAAGGACCACAAGTACCTGTTGAAGTTGATGAAGGACTTATAAAAGAGGTTGGGAAAGATCACATTGTCCAGATTGTGATGGATAACGGCAGCAACTTCAAGAAGGCGGGTGATGCAGCGTGGAATCAAAATATAGGGCTGCATTTATTAATTATGTCGTCGCATTTTTTTGTCGTCGCATTTTTTATTTAAATAAAGAGATCGCGTGTGATCTCAATTAGCTTTATTTTGAATTTCAAATTAGGTAGTTAGTCGGTTAATTAGTTAGAGTCTATTTAGGATAATTAGTTGTTTTACTATTTTTGTAATCTTATCCCTCCTATATAAAGGGATGAGGGTCCATTGTTTTAGTCAGTTCAGTATGTTATAAAATTGAGAATTATTCTCTATCTCCTCTCCCTTCTCCTTCTCCCACGTGGTCTTCACGTTCTTCTTCCCCAAAATCCCTCGTGGTCCCGACGAGTTCTTCTCAACCCCTCCATTTTCTTCTGCACCTGAAATTCCACCGCTCCAATATTTATTTTCCGCCATCGCCGAATCCGATTTGCATCATTTGGTATCAGAGCATGGCTTACAGATCGTCCTCACGATCTGTCGATCCATACAAAAGTTCACGCAATCATCACACAACGAAGGGCCATTGTTCATCAGAACGGAAGCGACGATCAAACAAAGCTTACGACAAGGAGATGATGGACGAACTGCGTGATCTCCAGTCCAAATGTCAAGAATTCCAGTCCAAGTGTCGAGATATTATGGCTAATTTCGAGGCTATGTGCGCCGCCCAATCACAATCTTCCGCTACCGAAGCCGCTGTCCCGATTGTTGACGAAGAAAACCTCGTCGACAACAACGAACCGACCGTTGTCCAGGCCATTTCAGAAGAAAAAAAGGTCGATTCGAGTGCTGTCCAGGTAATTTCAGATTCGCAAAACCCCCCCCGAAATTGACCCACCCACCATCCTCGCCGCACCTACGGCCCCAGCCATGCTCCCAGTCCCGCCGATGCCTTCCCCTACCCCAACACCCAACCCCAGCCACATCGCCGCCGCCCCTTCCCACAGACCCGCACCCCCCCTGCGCGCCACCGCCTTCCCCTCCCCCGCTACCCTCCCACGCCCCTGCCCCCATACCTCCTCCCGCGCGCCAATCCGCACCACCTCCGACACCCCCTTCCGCCGCAGCCCCCTCAAAACCAACCCCCCCTTTCCCCGTGCTGCGTTCCCCTTCCCCTAACCCTAACCCCCCCCCTCCGCCGCTTTTCCCCTTCCCGCATCGCCAGTCATCTTCCCCACCCCCCTTCTCTCCTCGGCTCTCCCTACCCAGGCCGCAGTCCCTGCGCGCCTCCACCGCGCTGCCTTCCCATACTCAGCCTCCCTCCCTCGCCTCGCCCAATCCTAGGCTCCCCTCCGTCCCGCGCACTACTCGCCACGACCCCGTCTCCCCATCGCCACTACCCCTCCCGCCAACACCCCTCCTCGTCACCTCGCCCACACCTCCCTTGCGGCCCCGCATCTGCCCCCTGCCACGGCCACAGACGAACTCGGCCCATCGCCCGTGGCCATCCAGTCCAAGCCCCTGCCACCGCCTATGCCCTCCCTTCCCGACATGCCGCTGCCGCCATATAAAAGGAGAAGGGACCCTAACGATGAGGAATGCCTCCTCAATCGGATTCCCTAAATGAAGGGGTGACATCTTTTGAAAAACTTACATGAAGCTCCCTCCTCCCAAAATTATTTATCAGTGGGGCCAATTGGAAGACATATCATGCTATGGAATCTTTTTAAGTGAAGGGGTAGAATATTTGCAACCGTACCCCTTAAATCAGAAAAATTATAAACGTAACATGGAAAAGGAGCGAAATTGGATATTCGACCAACAAGCCATGTGGAAATTCTCCGTCAACAGCCCGAAGATCAAGCAATTCGTCAGGAGACGAATTTTTAAAAGCGGAGGAGAGTTGATGCAGCGTGGAATCAAAATATAGGGTTGCATTTATTAATTATGTCGTCGCATTTTTTTTGTCGTCGCATTTTTTTTTTAAATAAAGAGATCGCGTGTGATCTCAATTAGCTTTATTTTGAATTTCAAATTAGGTAGTTAGTCGGTTAATTAGTTAGAGTCTATTTAGGATAATTAGTTGTTTTACTATTTTTGTAATCTCATCCCTCCTATATAAAGGGATGAGGGTCCATTGTTTTAGTCAGTTCAGTATGTTATAAAATTGAGAATTATTCTCTATCTCCTCTCCCTTCTCCTTCTCCCGCGTGATCTTCGCGTTCTTCTTCCCCAAAATCCTCGTGTTCCCGACGAGTTCTTCTTCTCAACCCCTCCATTTTCTTCTCCACCTGAAATTCCACCGCTCCAATATTTATTTCCCGTCATCGCCGAATCCTTCAGCGGGTGAAACAATAATGAAGTCCAGCAGCTATGGAATTTTTTGGACGCTGTGTGCTGCGCATTGCATTGATTTGATTCTAAAGGATTTCAGCAAGAGGAAGCTCGTCTCAAGGGTGGTGGAGAAAGCACGAATGATCACCACATTCATTTACAACCACGACAAAGTGCTGAACTGATGAGGTGGATGTGCAATGGGGAGCTGGTGAAGCCTGGCATCACACGCTTTTGCACCAATTTTATAGCGTTGCAAAGCCTCAAACAACATAGGACAGGTTTGAAAACCATGTGTTGCTAAGGGTGAATGGTTCGAGATACCTGAAGCTCGGAAAGAAGGAGGATGGAAGGTGGAGATATTGATCAATGATATCTCCTTTTGGGATGACGTGACTCGGGTCACAAGGATCATGGATCCAGTTGTTTCTGCATTGCAGATCGTGAATGGCGATAAGAAGCCCACCATGGGAGTCATCTACAAGGCAATGCGCTGCATGAGAGAGAAGATCAGAGAAGCGGTTGGAAAGGGATCCAAAGCATGGTTGGACATCATAAACGAACGATGGTCCAAGATGCTCTCACATCCTCTTCACAAGGCCGGTATGTATTATGTAAAAAACTAATTTGTTTTTCATTTTTAAATTTTTATAGATCTTTAGAATATGAGTATTGAGCTTGTTCGTGACTTTGTGTCCAGCTTATTACTTCAATACTAAGTACCAGTACAAGAATGGACTTGGTACAAATGTTGACCTTCTAGCAGCCGTACAAATTGTGGTGAAGAAGCTCGTCAAGGACGAGAGGTTACAGATCATGTGCATGAACGAGGTAATCCTCAATTTCTAGCTAAATTAGGAGTCACAAAAAAAATTCTTTACGACTTAAACCTATGTGTGCAGGTTAAGTATTTCCGGGATGCGTTGGGTTCCTTCGGTCGGATTACTGCGGTAAATGGACGGCGCATACGCTTCCTAGTAGGGACAAAGACAAATTAAACCATTGCTTGTATGTTCATTTATTCCTACTATTGATTTCTCTCGTTTTCTTTTTTTGCAACCGAATGGTGGTTATTATACGGGATGGAAGCTCCCAACCTTCGAAATGTGGCAGTGAAAGTTTTGTCACAAACCGCATCTGTTGGTGGTTGTGAGAGGAACTGGAGCACGTTCAATTTGATCCATTCCAAGAGATGGAGCAGGTTGGGAGAAAAGAAGCTCAATGACCTTGTCTACGTGCATTACAACTTGAGGCTGAAGTTGAAACATGCAAGGGAGGGACAAGACAAAGAGGACTACACGGACCCTATTGATCTTGCATACATTTTCAAGATGCACGATGACGATGCCGATGAAGATGTTCTCCAGAGGTGGATGGATTTCAATGGTGCCCTCGTTCTCGATCAACCAGATGGAAGACCAAATGAGAACATAAGCCAGCAAATGGGAGCAGACGTAGGTGACTATTGGCAAGATCCGGGCGGATTACAGTAGGGTGCTAATCGAATCAAATACATTCGAATCCATGAGGATTCTAATTCAATTCATTATAAAAGTTTTGAATCCGAACTCGAATCAAATTTCAAACGAATTTACTAACTTAAATTCAGATTTAATTCATTTAAAGCTCTGAATATTCAAATTCGATTCATTTTATTTCGAATTTGAAATGTTAATTGATGTGTTAGAGCTTACATAAATAATATTATATGAAGAATAATACAATATAAATATTTTATTGTATAAATCTAATTTTGAAAGTATATCACTATGTTAAGTTGAGAAAACAATAAAATCGAGGAAAATATCAAACCAATACAACATAATGGATAAAAGCGCCTAATTTTTATAATTATTATGTCTTTTACAATCTAAATATACTCTTTTTTAAAAGATGAAGAAATGTATAAATACAATATTATTATATAAGCCTATCAAAGATATATAATATCATTGACGAAAAAGATGAACACATTATAATTATCATAGATCAGACTTATATAGAATGTTGATACAGATTAATATTATTATTTGAAATATTGACAATAGTAAAAAAATAATGTAGCAAGATAACACCTCTTCATTACGCGTGGGGATCTCCATTAACAAAAATTGAGCCATGAAAAATGAAATATATAAATTTTTGATGTACAATGGAACAACTTACATTACGGTGAGAAGAACTTGTATATTACTCATGTGATGATAAATGTCGCATTGACATTAATAATAATCATGGATTGCCATGCCAGAAATCAAAACAACAAAAAGGCAAAGGGGTTATATCTTGATAAATTTTGAATCATGATGCGAAGTAGCAAAATCATCATTTTCACATAATAGGCGAAAGGCCGCTATAATCTATCGTTGGTATTTACGGTCTTTGGTAGATAATGAAAGAGAGAATGGAAACACAGTGTAAGGAATGTGGGAACATAAAAATAAATATGTGGGTGAGGATTTAGAATAACTATCAATATTTGATCTTTCCTATTAGATTTCAAGACTAATATTTTTACTCTTTTTTTATTTGATATTTAGTCTTTAACTAATAAGATTATACATACATGTATATACATATTAGATTTGGTATTTTACTCAAAAAAAAATATTAGATTTGGTATGGCTAAAATTTTTTGTATACTCTTAATGCCTCAAAATTTCCGAATAGTATGCTAAGATTGATTATTGTATTTATACAAGGTAGGTCATACCTAAGCTACTGTCACTAGGTTAAAATAATAAAGACATGAACTTACATATTTTGTATAACCGACGCATGAAGGACTCACATTTCTAACTCGTAACACTTTGCAGTCAACTCACTTGAACTTAGTTATAAAGAGGAAAGGAAAGAGATTGGATCTCATTAGGAGGCTTAATGTTGCATATACACATCATGCATTGACAAGTCACATCGATATAGCGTGATACTATGAGTACGTAAATCATAGCGATGAAGGGTGAACATGATAAATCATATCAATGGAGCCTAGATATGATTATAAGTTTAAAATTAGCCACTTAATAAATGTAGTAAGTTGGTTTGAGAGTATCTTTAGTTGCTTGCACATGTTATGCTTAGTGATATAATGCAAATGCTAAATCCTTCAATGTAAATGAAATGTAGTAGCTTTTTAATACATATTCATATATTCTTTTCTACATCTATTTACTTACAAATGAATTCGAATATGTCAACCTTTTGATCTAATTATGCTATAATTACTTGCACAAAAATATTCAGAAAAGATCCTAAATAATCCAGAGTGGTTGTTACATGTATATATGTAAATATATATGCATTACATGCATGTATATGTATGTACTATGTATATATAAATACATCGCTACATATATACATATATATGTATGGATATAAAATATTTAATCGAATCGAATTATTATTGAACGAATTCAGGTAAATTCAGATTCGATTCATTTGGGAATCGAATCCCCGAGTTAAATTCAAATTCAGTTCATTTGATTTGGAATCGAACTTTTTTCGAATTTTTATCGAACGAATCCTAATCGAATTTGAATGATTCAATTCAATTAGCAGCCCTAGATTACTGACCCTGTTGGGGGGTTGGAGGGCGAGATTGATGCGGTTGTTGATGAAATTCTCTCCAGTAGCTCCAAATCCAAATCGAAGTCAAAGGATGACGATGGAGATGATGATGACAATGATGATGTTGGTCGTGGTGGACCTGGTGATGGTGGGGAAACAAACTCAGGTGGGTCAGGAGGGGGTGGTCGTGGACCACAAGATACCAGATTTGAGGAAGGGCTACATGCAGGACGTGAATATATGGAGCGACAGAGGAACACACATGGACAGTTTTTTCCAAGTCCGAATCCAAGACCTATGGATTACGAGTACGATCGAGGCCATCATCCAACCGACAGCAACATGGACGATTTGATATCATATGTAGGTTCTTTGAGCTGCATGGACATTGACACCCCATATCGCGGAGGAACACCGAGTCCTTTAGACGGATATGGATCGTCGCACGATGAGAGATCATTTGGCGTCTTGCTGGAATACTTTCATGCTCCTTCTCCAGGACCTCCTCAGTAATCATATTCATATGGTTACAGTGGGTATGGGGGATACAGTAGCTACAACGGAGACAACTACCAAGGTAGCCAACCTGAGCAGAGCAAGGGCAGCTTCTTTGGGGGTGACAGTTACGGTTTCTTCCCTGAGTACACACCAGTTCCTCCTCCTCCTCCACAGAGATCTTCTCCTACTCCGTCGTCGTCGTCCCGAGGATCTCAGGTCAGTAGTTCACAGCCTCGTCGTGCCACTCGTGATACCGGATCTAGTGCTGCTTATCCTCGTCTCAGGATACTCATAAGCATTGATGACCACCAATACATGCAGTATGTGATGGATTACAAGGACATGTACTCGTACATGACATGGGAGAACTACTGCGAGCTCATTGAATCTGCGATGCATTATGAGAGACAACAAGGAGGGGGGGCATTCAGATCCACCACGGAACTCTTGGTTCCGAACCAAACATATCACCATGTAATATATTTTAATCTTTTATTGCATTGATAATTAATGTGCATGTTCTTAATAATTTTCACTTGTTGTAACTTGTAGGACTATTACTCTGTTATGTATTAACTATTAACAAGTAACAACGATATGTTCGATATGGTGTATGACTGTGACATACCGTCATAGTCATAGATGATAAGATGATTGATATGTATGCTGTAAGCCTATAGGTATATATCTATTGTTTCATTGTTTGAAGTACTTAGATTAAGTCCATTTGCAATATCTAACAATGTTACAATATGATCGATATGGCCGATATGACCGATATGTCTATATAAGGGGTATAGATGACCAATATGTGTGAAATAATTGTGTATTTGTATGTTATTTATTGTTCTAGTAACTTGGAATATCGAAATTTACAATAAAATTGGAAGAAAATTGATTTTTTGAGCCTTTTCCGACTTTTCCACCGAAATTGTCGAAATTTCCCGAAATTTCGGCGAAATTTCATTATTTCACTTCACCGAAACGAGATCGAAATTGAGATTTCGAGCCTTGCTCCCTATACATCAAGGCCTTTCATCCCACCAAAAATATCCCATGTGTCTCACTAGAAGAGGCTTAGAAGAAACATCTCATCAGGCAAGCTTAGTTGGGGAGGCTAGTTCTGCACACCGTAACACTGCGCTTTTCTTTCTCAATGTTAACCCCTCAGGATCCGGGTACCCGTTTACGACAAAATTCGCAATAATTCATTCACATTGATCGCAGAAGTTGTAGAAAAGCAAGGAAAATTTTTCGCGCGGCTAATTATCCACATGACATTCACATTCACAACATAACCACAAAGTAAAAGAGATACAGTTGGCACCAAAATTCTTTTTTTTTCATTAATATTCATATACATTTACAACTTGCACAAGCATCTTCCATATTACAACATATATCCCAAGTAATACCAAAGAGATAGCATTTACATTTCCACCTAAACAAAAACTGAGACAAAATACTTCATACCGTCTGTTGTATACTCTTTCTCCAGGAAGCATGTATAGCTACTGCACTGCTACTAAACTGCAGGCTGTTTGCCTGCCAAACACAATAGGAAAGAAGAGGCGTCAGCCATTGCTGGTACCTCCCAAAAACTTATAAAATAACTAGGCATTTAATATGTGTAAAAGCAAGCAAGTGGAAAGGTGGAAAGTAAAGTTTACATCTACTTGCTTAAGTAAAAAAGGTTTTTCAGACTACTTGTAAGCATTTCAATGTTTGTCCCAAAACCCATTATTTCCTACATGTGACCTATTTATATAATAGTTACTTATTCATGAGGATATGAGTGTGAGCACATATATTATTTTCTTCAGAGATCACGTTGGTGAGTGATACTGGAAAAGTTAAGATTCGAAATGATAT
This sequence comes from Ottelia alismoides, assembly GCA_037367405.1. Classification (NCBI taxonomy): domain Eukaryota; kingdom Viridiplantae; phylum Streptophyta; class Magnoliopsida; order Alismatales; family Hydrocharitaceae; genus Ottelia; species Ottelia alismoides. Next base: position 813,371 of record JAZKJV010001598.1, read on the forward strand.
ATTTATTTAAATTCCTGGGTAGAGAGAATAGTCATTTCCTACTAATCCTGACTTTTGATCGTAACTTCTCCAATTCTTAACTTCAATATTTCAGATATAACCCAGATGATGTAGATGTAGATATGGATGATCTAGATATAGAATCGCCAAGTCTGTTTGGTGAAGTAACTCAAGCGGTGAAGAAGCCTACAAATGGCTCTTCCGTCTCGCCCTCTAATTGGAAACGCGGTCCAATAGAGGGATAGGTCTACTCCCCAACTACGCCACTGAGACGGGTGAGAGAGACTCCCTAGAAAAGTCGCTCTAGAAAACTGCCCGACTAGTACGGGCGGACGAGCTCGTACGTAAAACTGAAAACCAAGGATCCCCCGCCTGGGTATCCTAATAGACAGGGTCAGCGGAACTGGTCTAAAGTCAGGATCCCAATGAGGCGTAAAAACACTGCGAGCTCGCGTAAAAACCGTGAAAAGACTGGGATCCTAGACCCGTGCAATTGGCGGCCGCTACCCAAACTGGGCTTCCTATCTCCCGCCCAGGTGAGGGTCACCGCGCCCTCGCACGATCATGGTAAAGATCACCATGATTGGCACTATTAATTATCCTCACTGACTCTCATCAAATATGTATAATCACTTCAATCCATATTAATGGGATATATAGAAAGCCATATATATATATATATTCTAACCTTTTTATTGTTTATGCCTACAATTTAACTTGAACAGTAAACTGATTTCCCCAATCATTAGGTTCCATTAGAACCATATTCTAAGTTTGGTTGGGGTATCCCAAAATCAATTGGTTTAAATGAGATCATATTTCAGAATCGTCATGTTGTTTATACAGATAGTATGGTAAGTGAAAAATTTACTCGACATGCCATATTCAATAGCGTGTCCTCTACATGTAAATGATGAAATCAATATCAATATTTACACTAGTTAAGTGTTTCAATCCCAAGTTGCTCGTGTGCTTAAGTTGTAACACAAAATTTTCACAAAACTAGCCTACTAATGAGGGTCATGTCACTGTATTATAATACCCATACAGAATACAGATAAATGTTAAAAAAATATATTTCTACTCAGCAATCTATCATATTCTTAGTTTAGAATACATATAGTTAAATGATCTAGAATAATATTTTATATATTGTAGTAGCTTTCTTTGCAGTTTATCGTTAAATCTGCAACTGATAAACCATTTGTTCTTTATTATTTAGGATTACACATTGTACTTTGTAAGTAATCACCTATCCTATTGTCCCAAGGGACAGAATCTAAAGATTAACAACTCTATTATTCTTTTATTTATGATGAATTCAAAAAAATTTCAGCAACAATTGAAATGTACCTTAAAGATATCTACTTTAATTATATGTTTATCATAGTAACAGTTTAAGGGTTAATTAGTGCTTACTGTACTTCCAAATAGAACAATTCTAAAGCATGTATAGTTTCCCATATATGTGCTGAATGTAAAAGTAGACAGTAAGAAGAATAACATATTCTCACAAAACCGGAGGTCCACAAAATTCTAAGTTGATGGATGGGACCACATGTCTTATTAGTGAGTGATACACTAGAGATCCTTGACTTCACTCTCAACCCATATGCTCCTCTGCTTAAAATAGCATCAATATAAATACCCAAGAAAGAAAGGACCCAGATTATCAGTAGATTTTACTTTATATATATATATATATATATATATATTACTGGCATGTTCTACTACAGAAGAACATGCTCTGAATTTGATTCTTAAATGTGCAAAACAGTTGAAATTGTAACATGCAAAAACACCTCCTGGTTTATATATGTCTCATGAAAAAAACTTTTATGTTGGATTCCATAGATGGCAGTAAAAGACAGATCTAGATACTTGATTTGGCAACAAAGGAAAATGAATCGGATTGTACATAAGATCTCTAAATTGGAGAAAATACTGATCTTGCAAGTAGCAATTGGTTGAAAAAGGTAGGTTCAAGTACTCATGCATGGCAGCAATAAAGGAAAGAGAAGGTTCCTTTGGATGCCCCAATTTGGAGGAACAAAATTGCTTGATTTGGTCTTGTAAGCAGTAGGCTACAAGAGGAGGAGCAGCAGCAACAAGAACTTGCTTTTTGGCATCAAGGAGACGATTTCCAATTGCTGGACAACAACCAACAGCAGGGAAATGAGAGCAGAAAAAGGGGAAAAAAAGTGCTGGAACTGCCCTCTCGGTTTGGGTTTTTTTTCTAGCAATGGGGAAAGTTGGAGAATATATAGATGGGAGATGTCTTAGAATAAGACAAAAAGAGGAAGCTTCCTTGAAGCTTCATGCATTAGAAATCAGGAAAGGAAAGAGAGGGGTTGCTAACGTGGAGACAAGAAATGCCATTTGTACTCCCTTGATATAACATTAGTCATGACTATTATAGTGACATCAGCATGGAAGCAATAAGTTTATTTCATTTTTTTTTAAAGCAGCAGTCTGCTACTAAAAGGAAAGTTTTAAATTTTTTTTTTAACCGAATCAAGTCTGCTACAGTTTACTGTAGCAGAAAATAATATATATATATAAGTTTTAGACTTTCTTTATTTGATATACTCTAAAATTCACCGTATGCGCACCTCGGGTTTGCGTTTTCGACGCGAAGTATCTCGATTTGATCGTCTTTCAACGACGATCAAAATGAGTATAATATTGATATACTTCCGATCGAGTTTTGAATACCCGAAATTTTCGGATACGTTTTTGTTTAAGACTAAATTTTGCGATTTAAAAATATCATCTGACCTCCGATTGACGAACGGTCGATTCCGTTGGTCTCGTATCGTCGAATCGGATCTCATGATGGTCTCGGTTTATTTCGCGGTTTCCGAATTTACGTCGCGGCTTTTCACGGCGCGCGTTACGGTGTGACCGATTTTTGGTCGATTTCGCCCGAACGACTTTTGATTCATGATCAATTGATCGTTTTAGGTTGTTTAGTATTGACCGACAACGTTTTTGGGTTCATTAGACCCAAAATCGGACGAGTTCGGTTTTGTTAGAATATGCATGTTACAAATATAAAAACCTCAAAGGGAGTCTCGTCCTCGAGACTCGAGTTAAGGTTAATAGGTATCTTGTTTGGATTTAATATGGTCATAAAAACCTCAAAGGGTTTTGAACCCATAAAAACCTCAAAGAGAAAACAAGCCATATATTTATCATGTATCTAATTACAAAAGCTTGTTTTGATGCTTACATCAGAAAAGCTGCGGGTATCGTGCCCGCATGTCGGCTTCGGTCTCCCACGTCGCCTCTTTGATGCTGTGTCGGTGCCACAAAACCTTGACCAATGAAATCTCCTTGTTGCGAAGCTTCTTCTCAGCGCGGTCAAGTATCTGGACTGGCTTCTCCTCATAAGTCAGATCCAGCTCTACATCAAGATTCTCATAACTGATGATGTGCCGAGGGTCGTGCACATACTTCCTCAGGTTGGATATGTGGAAGACATCATGAATAGCCGATAGATGTGGAGGAAGGGCTACTCGGTATGCAACCTTCCCTACACGAGCAAGAATCTCGAACGGTCCAACATATCGTGGCGCCAACTTGCCACGAACACCGAATCTCTGCACTCCCTTCATGGAAGATACACGAAGAAATACCCACTCTCCAACCTATAATTTATAGGAATGTCATTAGTATGAGATTAAGTTGAACACATATATATCATAATTGAGTGGATGAGGAGAAAATAATTAGATTACCTAAAACTCTAAGTCTCTTCTCCGATGGTCTGCATAACTCTTCTGGCGGCTCTGTGCCGTCAGAAGCCTCCGTCTCACAAGATCAACAGCTCTCGCGGTCTCCTCCAAGAAATCCACGGAGTAAAGAGCATGATCGCCTACCTCACGCCAACTGAGAGGTGTGAGGCATCTCCGCCCGTATAGGTCTTCGAATGGTGCCATACCAATACTGGAATGATAACTGTTGTTGTACGTGAATTCCACTAAAGGCAAATGGTCCTTCCAGGACCCTTTCCACTCCAAAGTGCATGCACGAAGTAGATCCTCAAGCGTCTGAATGGTGCGCTCACTCTGCCCGTCTGTCTGCGGATGGTATGCAGAACTCATCTTCAGCTCTGTCTGTAGTGCTGTCATGAACTGATGCCAATAATGAGATGTAAATCTCGAATCCCTGTCAGACACCACTTCTCGTGGTATACCATGCAGCCTGATAATGTTCTGCACATAGAGCTTGGCCAACCTGGATGGAGTGTAAGTCGTGTTGACAGGTATAAAATGGGCTGACTTGGTCAATCTATCAACAACGACCCATATAGAATAATGGCCGCCTGGTGTCTTCGGCAGACCTGTGACAAAATCCATAGAAATGCTCTCCCACTTCCACTCGGGAATGGGGAGAGACTGCAGTAATCCTGGTGGTCTCCTATGCTCAGCCTTGACCATCAGACAGGTCATGCATCTGCTAACATGTAGCGCCACATCGCGCTTCATTCCATCCCACCAAAAATGTCGACGCAGATCACGGTACATCTTCGTGCTACCTGGATGGATAGATAACCGTGAACTGTGTGCCTCATCCAGAATGTCGCTGCGAAGCTGCTCGTCATTGGGTACAACGACCCGTCCCGCCTTCCATAAAATAGACTCTGTCACGACAAAATCATCAAATTCATCCTTGATGGCGCGCATGTATCTATCTCGGATCCAAAGATCTGTCTTCTGTCCATCTACAATACGATCCCAAAGACTGATGTATCGTGGAGGCACGGCGGTAGAAATGGATGCGCTCTCCTGAGGATGCCAATCGGTCAAAGCTGCAAGCGTATCCCACGTGTATAGCCAGTTCGCCGTACCATCAGCAGGCGCTCTCCTGCTAAGTGCATCAGCCACCACGTTTCCCTTACCGGGATGGTAAGAGATCGTGCAATCATAATCCTTCAGCAGCTCGAGCTATCTGCGTTGTCTCATGGATCCATCCTTCTTCTTGACAAATAGAACCGGAGCACCCCAAGGTGAAGTGCTCGGTCTCACGAATCCCAAATTAAGTAACTCCTGCAACTGCACCTTCAGTTCCCTCAACTCGGCTGGTGCCATGCGATATGGTGCCATAGAGATCGGTTGTGTATCTGGCAACAATGTGATCTCGAACTCGATCTCTCTCTCAGGAGGTAGCCCTGGTAGCTCATCAGGAAAGACATCCGGATATTCTGATACTACTCGGATGTCATGTATCATCGGCTCCTGATCAGATACCTCCCGAACAAATGCAAGGTATGAATCACAACCCTGATCGACAAGTCGTTGGGCTCGCAACACTGAAATGTACTCCATGGTGGAGTCATGTATTGTACCCTCAAAAGTGAACTCGGGTATATCAGGAATCCTGAAGACAACCGTCTTCCTAAAGCAATCAACTAGTGCATGATGAGTAGATAGCCAATCCATGCCCAAAATCAAGTCGAACTCATCAAGCTGCAGAAGTAGACAATCTGCGATCATCTCATGACCGCCAATCAGTACGGGCAAGTGCCTGACGATCAGTGAAATAATAAACAACTGGCCACCTGGCCCTCGTATGTGATATGGGGAAGAAATAGTCTCTGCGACTCTGTCTAAAGAAGCAAGCAACCTCGAAGCAAGGAAAGAGTGTGTCGCGCCGAAATCGAATAAAACATGGAAAGGTCGGCCCATGACTGAGACCATACCTTTCACCACAGTAGCCGTTGAACGTGCCTGCTCCTCAGTAACGACATGTAATTGTCCCTGCCTGGCTGATGCAGCACTAGATCCTGCCACACTCTGCGTCTGTCTCTGCTGCTGTCGCCTAAAATTGGAGTTCCTGCCACGGAAACTCCCTGAACGTTGTGTCTGAGGCTGTGACTGTGAAGGTTGTGGCTGAGGCTCGCCAGAAGCCTGTGGGCACTGTGCTCGGTAATGTCCCCACTCGTGACATCGATAGCATCTGACTGGCCTGGTAGGTGGAGTAGTTGTGCCTGTGCTCCGAGCTGGCCGGCTGGTGGTCGGTCTACTCGCTGCGACCCAGATGGTCGAGCGGACTTTGTGCCACGTCCGGCGAGTGCTCCTCCTAGAGTAGTCGATGGAGAAGAGCGAGCACTGCCAGAGAATGTCGAACTTGTAGGTCGAAACCGTCTGTCTGACCTCTGCTGCTGAAACGGTCGACGTATCGGTCCAAAAGATCGTCGCGGTCTAGGCGCTGCTCCAGATGAGCTCCCGAAACGTCTCCCCCTGATGTCCTCGAACTTCTCCGCAGCATCGGTAGCCTCGGAGATAGAAGTGATATGTAATCCTGCCAGCTTCTCCTGCACCTCCTCGCGCATGCCGCCAATGACCTTTTCCAGATTCTCCTCTGGAAATGCGCCAGCTGCTCGGGTATGTCGTGATAGCTCTGTGTATCGGATGAAATAATCTCTGGCGGTCATCTGTCCCTGACGAAGCTCTGCAAAAAGTCGGCGATGGGACTCCTTCCACTTCGCAGAAAAGAAGTGGCCTCGGAACTTCGTCTCGAAATCGTTCCAAGTAGGCTCTCGACCTAACTCGGACACTACGGCCTCCCACCATCGCTCAGCGAAGTCTGTCAGTGAATACTCTATGAAAGATAGCCACGTGTTTCGTGGCGCATGAATCGCCCTGAGCACCTTCATCACTCTCTTCAGCCACTGCTCAGCATCATCTGGTGGACCTGTACCCTCAAACAAGGGTATGTTGGCCCGCTGGTAAGAAGTGAAGACCGACTGGTGACTGTGAATGGCTGAATACTCGTGTGCATCCTCGCCAGCAAAGTCAACAGGGTCATGCTCCCTGTCTATGTCTGCATCCTCCTCAGCTCCATGCTCTGGAATGTCCTCTAGTGGATCGTCAGGATGAGGCTGCTCCACCTCAACGGACTGGTGCTGGTCCTATCGTATTCCATCCTGGGATGGATGGTACGTGAAATCTGACAGGTCCTCAAATCTCATCTCTATGTCCGTCTGCCTGTCAGCAATCTCGGTCTGCTGGGCCAATATCTGCTCCAGCTGGCCTCTTATAGCAGCCTGCTGCTGCTGAAGATCAGTAAGTGCGCTCAATATGCGTGCCAGCTGATCAGAAGTATCCTGACCTGGTCGAGATGCCATGGCTCTGCATGAGAACCATAATTAGTCATAAGAATGCCTTAGACAGATATTTATCATAAATGCTTTTCTCTTCTTGGGATATAAGATGAAAAAAAAAGAACTTGGTGACATCTGTGGTTATTGAATATGAATGTCATATTTCCCTTCTCGAACTCACGACAAGTCGGAAGACTGTCGCTATTCGAGAACTTAATGCGATCGGAATTGAATACTGCGAATGTGCGTATCGGGGTACCACTGCTCTGATACCAATCTGTTAACCCCTCAGGATCCGGGTACCCGTTTACGACAAAATTCGTAATAATTCATTCACATTGATCGCAGAAGTTGTAGAAAAGCAGGGAAAATTTTTCGCGCGGCTAATTATCCACATGACATTCACATTCACAACATAACCACAAAGTAAAAGAGATACAATTGGCACCAAAATTCTTTTTTTTTCATTAATATTCATATCCATTTATAACTTGCACAAGCATCTTCCATATTACAACATATATCCCAAGTGATACCAAAGAGATAGCATTTACATTTCCAACTAAACAAAAACTGAGACAAAATACTTCATACCGTCTGCTGTATACTCTGTCTCCAGGAAGCATGTATAGCTACTGGACTGCTACTAAACTGCAGGCTGTTTGCCTGCCAAACACAATAGGAAAGAAGAGGCGTCAGCCATTGCTGGTACCTCCCAAAAACTTATAAAATAACTAGGCATTTAATATGTGCAAAAGCAAGCAAGTGGAAAGGTGGAAAGTAAAGTTTACATCTACTTGCTTAAGTAAAAAAGGTTTTTCAGACTACTTGTAAGCATTTCAATGTGTGTCCCAAAACCCATTATTTCCTACATGTGACCTATTTATATAATAGTTACTTATTCATGAGGATATGAGTGTGAGCACATATATTATTTTCTTCAGAGATCACGTTGGTGAGTGATAATGGAAAAGTTAAGATTCGAAATGATATATTTATTTAAATTCCTGGGTAGAGAGAATAGTCATTTCCTACTAACCCTGACTTTTGATCATAACTTCTCCAATTCTTAACTTCAATATTTCAGATATAACCTCAGATGATGTAGATGTAGATATGGATGATCTAGATATAGAATCGCCAAGTCTGTTTGGCGAAGTAACTCAAGCGATGAAGAAGCCTACAAATGGCTCTTCCGTCTCGCCCTCTAATTGGAAACGCGGTCCAATAGAGGGATAGGTCTACTCCCCAACTACGCCACTGAGACGGGTGAGAGAGACTCCCTAGAAAAGTCGCTCTAGAAAACTGCTCGATTAGTACGGGCGGACGAGCTCGTACGTAAAACTGAAAACCAAGGATCCCCCGCTTGGGTATCCTAATAGACAGGGTCAGCGGAACTGGTCTAAAGTCAGGATCCCAATGAGGCGTAAAAACACTGCGAGCTCGCGTAAAAACCGTGAAAAGACTGGGATCCTAGACCAGCGCACTTGGCGGCCGCTGCCAAAACTGGGCTTCCTATCTCCCGCCCAGGTGAGGGTCACCGCGCCCTCGCACGATCATGGTAAAGATCACCATGATTGGCACTATTAATTATCCTCACTGACTCTCATCAAATATGTATAATCACTTCAATCCATATTAATGGGATATATAGAAAGCCATATATATATATATTCTAACCTTTTTATTGTTTATGCCTACAATTTAACTTGAACAGTAAACTGATTTCCCCAATCATTAGGTTCCATTAGAACCATATTCTAAGTTTGGTTGGGGTATCCCAAAATCAATTGGTTTAAATGAGATCATATTTCAGAATCGTCATGTTGTTTATACAGATAGTATGGTAAGTGAAAATTTTACTCGACATGCCATATTCAATAGCGTGTCCTCTACATGTAAATGATGAAATCAATATCAATATTTACACTAGTTAAGTGTTTCAATCCCAAGTTGCTCGTGTGCTTAAGTTGTAACACAAAATTTTCACAAAACTAGCCTACTAATGAGGGTCATGTCACTGTATTATAATACCCATACAGAATACAGATAAATGTTAAAAAAATATATTTCTACTCAGCAATCTATCATATTCTTAGTTTAGAATACATATAGTTAAATGATCTAGAATAATATTTTATATATTGTAGTAGCTTTCTTTGCAGTTTATCGTTAAATCTGCAACTGATAAACCATTTGTTCTTTATTATTTAGGATTACACATTGTACTTTGTAAGTAATCACCTATCCTATTGTCCCAAGGGACAGAATCTAAAGATTAACAACTCTATTATTCTTTTATTTATGATGAATTCAAAAAAATTTCAGCAACAATTGAAATGTACCTTAAAGATATCTACTTTAATTATATGTTTATCATAGTAACAGTTTAAGGGTTAATTAGTGCTTACTGTACTTCCAAATAGAACAATTCTAAAGCATGTATAGTTTCCCATATATGTGCTGAATGTAAAAGTAGACAGTAAGAAGAATAACATGTTCTCACAAAACCGGAGGTCCACAAAATTCTAAGTTGATGGATGGGACCACATGTCTTATTAGTGAGTGATACACTAGAGATCCTTGACTTCACTCTCAACCCATATGCTCCTCTGCTTAAAATAGCATCAATATAAATACCCAAGAAAGAAAGGACCCAGATTATCAGTAGATTTTACTTTATATATATATATATATTACTGGCATGTTCTACTACAGAAGAACATGCTCTGAATTTGATTCTTAAATGTGCAAAACAGTTGAAATTGTAACATGCAAAAACACCTCCTGGTTTATATATGTCTCATGAAAAAAACTTTTATGTTGGATTCCATAGATGGCAGTAAAAGACAGATCTAGATACTTGATTTGGCAACAAAGGAAAATGAATAGGATTGTACATAAGATCTCTAAATTGGAGAAAATACTGATCTTGCAAGTAGCAATTTGGCTGAAAATGGTAGGTTCAAGTACTCATGCATGGCAGCAATAAGGGAAAGAGAAGGTACCTTTGGATGCCCCAATTTGGAGGAACAAAATTGCTTGATTTGGTCTTGTATGCAGTAGGCTACAAGAGGAGAAGGAGCAGCAACAAGAACTTGCTTTTTGGCATCAAGGAGACGATCTCCAATTGCTGGACAGCAACCAACAGCAGGGAAATGAGAGCAGAAAAAGGGGAAAAAAAGTGCTGGAACTGCCCTCTCGGTTTGGGTTTTTTTTCTAGCAATGGGGAAAGTTGGAGAATATATAGATGGGAGATGTCTTAGAATAAGACAAAAAGAGGAAGCTTCCTTGAAGCTTCATGCATTAGAAATTAGGAAAGGAAAGAGAGGGGTTGCTAACGTGGAGACAAGAAATGCCATTTGTACTCCCTTGATATAACATTAGTCATGACTATTATAGTGACATCAGCATGGAAGCAATAATATTATTTCATTTTTTTTAAAGCAGCAGTCTGCAACTAAAAGGAAAGTTTTAAAAAAAATTTTTTAACCGAATCAAGTCTGCTACAGTTTACTGTAGCAGAAAATGATATATATATAAGTTTTAGACTTTCTTTATTTGATATACTCTAAAATTCACCGTATGCGCACCTCGGGTTTCCGTTTTCGACGCGAAGTATCTCGATTTGATCGTCTTTCAACGACGATCAAAATGAGTATAATATTGATATACTTCCGATCGAGTTTTGAATACCCGAAATTTTCGGATACGTTTTTGTTTAAGACTAACTTTTGCGATTTAGAAATATCATATAACCTTCGATTGACGAACGGTCGATTCCGTTGGTCTCGTATCGTCGAATCGGATCTCATGATGGTCTCGGTTTATTTCGCGGTTTCCGAATTTGCGTCGCGGCTTTTCACGGCGCGCGTTACGGTGTGACCGATTTTTGGTCGATTTCGCCCGAACGACTTTTGATTCATGATCAATTGATCGTTTTAGGTTGTTTAGTATTGACCGACAACGTTTTTGGGTTCATTAGACCCAAAATCGGACGAGTTCGATTTTGTTAGAATATGGATGTTACACTCAAGAACTTAATCAAGAAGGCTAGGTGGTGTCGGCATTGTTGGAGATTTTAAGGGTTTTTCATGGCTAAAAATCAACCAAGAGAAATCTAACTTTGTGCAGTTTATTCTAACAGAGATAGAGACATGGTATGCTTTTGGGCTCTACGCAACATAGATCTTCCTCTAATCGAAGGCAAGCTGAGTAGGGAAGATTGGGGTCTCCTTTTAGAAAAGATGGAGTGTAAATAGGTTGTGTAGAAACTAAAGTGTTTGTCAAAAGAAGGGATAATGATTCTTCTTAAGTTAATGTTATTAGCTCCTAATTTTTATATCTTTTTGTGTACTAAGGCAACATGGAATCCGAATTAGGGAAAATTAGGGTTTTTCGTCAGTTCAATTTTGTCCCATTACTAAATTAGGGTTTTTAGAGTCGGTAATTTTATTTGAGTTAGGATTAGTTTTATTTGTGTCCAATCGAGTCCTTGCAATTTTTCATTTAAATAAAGAGATTGTATGTGATCTCTAATAAGTTAGTTGATTGATATATTTTAGTTCAATCAGGATTTGTTAGGATTTTATTTTATTTCTATTTTTGTAATCTCACGCTTCCTATATAAAGGGGATGGTAGTACATCGCTTGAGGCAATTCATGCTAACAACAACAACAAAGCGTTTTCCCACATTAAAGGGGCGGTTACATGGATTATTTGCCTCCATTCATATATACCTTGGGTCATTCTCGGACTTAGATCCAAAAAACTAAGACCCCTTCATATAGTCTCGTTCGAACACTTCTTGGGACTTCTGCACCCTCTCTCATAGGGGCTCAACATTCCAAAACTCACATCTCCCCATAGGTGCATCAGTCGACCTCCTTTGCAATTAATCAAACCACATTAAGCGATTTTCTCGCATCTTATCATCGATCGAAGATACACCAACTTTCCTTCTGATTGCATCATTCTGAATCTGATCTTTACGTGTATGTGTGTGTGTCCACACATCCACCTTAGCATTTTCATTTTTACTATTGTCATTCTCTGCACATGTCTATGGTTCACAGGCCAACATTCAGATCAATAGAGCATAACAGGTCTCACAGTTGCTTTGTAAAACTTTCCTTTGATTTTTCAAAGGAATTATCTTATCACAGACAACAGTAGAGGCTCCTCTCAACTTTAGCCAACTTGCATTTATTGTATTAGTAACATCTCGAGGGAAATTCCTAAGTAGTACCTTGGATTTACTTAAATCCCTAGGTACTACGACATATTTTTTTATCTGGATGCCACAGTGGTGTCGCATGTTCAACATACGACACCCTTTAATGTTTTCTTACTCGCGTACTACAGAGAAAACGCATCTTTGATATGCGTTATTGGTATCACACTTCTAGAATGCGATATCTATTAAGACCCATGTTAAACCCAGCTTCTTTGTTCTGCAAACCCTCACGCGCCTTCGACCCCATAGCCTCCTGCGACCCCTTCGACCTCCTACTCAGGCGTGGCTTCCTCCCGCTCTACCCCTCTTCCTCCCGCTCTGTTGCCTCCTCCTCCTGCTCCGTCACCTCCTCCTAGGTCCTCATGTGCCACCGCCGTCCCTCCCATGTCCTCCGTTACATCACCAAAGCTTTGGTGAAATCCCTGATTTTTTTGTTGTTATGTTTATGATATATAATACACGTATTTCTCTTCATTAAATGATTGTATAATATTGAGTTGTATGTTGCCTCGCGTATTAGGTCGGAATGGAGTCGATATATTGTGTGTTTCATTTGAAGGGTGCGATTGTTGGTTCTTCGACGTCCAATGTGCGTCGTTTTGGGTTAATGACGACTATGACATCTGATGAGATGTTGAACCTAGTCTACCGTAAGTTCAACCTGGATGCGAGTAATCAAAAAATCCGACTACATCGCATCCCTCGTGACACCATACTACGACGCTTTTGACATGCAATCACCAGAGCAGGTAAATAAGCAGCAACACTTTCATTCAATTTTCTGCAAAAAAACCACTAAATTACATATCAATTTTTCGTGCAGGTATTGTGGACGCCATATACTGATGACATACTTGCGCATCTAACTGCCTAGTGTCTCGAGGGACAAAACATCTGGAGGGCAAGGGCATCGTTGATATACTTCCACATTGTGGAATATTATTTTTCGGACCGCTTTCTTCGTCAATTTGGCGGACGTTAAGACATTCTCGTGTCGTGCTTTATATTCCAGGACCTCCACCCCATCGACTTGAGGGGAAAGGTACATATTGATTGGAGGTCCAAACATTTTTTTTTGAAAGCCTGAAATAGGGGAAGACACTCGACGGTGTTCGCCCCATCTTCTATTTAAAAAAGGAACAAAAGAGTTGGAGGAAAAAACAACAGTGACGACAAAAGGAAAGACCAATTACAACACCCACTCCTCCACTAATCTTGTGGCATGAATCCCCACGTTTTCCTTATAAAAGCGCTGCCCCGAGAATAGTAAAGTATTCCTTCCCAGCCAAACAGCCCACAGGATGGCCATAGGATAAATCATCTCCCTCCTAGTTCTGCTCCTATTCGCCACCAGCGAGCCACAGAACGCCTCAAGATTTTCAACGCAACACCACGACAGACCTGTCCCCTGCCAGACCTGAATCACCTTGGGGCATCTGAAGAATAGATGTTCGACGGACTCAATCGCCTCCTCGCAAAGAAGGCACCTATCAAAGGTGTACCCCAGAAGCCTCACACACCGGTCCCTCGTCATCAGCCTTTGTCTCCGAAACAGCCATAAGAAGAAACCAATTCGCTCCGGCAGCTTGAGAGCCCAAAGAAACGCACAACCACGAATTATAACCTCCGAGCGCGATGGCGGTGGCCTACAAATTGCCCCAAAAGCCTTCTTAACCGTGAAAGGACCCGCACGCCAACCCCAGTGGTCTCTCCCCTCCGTTGGGCGCCCCACCTCCCTGATAGCATCCAGCAACGCCAAGAAGTCCTCCATCCTCTGGTCGGAGAAATTAGATGAGGAGCCCGGGCACCAATTTCCATTCGACCAGCAAGCCGCAACCAACACCCATTTGTCCTCAGCGAGAGCATACAATCGCGGGAACCGCGAGCAAAGGGGCCCTCCTCCCATCCAATCATCCGACCAAAAAACGAACGCTTCACCCCCACCAAGGATCGGCCTAAACAAAGATATATTTTTGGAGAAAACCTCCACCACCCCCCTCCAGAACGGAGTGGGAGAGTCCATGCAAGCACCCGGCCTCGGCGGTGCCCCCCAACACCGTAAATCTTGCGCAGCACGGTACAACAAAGATCCTCCCCAGGTCCCCAAATTATGCTTGCCCACTTAAGAAGCAAGGCCTCGTTCATTTGCTCCAGACACTTTATCCCCAGCCCTCCCTGATTCTTATTGAGCGTAATATCCTCCCACCCGACAAGGTGGATGCCCCTCGACTCCTCCCGATGATTACCCCATAAGAAACCACGCATCCGCTTCTCCAGTCGGTCACGAATGACCTTTGGTATACGGCGGTTCGACAGGAAATAAATCGGGATGGAGGAAAAGACCGCCTTGAGGAGGACCAATCACCCCCCCTCGATAAAACAGCCGACTTCCACCCTGCCAACCTCGCCTCAACCTTCTCCACGACTCTGAGCCAATCTCTCGTCCTCGTTCTGCCCATAGTCAAGGGCATCCCCAGATAGTCCATCGGTAAAGAGCTGCAGTCCGACCCTAACGCCTGCGCGCAAGCAGCGGCCTCATCCACAGAAAGACTGATAGGGATGACCTTTGACTTACCATCATTTTTTAACAACCCGGACAATTCACTGTAGATTTCCAGAGCCACATCCATTCCTTTTGCCTCCCCAACCCCTCCCCCCCATGAAGAAGAGAGTATCGTCGGCGTACTTTATGAGCGAAATCAGCAACCCGTCCCTCGAGTATCCATTTGAAAGCCCGCAGTTAACCACACGAAGCGCAATGTTATTCAGGACGTCCGCAGTAAGGACAAACAACATAGAAGCAAGAGGGCACCCCTGGTGTACCCCCCTCTGAGGCTGGAAGAAGCCCCCCTCTGGGCGGCCATTAACCATGACCGTAAAAGAAGACGTAGTCACACAGCGCCTCATCTAAGTAATCCACTTCTCCGGAAACCCCTCCTCCGCAGCACCGACCAAAGGAACCTACAGTCAAGGCTATCGTAAGCCTTCGCAAAGTTCACCTTCCACAACACCGCGTTTATCCCTCCTCCGCCAGTCCGCAACGATCTCCGATGCGAGAGTGAGGCAATCCGAGATCTACCTCCCCGGAACAAAAGCAGATTGCATTAGGGAGATAGCGCTCTCAAGAACACGACTCAACCGAATGGCGAACACCTTTGCGAAAATCAGATACAAAACGTTCGAAACCGCAATAGGACGGTATTCGCCAATAGCATCCGGCGCCGAAGACTTGGGGAGCAAAATCATCATCGTACGGTTAATCCTCTTGAAGCCCGCATTTCCCAAGCAGAATAAAGGGTGACCTCCAACACCTCAGGGCCAACCAAATCCCAAAAGTCCTTGTAGAAAGACATCGGGAAGCCATCTGGTCCCGGAGCGGCATCAGCATTCAGGTCCCAAACTGCATCCTTAATCTCCTCCAAGGACGCATCCCGAGTGAGCATGTCACACAAGGAGGTCGCCACGAGCGCTGCCCCCAGGCCCAGCCACTTGCAGATTCTCGGAATAGTCTTCGATGAGGCGTCTTTATAGTGGTTGATAATAGCTTTCCTTGTTTCTTTGTTCCGCTCCACGCGGACCCCATCAATTGAAATCGAACGCAGCACAATGGACCGTCGTTTCCCACTGGCCAGGCGATGAAAGTAACACGTGTTCACGTCCCCCTCCTGCAGCCAAACACTTCTCGACCTCTGCCTCCACTCCGTGACCCGCTTGCGATCCTCAATGACAATTTGTTTTTGAGCAGCCGAGCGAGAAGCCAACTCGTCCACCGAGAGCTCCCTACGATCCTCCAACGCATCAAATCTCTGAACCACTTCCTCTGCCTCCTTCCTCGCCGCGCACATGGCCGCCCTAGAATCCCTCTTGAAGGCAGACAGCCTTACACGCAAGGAGGTAAGCTTCTGAACAAAGCGAGACACGATGGAGCCAGAAACAACCACGCTAGACCAATGAGAGGCCACCACCTCCCTAAAGTTTTCCTCTATTAGCCAACACTTTTCATATCTAAAGAGTCCCCTTTGCGCAGGGGCATCACCAGAATCCCAAACAATTGGTGTGTAATCGGATAAAGTCCGTGGTTTGGCCCCACAAAGGAGAGAGCGAAGGACTCCAGCAGCTTGGGCGAAGCCAAAAAGCGATCGATATGCGAGCGCGAGTTGGAGCTTCTCCACGTGTAGGCAACGTCCTCTGCATCCAAAACCTCGAGTCCCAAGGAATCAATAGTGCTAGCAAACTCGACCGACCCCGGGTCCTGCCCCCCTGCACCCAGGCATGTCGGTAGTCCTCAATGTTACATTGAAGCCCCCCCCCCCCCCGATGAGCCAAGGGACATCTGTGATCATCCTGCTCACCTCGAGAAGATCCTCCCAAACCTCTTCACATAGCCCAGCAGAACAGGGACTGTAAACACACGAGACAGCCAACGGCAAAGAGGAATACGCACATACCAATAGGACCGTCAGCACGTGTCTCCCGCGAATAACCGAGTTGAAAGCCAGAGCAAAAGATCTCCACGCCACCAGCATCCCACCAGAAGTGCCCACCGCATCCACCGCTCTGAATTGATCGATTCTCCCCGCACCAAAAGACCTCCACAGGTCGTCTGTGACGGATTGAAGCTTCGTTTCTTGTAGCATAATGACATCGCAGCCCCACTCCACGAATCTCGACCCCAGTGTCCTCCGCTTGCCCGGGTCTCCGAGCCCTCGAACGTTCCAGGACAGAATTTTCATTTGGGACTGTCGTGCCTCCCATGAATGTGGGCCACCCCCGCGGCCTCCGCAACGGTATTCTTTAATGTCGAACACGGTTGCGCCTCCAATCGGGAAGACCTGGTCCTATTCCTTCTTCTGTATCTCCTACCAGCTCTCCTGTCACTTGTCCCCTCAGAAGACTGATCAGCGCCCGTGTTGGTGCTCGGCAACATGGTATCAGCAGTGGCAACATTCTCACGACAGAGGTCATCGGCGACAACGGGCGAGGACGAAAGAGCAGAACCGAAGCTTGGTGATGGCTGGGTCCAGATCCCTCTCTCCGCCACGACGGGGCCGCCTAAGTAAGTTACCGACTGCGGAGGATCACCAAAGGACGAACCCCCGGATCCACCAAACGGGATGGACCACGCCGGCGAGGCCGACAAGGCCACGTAAGGCAAGGGATCAACTGCATGGAAGGTCGTATCGATATCGATATCATTTTGGTCCGCCCGAAAAAGGATATATCGACGATATATCGATGATATCGGTGGAAATGTCGAAAATGGTTCAAAAAAGCCAATTTTTTGCCATGTTTCAGAAATTAACGTCATCCAAGATATCAAACAACAAATAACCTACAAATAAACACTTATATCACACATATCGGTCATTTATAGACCATATATTGCACATATTGGTATCGCATATATCGGTCATATCGAACAAATCGATATTAATATTGATTCTTGACTTATAAATATTGGAAATGGATTTCATTCAAGTTCTTATAACATGAAATACTACAAATATACACCTAGAAAATACATATAGATCATTTATGAGGACTATGATCCTTATAGCGCACATATCGCTCATATCGTTGATATTGTTAGTTGTTGACATACTATAAATATTGAAAATGGAGTGCATCCAAGTTTTTTGATCACTAAATAATTTACAAGTGTACTCTTACTCTCTTAGATAACATATATCGATCATCTATGAACCTTATATCGCCATGGCCTCAAATTTCAGCGAAATTCGGTCGAATTTCTGGCGAATATCGATATCCAGTCGAAATCGAAATTCGACCGAAATGACCGAAATGACTGAAATATGGGGGTCCTAGTATAAAAAATGACCGAAATGACCGAAATTTCGGTCGAAATTCCACCGAAATTCCATCGAAATTCTGTTTTGGTCGGTACCGAAATGGTGACCGAAACCGACATTTAAGGCCTTGTATATCGCATATATCGATATGGTGGTACTGTTAGTTGTTGACCTATATATATTGAAAATGGAGTTTATCCAAGTTCTTAGATCACTAAATAACTTACAAATATACTCTTAGATCACACATATCGATCATCTATAAAGCTTATATTGCATATATCGATCATTTCGAACATATCGATATTAATGTTGATTCTTGACTTATAGATTTTTTTGAAGTACTAACTTACAGATATTGGAAATGGATTTCATTCAAGTTTTACAACATGAAATAACTTGTATATATAAACCAAGTTGAAGAACCATTGTATGCACCTTCCTGTTGCACCATACCCGGAACAAAGTATATAAATCATAGATTGTTTTAGTACTAGGTGTAGCTAGATAGGTAGTGGAATCAAGCTTGCATGAATAATAATATTGATATATAGGGATATCGACGAAATATAGGCGATATCGGTCGATATCCTGTATTTTTTGTACTGAATCCATTCATTTTTTACCGATATGGGCCGATATGGCGATATATCGCCGATATATCGCCGATACGGCCTTCCATTCAGCGGGGCCCGATGTTGTAGAGAAGACCCGGTTAAGAACTGAATCCGAGAAGTCCTTCGTACCCGAGCAAACACTAAAACGGGGGATCGGACCTGCGAAAGGGTCCGTACGCACAACACGGGCTCTCGGACCCACATCCAGCGGCAAAGAGCAAGGCGGCACTGTCCATACAGTTATCCCTCTTTCCACGTCAGAAGACAAAGGGAATTTTTGGGACACCATGCACAGTACCCGAGACGAACCCGCCCAAGGTCGCGTGTAATCAACCTCGCGCACCATTCCAACCAAGGCTCCCCTTGGAAAGCCAACCGTCATCTCGATACATGAAACGTCGTTGTTCAAACAACCAACGTTCTCCCTTGGAAGCTCCTGCGGCGGCGGAGGCTCAACGATCTGCAACTCGATTCTGAACGTGAAGCAACCAACCTCCATCTCCGCGAAAGAACTCCAACCATGTATACCGTCCAGGAAGCCCCTGTTGCACTCCATCAACACCATCGCGTCGTCCGCCGGTGAGCCGGGCTTGAGCTCGTCTTCAAGCACCGCAAGAACCGTTCCCCACCGCCGTAGGGCCTTCCGCAAGCAGTCTACCGTCCGGGACAGGAAAGGAACGCATGTCACCCTTGCAACACATACCTCCACCTCCGAACAGGAACCATCGACAAATCGAAGATTTCGCTAGCAGACATCGCCAGCATCACCATTCTGAAGAATGCGATCCCTCTGGATTAATGAGAGTCCCCGAACGCAACACCTCCGATCATCAAGCTTCATCACGTCACCCTTGAACCGCGACCCAAGGAAACCATGCAGATGGGTCTTCATAGCCTCCACTGAAATAACACCACGCACCGCGACACCGATCAGCGCATGCACGTCGGACCCCCGAACGTCTCCCCTTACCTCCTCAGCGGTCAACGAGCCAACTCCCCCCACTACAGGTTGAGGTTTACTCGCATGCTGAGCTACACTTGCAGGTCGAGGTTCACCCGCAACAACCTCGGCGAAGGCTCGAAGCTAGGACCCCCCTGGCGAACAGATGATGTATAGGAAACGCGCCGCCCGCGTTGACGAGCCGAGCCACGCGTAGGACCATCAGCCGCAAAAGACCCAAGAGCAGACATGCACGTAGCTCGGCGGTGTCCAGTCCTCCCGCAATAGAAGCATCTCGGTGGGGACGGACAGAACGAAGCAATATGCCCCCTAGTTCTACACCGGAAGCACCTCCTCTCCGGCTTCCTGTGTGATACATGCACCCACTCTCCACGTCCCCCTCTGGTAGGCTCCGCAAACCCACCGACGACATGCCCCTCCCCATCCTCCCCGTACACCACCGACTTCCCCTTCTCCGAGACCCCGCTAGCACCCCCGCCCACCGCACCGTTGCGAGGGCCCTCCTCGCGCTCCCTGCCCGGCACCACCCCAACACCGACCCCTCGCGAACAAGCCTTCCTCCCTTCTCCATGCGACGAGTCTCTCCCCGGCGGAGCCTCATGCAGCGAAACACCCTGCGTTCCCTGCCTTCGAGCTCTCCACCACCGCTCCATCTCCCCTCTATCTCGACATCTGGAGGTCCAAACATTGGGTGCACATATGTGAGTGGGATGATCGAGTGGATAGAGTTGTTGCCCTTGACCAATCCAATGGGATCATTGCGACTCCGAGCTATATGGATTGGTATAGAATGATTATGCGGAGATTTGTAGGTCGGTTAGGGGCAACTTTGGCAAGCAACGTGAGAACACTCACCAAATATGTTGTCAGATTTACCAGGACGTTTTTGTAATATTAGCCACTATGTGTATTCCTCTTTCTACGCAGATGTCCAGGTGGGACAGCATATACGATACCGGACACCAGGAGTGTCGGGAGATTGCAGTCCAAGCAAAAGCTGAAATGGAGCAATGGTTGACATTCCAATTTGCAGATGCGCTCACGATACACGAGGAGCATGCTGACCAGGCTCAGGCAGAGGCTAGACGAGGAAGGGCTAGATGGAGAGGAAGAGGCAGGGGCGGAGCGCATGAACCACCAGCCATACCAGTTGACGAGGAGGAAGACGCGGGGGAGATATAGATGTTCCATCCCCGGAATTGGAGAGCCAGTTCGTCACACCAGTTGTCGAGCGACCGAGTGAGGACATGCCAACATCACAGGCACCGACGAGGCTGGACGTCGACTTTAGAGATACTCAACCCATTTACTGCACGCTGAAACCGCCACCAATGCCAACATTTGAGGATGACAGTGCAGGACCCTCCGAAATAACGATGATAAATGAGGACAATCGTTTATTACCTGTCGATCCGCATCATACAATGAGGACATATCAACGGAGAAGAAGGCGATGATTTGTAAAATTCTTAGTTGTTTAAAATATAATGTTGTTCATGGAAACACATTTTGTAAAATTCTAAGTTAATAAAATTTTTATGTTTTTTAATGTTTGGGAGTCAATTATGTGAATGTTTATGTGCATCAATGCGGATAATTTGTTATTATGAACCTATGCATTTAATTTATTTCAATTTGAATGTGGAAATCAAGATCAACTAGGAATGAATGGCTTTATTCTCCAAATTTCCCTGGAAATGTTGCATATCCAGGAAGTTCCTTTAATATCGCATACTCAACATGCGATATAAGTGAAACTTCCTGTAAATTTTGCGGATCCAGGCTATTTGTCCAATATCGCATTTTCAACTTGCGATATAGGATAAACACCCTGGATTCGCAAAATTTCCAGGAAGTTTCTTTTATATCGCATGTTGAGTATGTGGTATTAAAAGAAAGTAACCTCGAATAGCACATCCAGGAGTTTTTAGAGATAGCGCATATCGAAAATGCTTTTTCTCTGTAGTACGTGGTTAAAAAAAACATTAAACGGTGTCATGTTCAACATGCGACACTACTATAGCATCCAGATAAAAAAATGCCGTAGTACCTAGGGATTTAAGTAAACCCAAGGTACTACTTAGGAATTTCCCTCGTAACATCTCCATCAATTTTGCCATCATGTTGCAAAATAGATCCTAGGTATCTAAAAGAACCTATCTTCTGAATGTTATCGCCATCCATCTTCACCTCAATTCTTTCACCATTGCTTCCATCAAAAGTACACTCCATATATTCAGTTTTAGCCCTACTTATATGAAATCCTTTAGTCTCCAATGTATGTCTTCAAACCTCAAGCTTCGCATTTACACAATCTCTAGTCTCATCAATTAACACAATATCATAGGCGAATAACATACACCAGGGTATCTCATCATGAATGTGACTTGTCAACTCATCCATAATTGAAGTAAAAAGGAATGAACTCAAAGTCGAACCATGATGCAGACCAATGTCGATGTCAAAATATTCAGTCTTCCTATATTGTATCCTTACATAAGATGAAACCCTATCATACATATCTTTTATGAGGTTAATGTATAAGACAGACACTAGTCTCTTCTCCAAAACTCTCTACAATATCTCCTGTGGGACAGAATCATAAGCATTCTTCAAATCAATAAAAATCATATAGACGTTCTTCCTTTTAGCTCTATAAATCTCCATTGTTCTCCTCAGCAAGTGAATGGTTTCAATAGTTGAGTGACCTTGCAAGAATTGGAATTGGTTTTCTTTGACTTTGGAAAATTACCTCAACCTTCTTTCGATCACACATTCCAAAATTTTCATAGTGTAACTCACCAGCTTGATACCTCTGTAATTTGAACAATTTTGAATGTCTCCTTTGTTCTTATAAAGAGGTACCAAATCTCCTCTCCTTCATCCTTCTCCCTTTCATGCATCTCCACACTTTCTTCTCCCAAATCCCATACAGCTAGTGAGTTACTTCTTATTTCTATCATCCTCCCAAAATTTCTTCTACCCTAAATCCTCTTCTACATCAATTGGTATCTGTTAGAAAATCGGAAGCGGAAGCGTAACATGAAAAAAAATAAACAAAATAATAACAGCGGGATTTTACGTGGAACCCTACTCCGTGAGGAGCGGGATGAAACCATGGGAGAAGGCTTCTAAGGGCCGTGTTTGTCTATTGACTTTCTCAATGAGTACATGAGGTGTGGGGATCCTTATATAGGTGCTCAAAGGAGAATATTCTGTAGGATATTCTCTATAGAATATTCTCTTAACAAATAGTCACACAGAATATTCTCTCTAACACTCCCCCTCAAGCTGGAGCTGAGAAAGCTGCAGCTTGCAACAAAAAGAAAGTATACAACACATCTTCACACGATACATCACAAGAAGAATACAAGTCCGCTGCTCGTAGAAGACCTCGCACGAGGACGGGTCTGCGGCTTTCAGGTCATCGGAATGTATCTCTGTCATGCATGTAGAACCGCTGCGATATCAGGTCACCGGAACATATCTTTGTCGTGCCTGGAGAAGAATCGTTGCAGAAGAAGTCCAGCGCGGGAACTGATTGGGTCGTAAAAGAAGAAGTATACGCCTCGACAAAGAAGTTGATGCTCGGTGAAGACGGATGATCTTGTAGAAATCTGGAGTGTCGGTATGTTGTGCAGATGTCATGAAGAATATTATTTCTGACTCCCCCTTTCTCCCATACTTGATAGAATAAAGAGTTTGGAACATCAAGTTGGGAGAAACAAAAAACATGCATTTTCTTTTCATCATTTCATTTTGTTTTCTTCTTTTTTTCTCTTTTTTTTTTCAAGCCGTTCAACTTTTTTTACGGCTTTTCCTCTTCGCTCTCTCTCTCCTTTTTTTGCAAATTTTTCTTCAACTTTCTTACGATTTTTTTAATGTGCGCAACCTCTTTTTTTCTTTTTTTTTCCTTTTTCTTTTTTTTAAATATAAGTACTAGGCCCTAACATTGGCCTTATTTAAAAAAAAGATTTTCGGCCCACTTGGGCCATGGAATGCAGCCTCTTGGATTAATAAGAGGAGCCATTGGGCCCCCCTTCTGCCAAAATCGAAGAGAATTGGGTTCCCTGGGAACCCTCTATCTGTCGCCCTCTCGATGGGGCACTGCTCCTGCGTATCGTGCCGCCCCCGATGTGGGTGAGGGTCTCCTGCTCATGCGTCGCCTTGGGAGAGATCCATCGCTGCCGAGAAGATGCGGCTAAGGATGCGCTTGATGCGGCTAGAGCTTTGTTCGCGAGAGGATTGGAGAGGAGCCGCATGGAGAAGGGGCTCCACCCGAAGTAAAGGTGAAGCAGCAAGATTCCGCTGCTACCGCTGGGGTCGCGCACAACCGCTGCATGAGGTCTAGCTGCAAGGAGAGGAGAAAGATCGTCGCATAGGTTCTTGGAGAGGCGATGGCGGTGGATGGTGGTGCTTGAGAATGGTGTCGCCAGAGGTCTTCGAGGGTGCTTGCTGGGGACATTTCGAGTCTGGCCACGCATGGCCAGCACCGCCTCTGTTGCTGGAGAGGAGTTCGACACCGCTGCTGCTGAACGAGTATGGTGGGGCGATGCGATTCAGAAATGGGGTTCCGCCGTGAAGGTTGTAGCGCGATGGAGATGGAAATGCCGCCTGGGCAATTAGTGAGGTGCCGCTTTTAGGTTCCAACGTCTGGAGATGAGTTGCATGGCGGTAGGAGCCGCCTGTGGACAGAGATGATGCAGTGCCACACACTCCTATTTGGAACTTGTGCGTTGCTGGAGAATTCCCGTTGGAGGGGTTGTTGCTGGCTTTGGGAGAACTAGAAGGTGCGGCTCACGCTCGCCGCACGTGGAGGTTGCGACTCACTGTCACCTTGGATCTGAGGGTGCGGCTCGCAGAGATGCGCTCCAGAGATTGTTCAGATGCGCAGGCAGCGCGATGTCTTCACTTTGCATGATCTTGCGCTGCTGGACAATATATCTAGGGTTTCAAAAAACGAAACCCTGACAATAATAGCACGATGCTGAATGATCTTGTGCAGAACTTGAACATCACATGTAAATCTTTATCAAAATCTGACTCTCGAAAAAAATACATAAAATAAATTCAAGAACAAATCTCCGAGAATCGAACCCGCTCTGATACCATGTTACAAAATCGGAAGCGGAAGCGTAACATGGGAAAAAAATAAACAAAATAATAACCGCAGGATTTTACGTGGAACCCTACTCCGTGAGGAGCGGGATGAAACCACGGGAGAAGGCCTCTAAGGGCCGTGTTTGTCTATTGACTTTCTCAATGAGTACATGAGGTGTGGGGATCCTTATATAGGTGCTCAAAGGAGAATATTCTATAGGATATTCTCTATAGAATATTCTCTTAACAAATAGTCACACAGAATATTCTCTTTAACAGTATCAAACATGGTCTACGGATTGTTCTCACAATCTTATGATCCCTCCATGCGTTCACGCAAGCACAAGGTCAAAGAGACGCATTCAACAAGTCGCCCAACATGGGCTGAGGTTGTGGATACCCTTCCGAACGATGCATCTGATGTGCTTAGTATAAAAGATACGATACATTTAATGCAAGATTCAAAGGTTTTAGAATCTCTCTTTGTTGTCCAAGAAGGATCTGAATCACCGACACTGCCATCTTTGACACCACAGCCGACCTCACCAACCCCAGGACCATTACTGTCGTTGGAATTGTCCCCTCAACATTGCTTCCACTGGAACAGGCCCCGATTCCACCCGTCCCACGAACTCCGATCCCATCTTCCCCATAGCAATCCTACTCGTCACCACCTCCGCCTCCCGCAGCATCACCAATTCACAATCTTTCCCGCTCGCACAACCCTTTTCCAGATCCAACCCCATCGCCGCATAAACCCCAACCCCATTACCACCTTCTCCACCAATACCAAAGCCACGCTCGACACCACCACTGGTGATGAAACGAGTACCACCGCCATCGCCAACACCCCTCCTTACGTCGGCACCCTCTCGTCTACCAACACATCCGCTATTGCCCTCCCTACTACCGACAACTCCACACCCCACTCCATCTGAGTTCTCACAGCCCAAGGTCCTCCATCACCACTAAAACCCTTGAAATTGCCACCATGTTCCACATTGCTGCAAAGGCACCCCTGGTGGGTGTCGCGCTAGCAGTAGATGTTGTCCCTATCGATGAATGTGCTCCCTTCCCCAATGACACCTACGTGCATAAGATTCAATCTTATGCACAAGCAAGTGTTGAATCCAACCCACTCCTCTGCCTGATGGAGCACCATTCCAAACCACTGTCATCGATGTCATTGATGTATCTACAACTCACAAACGTACCATGCTCGTGATCACCACCTTATATATCCACCTCATAAGCATCGCCACCAACCTCTTTACGGAGATGAAATCCTAACCGGAGTTGCAGCCCTACCACAACAACAACAAAACCTTTTCCCACAATTAAGTAGGGTCGGCTACATGGATTCTTCGCCTCCATTCAGATCTATCTTGGGTCAATCTCGGGCTTATATTCAAAAAACTAAGATCCCTTCGTATAGTCTCTTTCCAACAATTCTTGGGCCGTCCTCATCCTCTCTTAGCGAGCTCAACACCCCAACACTCGCATCTCCTAAATGGTGCATCAGCTGACCTTCTTTGCAAATGATCAAACCATCTTAAGTGGTTTTCTCGCATCTTATCCTCGATCGGAGCTACACCAACCTTTATTCTGATTGCATCATTCCGAATCCGATCTTTACGTGTGTGTCCACACATCTACCTTAGCATTTTATTTTCTGCTACATCCATTCTCTGCACATGTCTATGGTTCACAGGCCAACATTCAGATCTATAGAGCATAGCAGGTCTCACAGCTACATTGTAAAACTTTCCTTTGATTTTTAAAAGAATTTTCTTATCCCAGAGAACAGCAGAGGCTCCTCTCCACTTTAGCAAGTCTACATTTATTCTATTAGTAACATCTCCATCAATTTCCCCATCATGTTGCAAAATAGATCCCAGATATCTAAAAGAATCTCTCTTCCGAATGTTATCGTCACCAATCTTCACCTCGATTTCTTCATCATCGCTTCCATCAAAGATGCACTCCATATATCCCGTCTTAGCCCTACTTATACGAAATCCTTTAGTCTCAAATGTATGTCTCCAGACCTCAAGCTTCTCATTTACTCCATCTCTAGTCTCGTCAATCAACACAATATCATTAGCAAATAACATAAACCAAGGTAATTCATCCTGAATGTGACTTGTCAACTCATCCATAATTGATGCAACACAAAATTAAAACAGGGCTTAACATTTTTATCCGTTAATTTTATTTATGTTTATTGGGTCGTCGTATTTTATTTAAATAACGAGATCGCGTGTGATCTCTGTTGAAATCAGAGAAGCGGAAGCGGAATCGATAAAACAAGAAAATATAAACATGAAGAACAAAGATTTACGTGGAACCCTACTCCATAAGGAGCGGGATGAAACCACGGGAGAAGCCCTCAAAGGATGGATATTCTATTAGAATTCTCAATGAGTACAGGAGGTGTGGCGATCCTTATATAGGTGCTCAAGGGAGAATATTCTATAGGATATTCTTTATAGAATATTCTCATAATAAATAGCCACAAAGAATATTCTCTAACACTCCCCCTCAAGCTGGAGCTGAGAAAGCTTCAGCTTGCAACAACAAGAAAATGTATACATCACATCTTCACCCAATACATCACAAGAAGAATATGTCTGCTGCTGGTAGAAGACCTCGCTCGAGGACGGGCCTGCGGCTTTCAGGACATCGGAACATATCCCTGTCATGCCTGTAGAACCGCTGCGATATCAGGTCACCGGAACGTATCTCTGTCGTGCCTGCAGGTCACCGGAATGTATCTCTGTCGTGCCTGGAGAAAAATCGCTGCAGAAGAAGTCCAGTGCAGAATAGTAGTCGGGTCGCAAAAAAAGAAGTATGCGCCCTGTCGAAGAAGTTGATGCTCGGTGAAGACAGATGATCTGTAAAAAGCTGTAGTGATGGTAGAAGACCTGAAGAATATATCATTTCTGAATCCCCCTTTCTCCCATACTTGATAGAATAAGAGCATTGATCAAGTTGGGAGAAACAAAAGATGCATTTTTTTTCTCTTTCATTTTCTCTCTCTCTCTCTTTTTTAAACGGTTAAACCATTTTTTAACGGCTTTTCATTCTCGATTTTTTTGAAACTTTTGCGTACAGCTTTTTAATTTGTACGCTCTTTTTTTTCATTTTTTTTGGATAGAACAGCCAAACAAATAACTTTTTTTACCAAACGGCCCAACTTGAGCCTCTGACTTTCGGCCTCATTTTTTTTACTTAGGCCCTGTTTGGCCTTTACCAGTCGACCCTCGTTTCTTTTCTTCCCTCTTCTTTTTTTTTACTATTTTTTTTTGCACAAACTTCAACCCTCTTTTTTTTTCAATCAGGCCCAAATGGGCTCAAACTTCACACCCCAGTCCCTTTTTTTATTAACGATACTGCCACCTTCCTTCTGTTTTGCGGCAGACCTAACTGGCTAAATAATCCCTTTTTATTTTTTTTCATTTTTTGTCATATCAGCGCCGTTGTGCCCAACCTTTTAGGGTTCCCATCGTCAAACCCTTCTCGATAGGAACCGCCGCCCCTCAGGGGCCTTCTGATCGTGTCGCGTGCTGCCAGCGCGAGGAGGATGCGCGTGCGATGACTCGCCGCTCGCGCTGCAGATTCTCGACAGGGCCCCCCCGCCTGGGTTGTGCACGAAGAAGAACGTCGCCGCGCGATGAGTTCGCTGTCGTTGCTGCTTGAAGATGCCTGGAGTCAGGAGCCAGGGGCCTGGTCTCCGCCTGGAGGCGCGATGCTGCGTCGGGAGGGGGAGTTGCAGATCGCGAGGAGTCTCCCACTGAAGGCGCGCAAGGAACCCCCCGCTGGAGGCATGGGCTGCGCCGCCGAAGGGTGTGCGGCGATGGACTGGTATGGGGAAGATAGGGCTCCGCCTGGGAGCCTGGAGCTGTTGCGCCGCCTTGAGTCGCGCCGAGAGGAAGGAGCACGCCGCTGAGAGAGGCCTCGCGCCGCCTGCGCGAGACGAGAGAGAAGCCTGGAAAGGAGGACTGCGTCGCTGGAGAGAGGAGTGCCCGGGCCGATGGGAGCTGCCAGGAGATCGAAGATGGGCCTGGGAGGCGCGCATGTTGGAGTTGTGCCCAGCCTGGGAGGGCTCGTCTGGGAGGGCTCGCACGCCCGAGGGAGGAGGATGCGCGAGACGGGGCTCAATGGGTCCTCTGCTAGGGCTGGATCTGACGCCTTGAGTGTGGGAGATGCTTCCTGGAAAAAGGAGGGCGCCCTGAACCTAAAGGCACCGTGTTGCACCACGTTGAAGAGATGGAGTTGCGTGCAAGGGATGATGCTGGAGAGGTGATGATGAAAGAAAACCCTCGAAAATCGACCCGCTCTGATACCATGTTGAAATCAGAGAAGCGGAAGCGGAATCGATAAAACAAGAAAATATAAACATGAAGAACAAAGATTTACGTGGAACCCTACTCCCTAAGGAGCGGGATGAAACCACGGGAGAAGCCCTCAAAGGGGTGGATATTCTATTAGAATTCTCAATGAGTACAGGAGGTGTGGCGATCCTTATATAGGTGCTCAAGGGAGAATATTCTATAGGATATTCTCTATAGAATATTCTCATAATAAATAGCCACAAAGAATATTCTCTAACAATCTCTAAATTAGTAGTCAATTTTAAATTTGAAATTTGATTTTTGAATTAGAGTCAAATTAGGATAATGTAGATTTGAATCTCGATTCAAATCAATTAAGATCGAGTCAGATTTCAATTCGCTTTCTATTTTTGTATGTCCACCTCTACTATATAAATAGGTTGGTAGTCCACCGGCTGCACCTCCATTCCCACCGCCGCATATGGCCTCCAGATTCAAACCACCGTCACTGCTATTTGAGAAGAGTCAAAACCCTAGCGTGGGGTTCCTATTCAGGAGGAGTCGAACACCACAATAATAGGGATTGGGAGTTGTTTTAGAAAAAATGCAGTGAAACCTCCCCTCACAAAAAGTTTTATATAAGGTTGGAGTTGGTGGGAATTGGAGAGGCGTTATTTTAAATGAAGGGGTAGAAATATTGCTCTTCTACCCCATGGAGCGAGAAAACTTAAAGAAAGATGCTAAAAAAAGGAGTTTGGGGCTGCTACCTTCTCCAAATAGGAATAGGAGTGTGGGATTCATCTATATAAGGACCCTATGGGTTAGTTCATTGCCCACATCTCCTCTCATCCTAGGTTTGTGCCACACATTTGTTATGGGTTCTCCGAAGGCTATGTTGTTCATGCCTCATCAGTTTTTCGATCACTGCAATAAGGAGACAAAGCTCATGGAGACGCCGCCCTTTGCGCCACATATGTTCTTCCAACGTGAGGTTGCCGACTCCAACCACCGCATCAAAGCCATCTGGGTTCCACTGTTTGCTCCACGTCTATTCTTCCAAGAGGCTAACAAAGAAGTTGACATTAAATCATCAAACATAGAAGATCAAGCAATTCGTCAGGAGACGGATTTTTCAAGCAGAGGAGAATTGATGCAGTACAAAATTAAAATATAAGGCGTGACATTTTTATCCGTTAATTTTATTTACGTTTATTGAGTCGTAGCATTTTATTTAAATAACGAGATCGCGTGTGATCTCTAAATTAGTAGTCAATTTTAAATTTGAATTTTGAATTTTGAATTAGAGTCAAATTAGGATAATGTAGATTTGAATCTCGACTCAAATCAATTAAGATCGAGTCAGATTTCAATTCGCTTTCTATTTTTGTATTTCCACCTCTACTATATAAAGAGGTTGGTAGTCTATTATAAGGGACAGTTCAGTTAATACGAAAATTTGAGATTTATCTCTCTTTGTCTCTCTTTCTCTCAGCGATCTTCGCGTTTCATACCCGAAATCTCGCGCTACCGGCGTGCTCTTCTCCTCTCAACCCCTCTGATTTCCTCTCCACCGATATTCCCACCATAGAAATTATTTTCTCTACCGTTTCAAATTTCTGTTTGCATCAATAATCAAAGTAAAAAGAAATGGACTCAAAGTTAAACCTTGATGTAAACCAATGTTGATGTCCAAATAGTCAGTCTTCCCAGATGGGGACCTTACACAAGATAAAGCCTGATCATACATATCCTTTATGAGGTTAATGTATAGGACAGGTACTTGTCTCTTCTCCAAAACTCTCTATAATATCTCTCGTAGGACAGAATCATAAGCATTCTCCAAATCAATAAAGATCATATAGAGGTTCTTCCTTTTAGCTCTATAAATCTCCATTGTTCTCAGCAAATGGATGGCTTCAATAATTAAGCGACCTAGCATGAATCCGAATTGGTTTCCTTTCACTTTGGAAACTTGCCTCAACCTTCTTTCGATCACGCGTTCCAAAATTTTCATAGTGTGACTCATCAGCTTGATACCTCTATAATTTGAACAATTTTGAATGTCTCCGTTATTCTTATAAAGAGGCACCACGATACTCCTCCAATCTTCAGGCATTTTCTTGCTTCGCCAAATAACTTTGAGTAGATTCGTAAGCCAAGTCAAAACCATGCTCACCTAAAACTCTCCATACTTCTACAGGGATGTCATCCGATCCTACACCTTTCCCAGATCTCATAACCTTCAAAGCCTCCTCTACTTCCTTTCTTTGTATTCGTCTATAACTTGCACGATTCAAGTAACTTTCACTGCTAGCTAGATCACACAAAGTAATCTCTCTATATCCTTCCCTAATGAAAAGTTTATGGAAGTATTGCACCCATCTAGTCTCTATATCCTTCCGAGTAACAAGCACGTCACCTTCCTCGTCTTTAATGCATCTCACTAGAGAAAGGTCTTTGGTCTTTCTTTCTCTTGCTTTAGCCAACATGAATATATCCTTCTGGCCCTCCTTAGAGTCGAGATTTTTATACAAAACTTCATAATCTTTTGACTTAGCTTCGCTTACAGCCTTCTTTGCTTCCTTCTTCGCTATTTTGTAGTTTGTGGTAGTTTCCTCTATTCTATCCTTAGACATAGCTTTAAAGCATTCTCTTCAACATGGAGTTCCTGTCCTACCATGCTAAATAAATCTCATTGAAATCAAATGAGTTGTCATGGAAAGAGACAATCCATATCAATGGTTTCTCTTTTAGTCCTAAGGGGAACCGCACTCCCAAAAGGAATGTGGCTATTTCGGACAAATTGTAAAAGAACATTTCACAGAAGAACTCTTTATCTAAAGGTGAAACTTGGTGGAAAAGTAAGAGGGAGAGTTTATTTAAGTGAATGGGGTAGAAAATCTACACCTATATCCCTTGAGGAGAAGTATTACAAGGGTACTCCAGGAAAAAGGAGTGGACAACCAATTTCCGTTAGAATTAGGACTACTGGACCTCATTATATAAGGGTGTGTGGGCCAAATACATTATTTACATCTCTTCTCACCATAACTGTTAGAAAATAGAAATGCGGAAGCTTATCAAAGATAAATAAAAAATAAACATTAAAAACACAGGGATTTTAACGTGGAACCCTACTCCCTAAGGAGTGGGATGAAACTATGGGAGAATGCCTCAAAGGGCTGATTCGTTCATTGAACTTTCTCATTAGATACAGAGGGTGAGGGCTTCTTATATAGCCCTCACTGAGTTTCCACATCCCACAAACGGTAGATGTGGGACTAAATCACAGGATGTGGTAAATGGATCTTGGAGAGATCTATTTACCAATCTATAAGATAAGCGACGCATAAGACATACTCCAACACTCCCCCTCAAAATAGAGCATGCAATGCTCAGCTTGGACAAATAGAAAGAAATCTTAACTCACACTACAGGACACTACGGATAATATCAACTCAATGCGCAGTGCGCACAACTGTCAGTTGATGTCGAGGACGTTGCTTCTCATGCCGTGCAGGTGAGGATGACAAACGGGTTGGAGTGCGAGTCAAACTGGGTGTACTCTGTACTACGCCAGTTAAAGTCACCAACTGAAAATGAGTCTCCACCTGGAGAACTCTGGCCCGCCACAATATGTGGACAACTGCTCCATCTCCGAAGAGTCGAACCGAAAAGTCGCGGAAAACATCCTCGTCGGAGTCCACAGTTGCTGGAAAATGGAGTCTGAACAATGTCTTCTTGTCGGAGAACTGGGTCTCTCCCATACTAGCTCAGAGAATGGGATCTCAACTCGGGAGTCCCTAAGAAACCACATGAACACCCTAACCCACATGGCATAGGGAATGAGATCTCTACTATGGAGTACCTATGGAACACATGAAAAGTCTAAGCTGGCAGAAAAGATGAGGACCACAAATAATGATGGCAAACATGTGCGCATCTGACAGCAGACTCGGAAAACATTTGATCGTCGAGTATGAAACTAAACATCTGTAGAGTCTGGAAAATCTGATTGGCCTCTGGACTGGAGAATGTAATTCAACCTGTGACTCAACACAATACTCCCCCTTTCACACATACTTGTCGGTAACCAATGGCATCGACAAAGTTGGGAAACAAAAAGAATTCTCAAAAAAATTCACGACTTTTCTTCATTTTTTTTAAATAGCCGTCTAATTTTTTTTCTTTTTTTGTAGCCATTCAAAAAAAATACGGCTTTTCTCTCCCCTTTTTTGTAGCTTTTTTTAATCAAATTTTTTTCATACGGTTTTTTTGTACGGTCCTCTTTTTGTTGTTTTTTTATCAAAATAAGTGTGGCCTACTTGGGCCATACAATCAGACCCTCTCCTTTTTTTCAATATGCGGCTAGACTCTCTCTCCCCAATTTTTTACATTTTTTCCGGCCCACTTGAACCTCCTCTGGCCTTTTTTTAATGATAAAAGGACCATCGGGTCCTCTTCTAGACCCTGGAAATTGACTAGGGTTCCCATCGTGGGAACCCTTCTTCTGCCGCCGCCTCTGGAGATCCTCCCAGAATGAGGAAGCAGTTGCCGCCGCTTGGGAGTACGGAGGCTCAGGACGGTCCGCCTGGAAGGATGTCGCCAGCCTAGGGGAAGCCTGGAGAAGTGTGGTGGCGTGGACTCAACCTAGAAGCAGAAGGGGGAGGTGAGCAGTGCACTGGAGATGGAGCTGTTACACAGCCTTGAAGAGGTGTGCCGCCTGCTCGGGTCGTGCACCTTGGATGTCGTCGCCTCGTGCGATGCCGCAGAGCTGACCTGCCGCTGATGAGGCTCCGTCGATGATAAGGACTA
This sequence comes from Ottelia alismoides, assembly GCA_037367405.1. NCBI lineage: Eukaryota > Viridiplantae > Streptophyta > Magnoliopsida > Alismatales > Hydrocharitaceae > Ottelia > Ottelia alismoides. Next base: position 847,353 of record JAZKJV010001598.1, read on the forward strand.
CAGGGGACTTCGAGATCACGCCACCCCGTACTAGACAACCGCTCCTTCGAGGATACCAGGCGCACCTGAGGGACCCGCATGAGATCACGAATGGGTGGTGATGGGGCTCCGACACCGCCTTGAGAAGTTGTGGCTGGAGACGACGATTGCCGCCTGCGATCGGCTGGAAGAGTTGTGTTCCCTTTTTTTTGTTGATCTGCATCGCCGGCACCTCCCTGAGAAGTTGCGGCTGGAGACGACGATCGTCGCCTACGATCGGCTTGATGAGTTACATTCCCTTTTTTTCGTTGATCTGTGCCGCCGCTGGACCTTGCAATTTCTTCTTCTCGTTTTCTTTTAAAACGTGTTGCACCTCCTTCCAAGCACGTTGCACGAGATCGGTGCTAGGAATCTTTTTTTTTCGAATGCGGTAGTGAAGGGGCACTCTCTTCCCTCTTCAACATGCGTATAGAGGCTGAGAGGCGTCGCCGCCTCAAGGAGCGGTCTAGAAGCTTATCGCCGTTGGAGAAGAGGCTCCATGCTTGGAAGCTCTTCGCAAAGATCCAGAGGCGCTACTGCCGCCAGGAAGGAAGAGGGCACGAGGAGTAGCGCCGCCAGGAACATTGCCACCGAGGGGAGGTGGCCATCGTCGTCTGGACTAGGATGGCTGAGAAAGGAGTTGCAGCAGTAGGACTGGAGATGATGAAATTAGGGTTCAAGAAGTAGAACCCTAAAACTTGAATCTGGAACTAGAAATGGAACATGACAAATTTAACTTGCAGATTTTAGGGTTTCAGAAAAACCTAAAACTTAACAAATAATCTTCAAAGAACAAATCATTACAATCGAATCTTGAAGAAATAAAGAACATGAAAACCTCAAGAATCAAACCTGCTCTGATACCATATTAGAAAATAGAAATGTGGACGTGTATCAGAGATAAATAAAGAATAAACATTAAGAACACGGGGATTTTAATGTGGAACCCTACTCCCTAAGGAGCGGGATGAAACCACAGGAGAACGCCTCAAATGGTTGATTCGTTCATTGAACTTTCTCATTAGATACAGAGGATAAGGGGCTTCTTATATAGCCCTCACTGAGTCTTCACATCCCACAAACGGTAGATGTGGGACTAAACCACAGGATGTGGTAAATAGATCCTGGAGAGATCCATTTAACCATCTACAAGATAAGTGACGCATAAGACATACTCCAACAATAACCAGTAGGTTCCACCTTTCATGGCCTCTCCCAAACTTCATAATTCCACCTATGAAGATGTCATATCAATTTTTCCACCACAATTTATTTCAGAAGATGGCAACTCCAGGAGAACCTTCGCAGCAACATGGATTACACCATGTGCACCCCATCAGTTCCTCAACTACAGTCATCTCCAACATGAAGCCAACTCGACGAGGGTCGCAACAGCAACTTGGGTCCCGTCATATGCACCATACATGTTCTTTCATCATGAGCTCGGAGGCATCCCAATCAAGCATCCATGCACCAAACTTAAAGATAAGCCACTAATCATGAAATGAGTTTTTAGAAGCGGTAGAGAATTGATGGAGCGTGGAATCCAGGTTAGGGTAAAATTAGGGTTTTTCTTCCATTTAATTTTGTCTCATTATTAAATTAGGGTGTTTAGAGTCGGTGATTTTATTTGAGTTAGGGCTAATTTTATTTGTGTCCAATTGAGTCCTTGCAATTTTCATTCAAATAAAGAGATCGTTTGTGATCTCGAATTAGTTGGTTGGTTGAAATATTTTAGGAGTCCAATTAGGGTAAGTTAAGATTTTTACTTTAAGATCGTATGTGATCTCTAATTAGTTGGTTGGTTGAGATATTTTAGGAGTCTAATTATGATTTTTTAGGATTTTTATTTTATTTTCTATTTTTGTAACCTCAGCCCTCCTATATAAAGGGAATGGTAGTCCATTGCTTGCGGCAGTTCAAGTTATAATAAGAAAGTGGAGTTTACTCCATTATCTATTCTCCTTTCTCCTCCCTCTTACGTATCTTCGTTTTCTTCTCCCAAAGCCCTCGTAATCGACAAGTTTCTTCTTCCTCCCCTCCTCCCCAAATTTCTTCTACCCTAGATCATCTTCTACATTATTTACAGACTACCAATTAGGGTTCAACATAGATTGAAGGCTTTGATGTGGATTTTTTTGGTCTAGTTCTAAGCACAGTGGTAGGGGTATTGTCCTCGTAGATGAAGGAACAATCATCAAACCGTCGAAGGAGGGTGGGCTCAAGGTGCTTAAGCTCGATGAAATGATCATGGCCCGTTTTAAAAGTTAAAAAAATGGTATGACTTTAGGGATATAGTTATAACGTGTGTTGTAGGTTGATCAGAGGTGTCTATGGCTTTCTCATACTTGGAGTTGATGTTGGTTGTGTGAGTGCATGTTCCCTCTCTGGAGGGAAATCTGCTCAGTTCAACCAGAGCCTCTATCATGGATGCAACCGGTACTCGATCAAGGAAGCTACTTTTGGCATAGGAGGGACGATAGGACGAAAGAGGGTCCATTCTCTTGCCACTTCACGAGGTTGTTTTCCCCTCGCGATTAGTAAAGAGACAACAGCAGTAGACTGTTGGCGGACCTTGCGGAATGGGTCCCTTGTTAATCTTTGAAGTTCTTAGAGCAGCATGTCAAAGGATTTTATGAGTTTGTTAGGTGAGCTTAGTAGTATATAGGGTCTTTCTCATTTCTTGAATCAATAGAACTGGGATAAAGAGGATTTCACCATAAGGAAGGGTTACAAGGCATTCCAGGCGGTTGAGGTTCACGAGGGAGGATCTCTGGACAAGGAATTAGATTAATCTAGAAGGCTTGAGTTCCCATGATAGGAGTCATGATCTTTGTTAGGAAATAGGAATGTGGAAGCGAAATGATAAACAGAGCATAAGAAGAACAGAAATATAAACTTGGAACGCCAGAATTTTTATGTGGAACCCTACTCCCTAAGGAGCGGGATGAAACCACGGGAGAAGGCCTCAAAGGGTCATATGTTTCATTCAACTTTCTCCATGGATACACGAGGTCTGGGCTCCTTATATAGCCTCCACGGAACCTCCAAGTCCCATCACTGGTAGATGTGGGACTAAACACATGGATGGGGTAAATGGATCTTGGAGGTATCTATTTACCTATCTACAACATAAGAGGCGCACAACCAAATATTCCAACACTGTCCCTCAAGCCGGAGCATGCAACGCTCAGCTTGGACAAACAGAAAGAAACTCAACTCACGCTACATGACACAATAGACAATATTAACTCAACGTGCACAACTGTCGGCTGCTGTCGAGGATGTCGCTTCTCATGTCGTGCATATGAGGAGGACGAACGGGCTGGAGTGTGAGTCGACTGAATCTCCTCGTCAGAGAGCATGCTCTGAACAGCGCCTGTCAGAGTCACTGCAACTAAAAATGAGTCTCCTCGTCGGAGTACTCTGGCCCGCCACAACAATGTGGACAACTGCTCCATCTCTGAAAAAGGCCGAACTGAAAAAGTCGTGTAGTGCAATCCTTGTCGGAGTCCACGGTCACTGGAGAATGGAGTCTGACACATCTCCTCGTCGGAGAACTGGGTATCTCCCATTTAGCATAGAGAATGGTACTCTACTCTGGAGTCCTTATGGCTTACATGAAAACTCAGGCCAACAAAACAAGAATGATGGGGATCGCTGACAATGATGGCAAACATGTGCTCATCTATAAGAAGACTGCATACATGTGCGTATCTGAACTGAGGACTCGGAACAAATCGTCAAGTCTGAATTCTGAGAAAGTGTAGAATCTGAACAACTGGTTGGTCTAACGAATCTGAAATCTAGAGAAGACTTGTGACTCTACATATACTCCCCCTTTCTCCCATACTAGTCGGAATATGTCATCGACTATGTTGGGAGAAGACAAGAAATTGGGGAGGAAAAAACATCATATAAAGCCCATAATAATTTTTTTCCCGGCTTTCTCGAGAGATTTTTTAATCGGTTTTTTTTTCGAAACACAATTTTTTTAAAGTCGTTTCTCTCTTTTTTTCAGCTTTTCCTTCTCACATTTTTTGGGAAATATGCGTCCGGCTTTTCTTTTGTACGCGCCTTTTTCCTCAAAACATTTTTTGTTTTTTTTGTTTTTTTAAACATTCCTCTCTTTTTGTTTAATACATATGCCCCCTCATGGGCCTGACCTTTTCTCTCTCTCTCTACTTTTAAAACTATTGCTGGGCCCCCTCGGGTCTATTTAGGGTTCCCATTCAGGAGCCCTTCTCACACGCAGGAGCCCCCACCCCCCTACCCCGACTGGGGACATCTTTCGCATCGCCTGGAAGAGGGGGTTGTGCGTCGCCCCGATGGGTTTTGCCGCTGGAGCAGCTGGAGGGAATCGGGCGACGAGGAGACTTCATCACCCTGGAGGCGATCTGGAGGATGGAGGGGAGCACGATGGGGCTTGCGCGTGTGGGGGAATCACCTGGAGCCACCTAGGAGAAGCGTGCACCGCCTGAGAGGAGGTTGTGCGGAGATAGAGGTCGCGCTAGGGGATGCGCGCGTGGAGCAGATCTGTGCTGCAAGTTTGGAGTGCAGCCTTGGAGCGGAAGCTCCTCTTGGGAGAGTTCTCGCGCAGCGGTGTGAGAGAATATCGGGGAGAAGCACCGCGAGTGCTCCTGGTTTTATCTCTGATCGTCATCGCACCTGGGCCACCTAGGGCACCGCCTTGGAGTAGATCGGCTGGGGGTTTGCCATTGCCTGGGATGGAGATGGTACGTAGCTCGTAGGGTTGCGCGAAAGGGGGTTGCGTCAGGGCGGATGTCGCATGTTGCTCCTGCGCGGCGATGGAGATGTCATCTGGACGGCGACCCCTTCTCTTCCGGATGCGCCTCTTGGACAGAGAGATGCACAAGGCCTGGAGGGTCTTGCATCATCGATGGATGCTGCCAGTTGAAGATCTGGAGGAGATTGCGGCTGGAAATAGGGTTTCCCTCAGAAACCCTAGAAAACTTCTTGAATCATTCACGATCTTCAGAAACGCAATGATGATCTTCGAACTATGCAGAAATTAGGGTTTCAAAGAACCCCAGAAATTGAATCTTGAACAGAGTAATGATCTTCAAGAACAATAAGCAATGTATCTGATAATCGAATCTCGAATACACAAATAGAAAAACATCAAACTCCTCGAGAATCGACCCACTCTGATACTATGTTAGAAAATAGAAATGCAGAAGCGAAATGATAAACAGAGCATAAGAAGAACAAAAATATAAACTTGGAACACCAAAATTTTTACGTGGTGGAATCTTTCTGGATCACCTTGCGCTCCCGGGCGGATCGTCAAAGACGGGAGCTTCTCCGCCCCCTGGCTTGCATATGGGCCTTATGGCTGGCTCGAAACGCCAAAATTTTCAGGGGCCAAAGATTTTACAGGGAAAACGTTTTAGCACATGTCGAAGTTCTTTTGAATGAATGGCTGCTGCGATGATGGGTTAGTCGGGTGTGCTTGTTGGGATTGTGGACTGTGTTGTTGACAGGGATCCTCTTGATCCCGGGTGCTTGGTTTCACATTGTATCTCTCTCCCCCCTATCTCCCCTCCTCCCTCTTCTCGTTTTTAATAAAATTGGGGCGAACACCACCACGTGTCTCCCCCGAACCTTTACGTGTTCAAAAAAAAAAAATTTACGTGGAACCCTACTCCCTAAGGAGCGGGATGAGACCACGGGAGAAGGCCTCAAAGGGTCATATGTTTCATTCAACTTTCTCCATGGATACAGGAGGTCTGGGGCTCCTTATATAGCCTTCACAGAGCCTTCAAGTCCCACCACTGGTAGATGTGGGACTAAACAAAAGGATGGGGTAATTGGATCCTGGAGGTATCCATTTACCCATCTACAACATAAGAGGCGCACAACCAAATACTCCAACAATCTTCGCTCGGTTGCTACCTAGGGTATTGATGAAGGTGAATAGAGCTTGTATGTTCTCTGCATCTAATATCACATGTGTTTGTTGGAAGGAAGAACTTTAGGATGTAGGTCATCTTCTCTTCTCTTAGAGATTTGCTCAGATGAATTCGAGATGGTGAAGTTGGGTAGGGAGGTGCCTATAGTAATACAGAATTATGGGCTTCATTTGTTGGTACTTCCTTTCTGTTGAAATATAAAGAACGTGGAAGCGAAATCAAAAATAAGAATTAAAATATAAACATCTTGGGATTTTACGTGGAGCCCTACTCCCAAAGGAGTGGGATGAAACTATGGTTGAAGGCCTTTAAGGCCTTTAAGGGCGGAAAATAAGCTGTGCTCGGTGAAGGACTGCTGGGTGGATGGGACTTGGTGGCCAACTTTCGCCGCTAACTTCTCGGATCAGAGATTTGATGAATTCTTGGAGCTGCTTGACGCCTTGAGGGAGGTGGGGGCTCCTAGCAGGGGAAGAGATCACTGGTGTTGGAAGGATGGACCGTTCTCGGTCAGGGGGGCTTACGGGGCCATCTCCAGGCCACCACCGGCAAACTCGGAGCTGCTGAGCAGGGACTGTGCAAATATTTGGGCCAATAACCTTCCTGAGAGAATTGGGATCTTCCTGTGGCTTCTTAGGAGGAAGAGGTTGATGACGCGTGATCGGTGCGTCAGGCTCCTGGGCTTTATTGCGAACAGATGCCTGATTTGTGATAGTGCGATTGAATCTGTAGAACATTTATTTCTTTCTTGTCCCTTGGTGTATCAAGTTTGGCAGGAGGCTGATGTTGATTGGTGCTGCTTCGACGACTTTCAGGCCTTCTGGAATTCGATCTAACACAAATAGGGCTAGACCAAGGAGGGAGCGGCTGTATCCCATGGCTATTCTCTGGGCGATCTCACGTGGAAGGAATGACTTGTTGTTCTCGGGACAAAGGTTTTATAAAGAGAACGTAGGGATTTTTGCAAAGAGACTGTTAGATGACTGGATGTTGTAATGTTCTTTTTTGTGCGTCTTGGGTGCTGTAATTTTTGTCCTTTTGTAGTTTCTCTTTTGTTTTGTGAATAAATTTTGATGGGGTGGACACCACCGAGTGTTTCCCCCTACCTTGCAGACTTTCAAAAAAAAAGGCTTGGATATTCTATCGAATCTTCTCACTAGATATATGGGGTGTAGGGCTCCTTATATAGTCCACCAATATGACCAAGTCCCACCACTCATTCATGTAGGACTAAAGAACTCCCTCATAAAGGCCTAACAACACAACTATCCCAAAACTCCCCCTCAAGCTGGAGCATAGAATGCTCCGCTTGAACAATACAACACATACAAGCTAAGTAAAAATATGATCACCTTCTCACGCTTGCAATCTGGAATGCTCTGGATAAGGAAGACAGAAACCGGATCTCTCCAACATAGGCCACAATAGGCGTTGCCACAATATAATGATCTGAAAAAGACTTCAATCATAAAGCCGTTGCAATGGGTCTCTCACAACCATGGTATTAAAAAACGCGCCTCGAGGCGGTCGAGGCGTACGCCTCGAGGCGAAGCAGGCCTTTTTAGCCTCGAGGCGTGCACCTCGGCCCTGTCCAGTGAGGCGTGCGCCTCAAGTGGCTGAGGCGTAGCCTCGAGGCGGTCGAGGCATTTTTCGAGGCGTTTTTATTTTTTTGAAGATTTTTTTTATGATTTTAATAGTTTACATGGTGTTTTGAGAAGCTTATAAATATATACTTGTTTAGGATAATGATTATACAAGTTAAATGCCTAAATCTGATGTTTCTTTCGTACCCATAACTCCATATATTACTATTAATTATGTGTAACTATTTCAGCAAATTGCTTCATATTTACTATGAATTATGTCTAACTATTAATTTATGCAAGATGAATGCTTAAATTTGACCTCTTTCGTATTCATATGCTTAAATTTGACCTCTTTCATATTCATATTTACCATTAACATGCCAAATTATTTCAGTGAACTCTTACTATAACATCCTTGAACATATAAAAAAGTGTATACGAATTTGAATACTCATATAAGAAAAAAAATTTGAGACGGAGGCGCTGCCCCCTGCACTGGTAGGGTATGGTGGCACAGGGAGGACATCAGATCGTTCTTCATCTGGGTATAAAAGAACATATAGTTAGGATTCATATCATATGATTCATATCAACAACTTTGATATCTATAATGACAACTATAGTCAATCCCTTTTTGATAATAGTGATAGTTATAGCCAATGATTTCCTTTTGATTGGGTAGATATTTAGTAGAAAGGTATATGGCATTGAGTCATTGACATATCTTTTTTTCATGTTCTTATCTTCATAATATCATCACATATTACATTGTTATATACTATATGTTTGTCACATTATATTATTTCACCAATAAATATATTTATTATATATTTTATAATTATTTTTCTATACGCCTCGCGGCTACGCCTCGCCTCGCTTCCAGGGAAACGCCTTGTTCCGCCTTTCGTTTTTTCGAACCTTGCTCACAACGAGAGCCTCGAACTGGCCCTCTCGCACGCTGGCTTTAGAGAGTGGGATCTCCACTCTAGAGTCCCTATAAATCTTTCCTTATAGATCCTCTACCATGGGTCTATGTAATACGTGGTCCACATGAAAACTTTGAGCTAAAGAGTATGGGGATCTCTTAAACAAATGATCACATATGTGTGCGACTCAAACAAAAAATCAAGTAGGTAGTCATAAATACTCCCCCATCTCTCATATCCATGTAGGAAATATAAATAAGCCGTCTCGATTTTTTTTACTTTTCTTCTTCTTCTATTTTAAAGTTGTTCTTCTTTTCGACTTTCTTCATTTTTTTTCTCATATAATTTTTTGTACGATATCTTTTTTATTTGTTTTTCAAATCAGCCATTTTTTCTCAGTCCTTCATTTTTCTCTCTTGGGTCCTCCTTTTTTCCGATTTTTTAGCATATAAGGCAGCCCAATGGGCTAATACATCTCACCCCCTCTCTTTTTTTATTGCATTGCCCATTGGAGTTGGGCTTCAAAGCAGATGGACCTTTTCCTTTTATAAAAAACAACCCAAGTATCTACCCCAAAAATTTCCTCTCTTTAAAAAAAATGAATCGACCCTTCAACAGACCCCTACATTAGGGTTCCTCGAAGAAACCCATCAACAATATCGCTATCAGGTTGAGAAGAGCCATGGCTGAAGGTGATCGAGATCGGATGGGGCACGAGAGCCTCAAGCACTTGGGTCAGTGTCGCCTGCAACTTCCGCTCAAGAGTCTTCGTAGATCACCACCATTGTCGCCTGGACATGAAGAGAGACCTGGAGATGGCACCTAGAGCATCGGCTAGGGATCCACCTGAAAGGGGATCGACGTAGATCGAAGTTGTGCAGGACGAAGGGTTGCGCTTGAGGTCGCTCATATCTTGGAGAGTATCGCCTGGACCGGAATCATGTTGTCAGGAACCCATTGCTGAGAGGGCTGAAGAGTAATGCGCGTGGAGGCGCAGAAACTGGAGATCACTAGTGGACTTACGGCTTGCCCTTACGATCTGTAAGATATGAGGAGCTTGAAGATCTTCTCGCGAGGAGGCCATTGCTTCTTGTTCTTCTTCTTTTCATGTGAGGTGTGTCACCTGGAGAGTGCAGGACGAAGGGTTGCGCTTGAGGTCGCTCATATCTTGGAGAGTATCGCCTGGACCGGAATCATGTTGTCAGGAACCCATTGCTGAGAGGGCTGAAGAGTAATGCGCGTGGAGGCGCAGAAACTGGAGATCACTAGTGGACTTACGGCTTGCCCTTACGATCTGTAAGATATGAGGAGCTTGAAGATCTTCTCGCGAGGAGGCCATTGCTTCTTGTTCTTCTTCTTTTCATGTGAGGTGTGTCACCTGGAGAAGATGGGTGGTTGCGCAGTCTCCTCTTCAGCATCATTAGGGTTCCAGTCAAGGAACCCATCTCCTACAAGCACCGCCGAAGGGTAGATGCAAAAGTGGTGCAGCGAGAAATAAATAAAGTACGCATCCTGGAGATCTGGAGTCGCAAATTTTCTAGGTTTTTCAAAAAAAACTAGATTCTTTCGGAAACTTGGTGATAGAACTCAACAATGGAATATTGGAGGGACCGAATGCCGTTAGTATCAGGGTTCTATGAACCCTAGAATATTTTGTGACGAGATATCCAGAAATTAATAAAAATAATTGAACTGAAAATAAAATTAGAACTCTCAAACGGGCTTCCTCTGGTACCATGTTGAAATATAAAGAACACAGAAGCAGGATCATAAACAAGAATCAAAACATAAACATCTAGTTAGGATTTTACGTGGAACCCTATTCCTAAAGGAGCAGGATGAAACCACGAGAGACAGCCTCTAAGGATCGGATATTCTATTAAATCTTCTCACTCGATACATGGAATGTGGAGCTCCTTATATAACCCTACCAATATGACCAAGTCACACCACTCATTCATGTGGGACAAAACAACTTTATCATAGAGGCAAAACTATCTCAACACTTTCATTTCAAGAGAGAACGTGAGGGACCTTTAAGATTTTTATGGGCTATGTGGCAAGTTACAAATGATGTGGTCTTCTGAGGGGAACAACTCTACATTGAGAAAGCTCTAGACCACGGAAAAACTCTTTGTAATTCTCGGCATGTGTACTAATTTTTTTTAATCAATGGATAATAGATTTTGGGCGGATACTTACCTAGGGTGCGTCATCCTTTGCAGTTTCAAAAAAATGATTCTAAAGAAATACATAACAATCCTGATGTTCCTTTCGAAGACCAAGTTGTTGCGATGTTTGCAAGGTACCCTTAAAGCATGTTTTTCATCATTGTGCCTACACATTGAACATGATCTGTTGAAGGGGGTTGTTCAGAGATTTCTTTAGTTACTTATTCTTTGTTAGAATTTCATATGATAGTTATATGCAGCCGAGGGTTGTTTGTGTAAAATCCTTTTATGACACTTTGGACAGGCATAAAATGGCATATATAGTGTTCATAATAATTCAGAATGAGACCTTCTTATTCTCCTTTCAAGAAGTTACAGAAGAATGGGTTGCTGATAGATAACTGATGCAAAATGCTTACATAGCTGGTTAAGGAAGTATTTGAGTCATCTACACTGACAGTTGAATATTTGTTGTTACACTCTTCAGTGCCTTCTCCTTTTCCAGTCCCAACTGCAGGCCCCAGACAATAATAGATGAAGTACATTACAGATGTTAATGACTCAAATCAACTGTATAAGTACCTTGCAATTTTCTTTTGTCTTTTGGTCTTTCCTTCAATTGCAAACGTCTTTTATGCAGCTCCTAACGAACCCAAAGAGTGTCAATACTTTAAAAAATCTCCAAAATATTGTGATAAAATGTCTCAGGTTCAAATTCTTTCAGTACACCAAAATGCATGTGTTGTGATCACTATCCAGGAAAAAATCACGACAGTTATTAACAAAGTTGAGATACCCTTTATTTTAAGGGTGGTCTTTGATCTTGTCCATATTTTCTCAATCAAATCAAAATAACAGTGACTAATAATATCTAAGATTCATTTAAAAGATAAAATTGCTCCAAGAAATGCCAAAACAAGCCCATCATGCAGAAGACTGCATAGACATCAATGATTTATCTTCTATAGAATTTTCTTCAAACAAATCAACATATAAAATTGGAAACAATTGAGCATACAAATGAGGGAAAACACGTTCTACCAAATATGGCAGCATCCTAATAGATTTTTCATATAGAAGTATAATATAAAGAGCTTTTTTTGCATAACATGGGCACTAGTAAATTGTCAGAAACACCATGAAAGTGCGAATGGGCACCAAGTTGCATGCCGAAATGCCCAAAGTACATTGCACTTACCCTTTATCCATTTGAAAAAGATAGCAAGAAAATTATAGAGAAATCCATGGCAGAAAACCGATTTATAATATTGTTCATGATGTCAATGATCCGTCCTACAAGTGATGTAACCAGACTAGTATTCGCATGTAAGGTGCTACCACGTCATTTTTACACAGATCTGGGCATCCATATATGTTCTCTTATATGGATAAAACCGAGCAAATTACTACTTTTAAGTGGTCTTGACTACACGGATTATTTGCTTATAAATAGATCTAAACTTCTCAGTTCTCACAACTTCGAACTAGAGTACTAGATGGCCTCTTCTGCACAAGTCCGAACAACCTTAGCCAAGTTTCTCATTTTACCTTCTATCAGTACCACACCAACCCCTTGTCTGAAACACGCATTGTAAATCCTGATCCTTCTTTGTGAGACCACACATCCACTGGAGCATCTTCATCTCGGCTATAGTGATTCTCGACTAATGGTATATTTAACTGCCCTTTCCATAAAGCATTTCATGTAATACTGCAGCTTTATAGTACATTTCCTCGAGTTTCAGATTTAATTTCTTATCATAAAGAACACAGTTGTAGAAGTCCCCCGAATGGTCCGACTAGTCCAGTCAGTGGGGTGGCCAACTGAGTATTGACTAATTCTGACTAGGTTGACTAATCGATTGATTTTTGCTTGGAAACGCCATATTTTTTATTTTTTGTGCTTTTAAAAAAATGTATTCTAATACGCTTACTGTTTTCATTTAAATCCAATTACTTCATTTCTTTCATAATGATAATATAAAAAATGTACGAATCTATGTAAATATATAAGAATATACATATAAAAATGATTTATATATTTAAAATAATTAAAAAATTCAAAGTTGATTAAAGTCCGACTAAATCGGATTAGTCGTCCGATTGCTGATTAATCCTTAGTCAGTGACCTAACCGACCAAGTACCGACTACCGATTTTTGCAACCTTGATAAAGAATATCTAACCTCCTCTCCACTTCATGCATCATGCATAATTCGATAAGTAACATCTCCATTGAAAGGGAGCATGAGGATGGGTGAAGAGACCATTACAATAAAATATGATCCAATAAAAAATGTTCCAATTACAATTCCTTAAGGGCATGTTTGTTATGCTGGAATAGAGGTGGGAATGGAATCATCATTCCTTCGTCGATTCCATTCCTGTGTTTGTTAGATTATAGTAAGGCATGAATAATGATTACAATGGAAATCAGATTCCCTCATATATGGGAATTGCCATTCCTAGGTACCCCCTAGGAATTGAGATTCCATTTCTTACAAATGCTAACAAATGTATTCTTCATCAATATTTTTTAATTATTATATTCTTGTTATAAATATATGGTTAGCTACATGGATATGCATTTTTCTTTTTTTAGATATTTTTTTGGATACCGACATGAATATGATTTTTTGGACATGGATATATGGACCCTGACATGATATAAATATATAGATGCAAAAAGTCGGATAAGTTACAAATATATGCATATATGGATACTAACATGGATATGGGATTTTATTCTGGATACAGATATAGATACAATTCAATTCTTTTGGATACAGATACAAATATGGTTACAAGATATTCCAGCAAATACGAATACATACATATATATAATATCTATTATATGGATAAAATATATGAATTCAATTCTTTTGGATACAGATACAAATATGGTTACAAGATATTCCAGCAAATACGAATACATACATATATATAATATCTATTATATGGATAAAATATATCAGATATGATTTGTTTTGCGGATATGGATAAGAAAATGAGTGTGCTTTTTTTCCAAATATGGACAGAGATATATACTTTTTTCTAATATGGATATGGATGCAATTTTAATTTTTTTCTAAGACATGCATATTGATTATATTCTAGCGGATACATATATGGACATGGATATGGGTTATAATTTTTCTACATATACAAATATAGACATGGATGTGGATTTTTTGGCGGAAACGGATATGGACATGAAAATGGTTTTTTATTTTTTTTGTAGCTATAGATATGGATACGGATACCATTTCTATTTTTTTAAGATATGGATACATGTTAATTTTAGTGGATATGTATACGGACATGGATACATGTTTTTATTTTTTTGCGAATACATATACCATAACATTTTCATTTTTTAGGATACGGATATTGATACGGTAATAAAATATTCTAGCAGATACAGATATGGATATATCAAATATATCAATTGCATGGTAATTTCTATTTTAATTTGTCTGTTGATTCCTTATATGAAATATACCTATTATACGAAAAAATGAATTGGAGGATACCGATTATTTTTTCTATTTAACGAAATATATCAAAGAAAGGTTATTTTCTTTATATTCTTTTCCCTTTCCAAACATAAGAAAGGAACGTGTCTCGTAATAAATGTTTCAATTCCTAATATGCACCAAACAATGGAATGGAAAAATGCATTCCTTTCCATTCCATTGTCAATTCTATTCTTGTCTTGATTCAATTCCATTGTAATTCCTTTCCAACCACCCAAACAGGCCGTAAAAGTAGAGAAAATTCCTAAATAGCGTAATTGATAAAAAAATCCCCATTTATGGTGAACAATATTTTGCTATGGATATGCAAGTATATCGCATGCTAACTAAACGATAACAACAGTATCGTATTTTGTTTGTGTGAAAGGAATCACATGTATTCACAATATCGGTGAACTTTTTTGAGAAAAAAGGGCATTCACCATAAAGATATGCGCCCAAAAATATCATCTATTCACAAGATTAAAAGTGCAAAAGCAATACTCCGATGAATCACCTTAGGAATACAAGGACTGTGACTCTGACAAAACTTTAGTATGCGCAACGACATTCTCCAATTAGAAATGCTCCTGGCGAAAGATAGCTTCATTCCTAGCCAACCATAAGGCCCATATTACAACAAGAGCCACCGTTCCAATCCTTTCAGGAGCCCTCCAATTCGAATCAGTAGATGCTTAGAAAGTGGAAACCCTGGCTCCATCAACTCCATCTCGAACAGCCAAGTCCCATACTTCATTGGATCTTGTTGGCATTTTCAGGAGACTTTTCATAGATTGAACTTTTTAACTATAACATGACAAAGGTTTCATATCAATCAGAGATTGTACGATTTTATTCCGAGTCAGTGATGATTGTACACGTCATATATACAGATGAATATATGCAGTTGTCATACCATTTTTTTTTCTTCTAATTATCTTTCTTTATTTGTTGACTAGATCGGTCTTGAGTCTTGGTTTTCTGGTTAGGAGTCAAAAATAGTATATATGTCCAATTAATTTCTAGTTTTATTGGTCAGTATCTATATATGTTCATATGATACATATCTCTTGGGATTCTCCATTTTGTTTCTTGCTTTCTAGTTTTGATTTTTTGTTTGATTTTTGTGTTAATATAAGTTTTGTATTCATGAAAAGATATTCACAAGAAGATGAAATTAGATTGAATATACATGCATTTGTTAAAGATTTTAAACCAGGTAAAGCTACTGACTATATGAATGGGGATTCATCACTTGCACACCCAAAAAAGAAATGGTCCAGATCTTCTACCTTAGCCATACACCGCACATAGGAGGAGCTTGTGCTCGGGAAGAACCTAGCCAGTCGTGCACCAGACACTACTCTGCATCGCATTAATAATTGTTGAGAGTTATTTTGTATTTATTCATATATTATATCTTTCTTACGTAATTTGCCCACAAGGGTTTCTTCTCTCTTTATAAGATAAATAAAGAGCCTGATGGCCCTTTGAATAATCAATCCACTCATTTCTTTCCACATGATATCAAAGCGGCAGTCCTAGAACGGAGCCCTGAAACCCTCGACATAGACCACTGTCCGCCCCCCTCCCCTTCTCATGTGTCACCACCATGCACCACCTTCCCATCTCACCATCGGAGCCACCCCACCCCAAGCGCATCACCTCCATGTGCAAGCATTGCCTTCGTGCAACCCGTCTCGTTGCTTCTCCTATGTGTGGTTGCACCTCCCTCGTGCAGCCCCCTCCTAGCCTTGCAGTGCCAAGAGCTTCTTCGTAGTGTCGCATCTGCCTCCAACGGCAGCCTAGCCACTCGACGGCAATCTTATTGCCTTGCAGTTGGCGTGCGACGTTCCCCATGTTGTCCAGTGGCTTCACCATGGATTAGGTCTCTGCTCGATCTGGTTTTGATTCTTCTGGGATGATTTCATAACTATAACTTCACCCCGTCAGTCTTAACTCTCCCATCAACCAAGTTGATGAGAACGGTTGTGCTCTAAGTCTGAACACAACCAATTTCCTCCATGATCGTGCAGACAATTTCATATCATTATACACCCAAGTCTCGCCCATCCCATGCTCTGTCGATTGGCATATCTGAGAGGAAGTTAATGTATCTTCCCTAAGGCATCCAAGGGCCTAGCATTCATTGCCAAGATAGATGGAACCAATTATGAACTATGGTGCATGCAGTTCATGAGCATTATTGAGCGCAATAATACAAAGTACATTATGATGCATCATGAACCGACCGACAAGTCTGGGGAGAATGCTTCTTGGAAGCAAGACGATGCATATATGTGTGTTTAGTTGTTTGGTATGCTTACCACAAATACAGCTTAGCCCACTGCCAAGACAATGCAGACCATCCTCGCCGTCACATATTCTCAAATGAGGAATAAGATGAAGATCACCCAGTTTCAGTATGACATTTTTACAGTCAAGCATGATGGATGCCTTGCCATCTTCGTGTTTTTTACTCCTGGTTAAGGGGCATGTTAAAGAAGCTTCACATCTTCATGATTTCGAACGGTTCTACAGAGAAACAGAAGGCGTACAGGTTTGCCACAATAGTCAGAGTATTTATGATGCCACTAGATTCATAGTAGATGCCGCTCGCACCCAACTTTTCACAAGTGGGCCCATATCTCCCATAGAGGAGCTTATAGACGACTGAGTAGGATCTTGGTGCCTCGTGCAGCTTACTCAGACCTCGTCTACGATGGTCGTGTCTCGTGGTGGATAAGGTACAACACAGTTCGGAGGGCGTGATATCCGTGGCAGAGGTGGACGCTCTCGTCATCAGTGCACGAACGGCCATCGTTTTTGGCCACTAGAGTTTTAGGTGAGCGTAGTTTGACTTGGCTAGCAAATTTATTCAACGTTATTTGACGAAGCAAGAAAATACATGAAGATTGGAGGAGAAGTATTGTGATGCCTCTTTATAATAGCAAAGGAGACAATCAAAATTGTGGAACTACATAGGTATCAAGCTAATGAGTCATACTATGAAAATTTGGGAACATATGATCGAAAGAAGGTTGAGGCAAGTTTCCAAAGTAAAAGAAACCGATTTGGATTCATGCCAAGTTGCTCAACTATTGAAGCGATCCACTTGCTGAGGAGAACAATGGAGATTTATAGAGCTAAAAGGAAGAACCTCCATATGATTTCTATAGATTTAGAGAAGGCTTATGATTCTATCCTACGAGACATATTGTAGAGAGTTTTGGAGAAGAGACAAGTACCTATCCTATACAATAACCTCATAAAGGATATGTATGATAGGGCTTCATCTTGTGTAAGAATCCAGTCGAAATCTCATTAATTAAGCTCAAAACCCTCAAAATCATTGGCATTTCTTCATTTATTCTGCATAATTAGCATTCATGCATGATTTGATAAGAATTGCTTTTTATCCCTTATTTGTGCACAAAATAAGAAGCCAAAAATCCCAGCCAAAATTGACCTCTAAATAGCCTAACTTCCCGGATTTTTAACTCATTTATGCTAACTCTGAATGACCCAAAACCACCTCCATTGTATGCATATCATTAACAAGAATAAATGAAAAATTAAAAAAAATCATTAACCCAAATAAGTGGACCAAAAATCCAAACCCTGGTTCTAGGATTTCCGGACTAAAACCCTCATATCTTCCTCATCTAGTGTCTGTTTTAATCCTACTCACTTTTGAACTAGTGTACATTCAAATACCTTCAAAACAAGACCAAGTTCAAGTGAATCGGAGCTCATATGTAAAGTTGGGTTTTGGGCCTCTTTTGTACATTTTGTATTTTAGCGGTTTTTGACCTATTATTTTATGTACATAATTAATCCATTTTATTTTATATCTTTTTCATTTGTCTTCTTTGATGAAAGTTCTATTAAAATGCGCAAAAATCCAAATCCAAAATGAGCTTGAAATCAAAGAAACTAATCGAGTCCAAGTCCTCACTAGCTGTCTGTACAAAAGTTGTCTTTTCGTCTTTTATTTTATTTCTTCTTTTTTCTTACTTCGTAAAAATCCAAAAAAACAGATTAATGTGCAAATATTTATCTTCGACTTTTTTTTCATATTTTTTAAGAATTTTTATCTAGTTTAAAAATGACAAAAAAATCTAAAACCCAAAAATCAAGGTATTCTATGTACATGGGATACCCCAAAAATATCACTTTGTGCAAATGATCGATTTTGGTTTTGATGTCTTCAAGAAAGTTGTAGATCTCATCGAGACGAGCAATTTTCGTTAAGAAACTTTTTCGATCCGAGGCAGTTTGCTGTTTAATTTAGATTTTTCAAATTTTTATTTTCGGATTTTTGTGGTGCTGACACGTGGCCGCTCCTAGAGCCGTCACGTGTCACCCGTTTTTGAGTTTATTTTTATTTTGTTTAAAAAAAAGTCACGCACGTGCCCCGCACCCTCGACCCCTGCAGCACTGCTGCCACCTGGCGAGCCATGGGCCGTCCGATCTCGGCCGATCGGACGGTCCCAGGACCGTCACTTTCCTCCGTTCCACTTTCCCAATCCGCGCCGCCCGCCGCCCGTTGATTTCGCCATCGCTCTGCGATCTCCGCCAGGGATCTCGCCACCGCCTCCATCTCCGATCGCTCCGCGAAACCCTCGCCGGTCGCCGCCTTCCCCAAATCCTTGATCTTCCATCAAATCAATCTCCGATCCACTCCGCCCATCACCGATTCCCTTCCAACCCCGGCCAACCTCCATCCCCTATTTAAACATCTCCGCCACCCTCGTTACAGCCATCCGTCGGTAGCACACCACTCATGGGAGGAGGTCGATGGTGACAGCCCGACCCCCTTCCCTCTTTCCCGGCGAGGTCCGAGGGCCCCCTACCCCCTCGTCGTAGCGCCGCTACAGGCCTTCTGCTTCGCTCCAGGTTCCATCCCTGTCGAGCCACCGCTACGTACATCTTCATCAACTACGTTCAACGCCATCCTCAAGCTTCAACATCATCTCCACCGGCTTCGACAACGACTGTGCCTTTTTCATCGACGCTTCATCATCGACAACCATCGACAACCCACGTCCATCATCGCCTTCGACGAACAATCTTCGGTGCCCAACTCCGTCGAGCCAACGCTTCCACAACTACGCCTTCTTCATCTCCGACTCACGCAACTTCCAGAAGCACCTCCGGCCATCACCCGCATCTCCGCCTCTCAACCTCGCCCGCCGGAGCTCCCACCAAACGCAAGCTGCTCTGCCATCCTCCGCTCCTCGTCGGCCGGGCGTTGGGCCCGAGACACCCCGTGCACGTGCGAGGCACGTACGCCCGGGGGGGACGTCATCATCCCCACGGGTCACGTGCCCAGCATGTGACCGCGTGGAAAAATTGCAACGAGGCCCCCAGCATTCCTTATATTTACAGCTTCGTCCAGCCTCCCAAGGAGCACGTGTGTCGTACGTGCTCCCTTGGAAATTTTGCATTTTTTGCCCCAAAACTTTCGGTAATCACACATTTGTCCTTTTTTTGAAAGCTTACACATTTGTCCTTTCTGCATTCTGTCTTATTTATAATTATTTAAATATTGCAGAAATACACCTTTGATGGAAGCAATGGTGAAGGAATCGAGGCAAAGATTGGTGACGATAACATTCAGAAGAGATATTCCTTTAGATATCTGGGATCTATTTTGCAACATGATGGGGAAATTGATGGAGATGTTACTGATAGAATAAATGCAGGCTGGCTAAAGTGGAGAGGAGCCTCCGCTGTTCTTTGTGATAAGAAAATTCCTTTAAAAATTAAAGGAAAGTTTTACAAAGCAGCCGTGAGACCTGCTATGCTTTATGGTTCTGAATGTTGGCCTGTGAACCATAGACATGTGCAGAGAATGGCTGTAGCAGAAATGAAAATGCTAAGATGGATGTGTGGACATACACGTAAAGATCGGATTCGGAATGATGCAATTAGAAAGAAAGTTGGTGTAGCTCCGATCGAGGATAAGATGCGAGAAAACCGCTTAAGATGGTTTGGCCATTTGCAAAGAAGGTCAACTGATGCACCGGTTAGGAGATGCGAGTGTTGGGATGTTGAGCCGGCTAAGAAAGGGCGAGGACGGCCCAAGAAGTATTGGAAAGAGACTATACGAAGGGATCTTAGCTTTTTGGATATAAGTCCAAGATTGACCCAAGATAGATCTGAATGGAGGCGAAGAATCCATGTAGCCGACCCTATTTAATTGTAGGAAAAGGCTTTGTTGTTGTTGTTGTAAATATTGCAGAAATACCCATGTGTTTTCCCTCTAGTTTAAACGGCTACATTACATTATTTCTTTCTCCAAAAATAACATTTTGTTCCTCACTTAATTCTCTACATTTGGGATCATTGGTTAAATAATAATTAATTGCTTGTGGAAAATTGCATATTTTTCCCATTTTGAGCTCTGAAATTTATCATTAATTAACCGTTGCTCTAAAAATTGTCGAAAAATCACGGATTGTAGAATTAATTGTGTTTAACATTGTGCCTAGAACGAATTGCATTTGCATGCATAGTTTTCCTTGTAAAAATCATTTTGCATATTTCAATGTTTGATTTTTAGTAGGTATTAAATCTCATATTTTCGAGGTTTAGGATTTTTCAGAGATCCATCACCTAGTGATAGAACTTAGATAATTTTGTCCCTTGAAAACAATTAGGTTTAATATTTATTATAATTAAATATTGAAATTCACTTTGTTTGCATTTAAAAATTCATAAAAAAATCATCTTGCATCCAAAAATTCCAAAAAAATTACAGTGCATTCATTTTTTCATAATTATCATCCTGGCCAAGTTTCATATTTTTCGGACATCATTTGATCGATATTTACATTTTGGTCCCTAAAATAGGCCAAAATTGCATATTACATCCCTAATTGCATTAAAAACTACAAAAAAGACCGCCTCGAAAACTGTGCACGAACTTTGATAGATAAATTTCTAGGTCGTACCTTTGCCTCCTTGTGTTCGACCTTGGGACTTGTCCAAGTAAAATAAACATAAAACCACGTGATTAAAAATTGACTAAAATTTATTGTGATTATTTCTTGACCTATTCTGATTGCCCGCCTACAACGAAACGACATTATTTTTAAGCGAACGATAATCCATTCTGCACATTTTAACATCGGTTATTCCGGATTCGTCAGTCTACATCAAGGTTCAGCTTTGAGTCCATTCCTTTTTACTTTGATTATGGAACGAGTTGACAAGTCACATTCACGATGAGATACCTTGGTGTATGTTATTCATTGATAATATTGTATTGATTGATGAGACTAGAGATGGAGTAAATGAGAAGTTTGAGATCTGGAGATATGCATTGGAGACTAAAGGATTTTGTATAAGTAGGGCTAAGACTGAATATATGGAGTGCACTTTTGATGGAAGTAATGGTGAAGGAATCGAGGTGAAGATTGGTGACGATAACATTCAGAAGTGAGATTCTTTTAGATACTCGGGATCTATTTTGCAACATGATAGGGAAATTGATAGAGATGTTACTAATACAATAAATGCAAGTTGGTTAAAGTGGAAAGGGGCCTCTATTGTTCTCTGTGATAAGAAAATTCATTTGAAAATCAAAGGATGTTTTACAAAGCAGCGGTGAGACATGTTATGCTCTATGGATCTGAATGTTGGCTTATCCAACCATAGGCATGTGCAGATAATAGTAGTAGCAGAAATGAAAATACTAAGGTGGATATGTGGACACGTACATAAAGATCGGATTCGGAATGATGCAATCAAAAGAAAAGTTGGTGTAGCTCCGATTCAGGACAAGATGCGAGAAAACCGCTTAAGGTAGTTTGGCTATTTGCAAAGGAGGTCGACCGATGCACCAGTTAGGAGATGCGAGTTTTGGGATGTTGAGCCGGTTAAGAGAGGGCGAGGAAGACCCAAGAAGTGTTGGAATGAGACTATATGAAGGGATCTTAGTTTTTGGATTTAAACCGGAGATTTTACCCAAGAAAGATCTGAATTGAGGTAAAGAATCCATGTAGTCGACCCTATTTAATGTAGGAAAAGGATTTGTTGTTGTTGCTATGTATTAGCTAAATTGCAAAGGATTAGAATTATCATGTCATATTTGACACATCTTGTATGTTTCAGGATATACTCATGGGCATGGTGATTGGACGAGGCTCTAAGCAAGGAGGGTCTCTATCAACTGGTACAATCTCCTTACACAGGCAGGTCTTCCATTCCCACTGGAATAGTTTCTCCGTACATGCGGCACATTCGATCCGACCATATTCCTCTTCAGAAGTTGTGTAGAGTCCTCCCATAGTCTCCTCAAACTACTTTTTAGTGTGATGCTTACCACCTTGGGAAGCATCACTATACCAATTTCCTAGTTATCGAAGTTGTAGCAGCAGTTCTTTATTTGAATTAGTGCATTTTGATATTTGGGTCGTAGTTGCATTCCTAATCACCAGGGGCACATGTTCTATCTAGGTGTTGATGATTCTTCTAAGCCTTAGGTTATACTGAAAAACAAGTCTGAGGCAAGTTCTGTTGTTCAAACTTTCATTATTTTGCTATTGTTAAGTATATTTGCTATGACAATGCTCGAAGTTTTGTACTATTTAGCTCTATTAATTCTTCATGTTCACTAGCATACTACACCAGACCTCATGTGCTTACACTTCTCAATAGAACAGTATTGCTCAACGTAAACACTGTCATCTTCTTGATATTATTAATACTCTTCTTATCCAGATCCATGCCAATGGCCATCACCACATCAATCATCAATAGCCTTTCAGGAAGAAAACCAGACCACGCTAGGGAAATGACTTCACCAAGAACACCGTTTAATCTTTCAGCCAAAACCTTAGCCATAATGAGGTATGCCACAATAAATATCGTGATTGGTCGAAAGTCCACCTTTATGGATACTTCCTTCTTAGTAGAGAAAGATGCAAGAATTATCAACCTCTCAAATACAAAATTCCCCCGACTGAATTCATATGTCAAGTCTAGGACATTACCCACAACATCCCAAAATTCTCGAAAGAAAACATCGAGAAACCATCTAGGCCAGGACACCTATAATAGCCCATCCCAAAGACAGCATTATGGAGTCTCTTACAAGTCAAAAGGCCTAATCAAGCCTTTAGTCACCTCAACCAAAATTCTTCTCATTCCATGACCAATCTATCTTCTCCCAATGAACCTAATATGTTTGTTGGCGGTTTGAAATGCTTAGTAATGGAACCGGCAACCTCATTCTTATCACAATAGACCTCCCCAACAACCTTAATGAAATTTATGTCTTATGATAGTAGCATGAAAGAACCTTGTGCTAGCATCTCCCTCCTTCAACCATTATGCCTTGACCTTTGCTTCCATTCCACCTCTCTTTTTTAGTATCCCTCCTCAATGATCTTCGGCAATATGATGCAGCAAAGAAACTAATATGCATTAAGATCTCTCTTAGCCTCCAGGACATCAAGCCCGACGCATTCCTCCTAAAAAGAGGAACGTCGCAACTATCTATGTATCATGGACACACACCTAAAGATGCCTAGCATCTTACAGAGCTCACCTAGTTTCAGGGCTTACCACTTTGACGTAGAAGCCTCCATCGACAAACCTACCATAACCCAGCTACCAACTCATGAAAACCTTCCTCCAAGACCCAAAACCGCTCAAAATGAAATCAAGAAAATGAATGGCTTCCCTCGTCACTATCGAAGCACAATGGGGTGTGATCTGATTAGGAGTAAGGGAAAGAGTAGATTGACACCATCAGAATGACTCAGACGCCCACACCAAAAGAAGGAATAGATCGATCCAAGACCTCGAGGGAGAGTTCCTTCAAGTGTACTTGCTATTAAAAGCATCCAAAACCTCCAACTTTGGATCATCAATGACCTCTGCAAAAAGACTGGACTCGGTATCTACGCCCTTTTACACCTCAAACGATCACTAGGCATCGACATGACATTGAAGTCACCCCTTAGCAGACATGTCAAACTCGAGAATCTTGATCAAATGCTCTGCAACTCGCCCTATAATGCGACATTTGCAAATGGTCCAGGCTTACCATAAGCTTACGTTAGAAGATCTTGGATCCATCTGAGATGTGGTCGACTACATATAATCTAGAAGCAATGACCTCATTAACCCTCTTGAAAATGTCTCTATTCCACCCCACCATTATACCATCAGAGCTGTCGACTGCCTCTACTACCTTGAACTTGAAGAGGCGTGGGTCAGATCGAACTCCATTCCCAGCATCCCAGCCCAGGGATCAGTCTTGGTCTCTGTAACCATTGTTTTAAAAAATGTGAGGCGGATCGAGGCGGTTTCCCGTAAACGAGGCGAGGCGTAAGCCTCGAGGCGTTCGAGGCATAAGCCTCAGTTTTTAGGTTGAAAACTATACAAATCTAGAACATTGTAGAAAAATGCTAGAAATAAGAATGCTTTAAAGTCCCCAGCATGAAAGTTACAACATTAGTTAACGAAATAAGATAGTTTTTAGTGGCCAACTGTCAAAATTGATGAATAATATTTTTATCCCAGTTCAAAATTGATCTTAAATTGTATTTGGGAGTCTGGGACTAACAGGGTAAGGCTATGTGGTTCTCTTTTGGCATCTACATCAGACCTAGCTGTCAACCTAACGCTAACTTGGTGTATCCCGATCGCCCTAAATAGATTTACTTGATCATAGCCTATTAAATTTCCATTGTGATTCATGAAACTGATGTGCCTTGCCTGTCCCATTAGGCATATGCGATTTGGATACACATACTGATGCCACAGTTAACTTTAACGAGCAGGCTGATTCTGCCCTTCAATTCCATTTATGGGCTGATTTTGCTCCCTGTAGTAAGTTGATCCAGTTTTATTCGCAGTTTGGTGATGGAAATTGCATTATATCAACTTAGTTGGTTGCAGTACAAACAAACATTAGCAAATTTTGAGATTTTAAGCTACTGTCTACTCTTATTTCATAGATAGAGGAGCTTATTCCATGCAGCTCAAACCTCAAAATCACTTCCTTTCCCGATACTTCAAGGTCTCGATTTTCCAGATGAGGCGTACGCTTCAGAAGCACCTCACCGCCTCGATAACGCCTCAATGCCTCGAGGCGTAAGTTGCCAAATTAACATACGCCCCATGCGCCTCAACGCGGTTTTTGTTGAAAAAAGCCTCGAGGCGTACGCCTCAGCACCTCGAGGCGCGTTTTTTAAAATCTTGTTTGTAACCACATAATGTCCACCTGCCAAGCAGCAAGTAGAGCTCCTGCTACCACTCTCTTCTCTTGTGACCCGGAAGATGAACTGAGACATTCATCGTGAACAAGAAGAAACAAGAATACACATGATTTACATGGTTCTTGATGATCATGGTGACCACACCACTTTGAGGGAGAAGAGACGTCTATTATATATTCATAATAAACTTCTTTAGGATTGTCAAGAGTTGTGGAGCTCATTGCATATCCCCGTCAATACACCTAAGCCTCGATACCATATGATGTAGGACCAAACAAGAGCCGTATGATAGAATTTTAGACAAATCAATTACCCAAATTCGAGAACCGTAGTGTCTTTTTAAAATGCATGTGGTGGATATATAGCATTTAAGGAAGAAACGAGGATGTATGATGATGGTTTAGGTTTTCTTAATGAATTAAAGAACATAGTGGCTTTTAAATCCAATTGACATTAGGTACGTTTAATAAACTTTTCATATCAAACATCATAATATTTTTATAGAAGAATATAATGGCACTGGCAAGATTTGGATCACCCATTACATATAGAAAGAAAAATGGTGTAAATGGTGATTATGTGGACACCATAGACCAGACACACAATTTGTAATGTTTAGAGTCCATGCACCATATAATTATTAGAATCGAACTATCAGTCAAGATCATAGTAAAGATGATAATCAGGTTGCTAGAAATTTTACCATCCGTGTCTTCTTAATAACATAAAAATTTCTCCAAAAGATAGGGCATTATTTCTTCGTATTGTGAGGTATGATGAACATGAGTATGAAATGTACAAAGTGTTCATTCTTGGACATAGGCTGATGTAGTCTAGGTGGATCGGTTTGTATAACCTGAATCGTTACAATCATAATTAACTAAAATAAACACAACGTTACATAGCATTTTTAATCACAATGTAGATAATGAATCATGAGTGTGTTGAGATATTTATATCTCATTATCTTTATTTTGAATTTTCTTATTTCTTTTGTCTATGTTATGTGATTTCCCCTTAGAGCTTTTCTCCTATATAAGAGAGCGCTAAGGCTACGATGAATCTTAACCTTTCATTTCACGTCTTTCCACATGGTATCAGAGCGATGATCCTAGACCATAGCTTGTGCCCTAGAAATCTCTCCCCACCTAAACCCTAGCCATTCGTCCGTCGGTGGCGGCTTCTTCCTGCGCCGCCGCTAGCCCCTGCGTGCACCGCCACCGGCCTCTTCCCATGTAGCACGCTGCCCGAACCAGCGGTCCAAGCCGCTACCATCCGCGGCACAGCCACCGGGGTCTGCGCGCCGTCCAGGCCGCCGTCTTCTCTGCTCATGCGGGCTCCGTCGTCCAGTGGTTCTGCGTCTGGGTATCTAGGGTGGGATTTAATCATCTAAAATCACCCTAGTTACCCAAATGAGGCTCCAAAGGATGGGAGAGGTTGTGAGTCTACACCCACAACCATCTCCTCATATGTCTGTGTAGACGCAAGTCACGCAAGTACTACAATTTGCAGACCCAGTCTTAGATATTGTTGTCATCATGTCAAACAACAAAGCGAATGTTTCATCCCCAGGTGCCTTCAAAGGTCCAACGCCGATTGTCAAGATGGATGGAACGAACTATGAACTATGGGTCATGCAGTTCATGAGCCCGATGCAGTGTAATGGAAAGAAGCACATCCTCACAAAAGGAGGAGCCAAGTGGCAAGACTGGGATTAATGCCTCATGGGAGGCAGATGATGCATATGCGCGTATGTGGCTATCTGGGACTGTGTCTATGAAGATAGCTAATGACATACTGAGTCAGCTTACTGCAAAGGCTATGTGGGACATTCTCGTCGCTACTTACTCTCCGGCGAAAAATGAGTCGAAGATATTGCAACTTCAGCACGATATCTTCACGTCGAAGCAGAATGGTCGTCCTCTCCATACCCTTTACACTTCTCTAAGAGGTATGCTTGAGAAGCTCCATGGTTTCTTCTTCACTTAAGCTTGAGCTCCTCGGCTTGAGCTTCTTCTCGATATCCTCAGCCTGAGTTTCTTCTAGGTATGGTAACTTTCCTGCTTTTGACCTGGTCCAAGCTAATTGCACAGGTTTTGTCTATCTGCATTAGCCGTGTTATCACCAAAATATGTATGCTCATGCATGAACTAATACGAAGGAATACTGTAGAGATTGTTTATAGTGATCAAGATGTGTCATAAAACGAATGGCATTTTTTAAAGGAGAAAGGGTTTAACTCAGTGGAGGGAAAGGTATTGGATGCGGGCTCACCCAGGTCCGAGGCTCATTATGCTAGACGGGCAAAGAACAAGCGGGAGAGGAGATGGCATAACCGGGGAGTGTTGGAGTATTTGTGATGTGCGCCTATTGTGTTGTAGGACGGTAAATGGATCCCTCCAGGATCCATTTACCCCGCCCAGTTGTTTAGTCCCACATCGTCCAGTGGTGGGACTTGGAGGCTCTGGAGAGGCTATATAAGGAGCCCCGGACCTCCTGTATCCATTGAGAAAAAGCAATGCATAACACGCCCCTTTGAGGGCTTCTCCCGTGGTTTCATCCCGCTCCTCACGGAGTAGGGTTCCACGTAAAATCCCGCTGCTCTTCTAAGTATTTATTCATTTTCCATGTTTTGCTTCCGCTTCCTATTTTCTAACATGGTATCAGAGCGGGTCGATTCCCAAGGTTTTCATGTTTATTTTTCGAGATTCGATGTTGATAAAATTTTGTACTGTTTAAGTTCATATTATGTTCGAGAGGTTTTTGAAGTTCTTTGGAACCCTAGATCTGTCTCTGTGCCGCATGCACTCTCTCCAGGCGAAGTGCGGCGATTCACGTCACTCCAGGTCATGGCGACGACCCATCTCCGCTGCGCGCAATCCCTAGTCCAGGGAAGCTATCCAGGCGATCGAAAACCCCGGCCCTCTCTCACGCGCAGCAACACGGCAGCAGATCTGCGCTGCTCCGCATATCCTCTCCAGTCAAAGCGCTTCCAACGGCGACGCCGCGCTGCTCTCTTCCTCGGCAAGACGGCCCTAGGCAGAAGCTGCAGTCGCCTCCTTCCGCGCATCCAGGCGCTTGACCTAGCGCCCTACCCGCCGCCCATGACATCAAGATGGCTCCCCTCGCGTGAAGGGACTCCCTCAGCCTCCTTGGCGGCGCGCCTCTCCAGGCGGCGACTCCATCGAAGCTGCCTCTCCCAAGCGGCGAACCAGGCGACACCGCGCGACGATATCAGAGCGGTCAGACCGGCCCACCAGGCGGCGTCGCCCCTGGCACGCAGTCACAACCCCAGCCCTGGCAACGCTCTCTTGGTGCCACATCCCCTCCTGCGCAGTCCCAGTTCTCCATGTTCTCACGAAACCCTCGCGCAGGAGGATCTCCACGCATCCCGTCCTCTGCATGAGGAACTCCTCCCGATCACACGCACCCACAGGAGGCGCTCCAGGCGCCGCATGATCTCCTGCTAGCGGTGTCTCCTCCCCAATCGCCCAAGCGACGACCCCCTCCCACCGCGATAATCTCCAGGCGATGCTGGTAAGGCCCCATCGGGGGCGGCTCATCTTACGATGGGTGCCCGTATGGGGAGCCCTAGGGATAGCCCCAACAGGGACCCGCTGCTGCATTTAAAAAAAATTGAGAATATTGCGCCCAAGTTGGGCTGATTTGTTAAAGAAATAAGGAGGAGGGCCCTGACCGTGAGTTAAAAATGGAGAGGAGATATTTGAGTCCAGAGTTGGGCCCGAAAAAAAATTGAGAGAGACAAAAGCCCTATTGGCTAAGTTCTTGTGCGCCCCTTATTTGAGCCAAGATTTTTTTGAGGAAAAAAAAAGAAAATTTGAAAAAAAATTGCAAAAAGGGATGCGTACAATAAAAAGTCGTACGTAGAAAATTTTTTTATGAAAAGCCGATAAAAAATGAACGGCTTATAAAATAGCAGCTATTAAAAAAATTTTGACAAAAAAAGGCGTTAGTTCATGTTTTCTCCCCATTCTATCTTGTCTTCTCCCAACTTAGTCGATGTCAATTTTCCGACAAGTATGGAAGAAAGGGGGAGTATATATATGTAGAGTCACAGGTCTTGTGTTCCAGATTCATATGCCAGATGCAGATTTCCAGACCATCCAGATATTGTTCAGACTCTACAGTTGATGATCAGACTCGACGTCAGATGTTTCCGAGTCTCCAGTTTCAGACACGCACGAGTATGCGGTCTTCAAGTTCCGTGGTCCCCATCATTCTTCTTGTTGTCAGGCTAGAGTTTTCATGTGAGCCATAGGGACTCTAGAGCAAAGGACCATTCCCTATGCCATTGAGGGCAAGGGTTTTCATGTGGTATCATAGGTACTCCAGAGTAGAGTATCATTCTCTGAGCCAGATGGGAGAGACCCAGTTCTCCGACGAGGAGACTTCAGGCGCAGTTTCAGACTCGATGGTCAGCTTCCGAGTCTTCAATTGACTCACACTCCAGCCCGTTCGTCCTCACCTACACGGCATGAGAAGCAACGTCCTCGACTGCAGCAATGTGCGTGTTGGGTTGATATTGTCTGTAGTGTCCTGTAGCACTGAGTTGAGTCTCTTTCTGTTTGTCCAAGCTGAGCATTGCATGCTCCATCTTGAGGGGGAGTGTTGGAGTATTTGTTATGTGCGCCTACTGTATTGTAGGAGGGTAAATGGATCCCTCCAGGATCCATTTGCCCCACCCAGTTGTTTAGTCCCACATCATCCAGTGGTGGGACTTGGAGGCTCTGGAGAGACTATATAGGGAGCCCCAGACCTTCTGTATCCAATAAGAAAAAGCAATGCATAACACGCCCCTTTGAGGGCTTCTCCCGTAGTTTCATCCCGCTCCTCACGGAGTAGGGTTCTACGTAAAATCTCGCTGTTCTTCTAAGTTTTTATTCATTTTCCATGTTTTGCTTTCCGCTTCCTATTTTCTAACAGGGTGCAAAGTAGGGGCGGTGAACGAGGATGTCGAGCAGCGAGAGTTTCCGATTGGGGGGTCGTTGCAGGCCTAATCAAACCGGTTCCATATCATGGACAGGGCGGTGGTGAAGCGCCTGGGATTGGTTCCACCGAGGAAGTCAACGAATGATTTATGCCGATGAAGATTCTCTCTTGGAACGTCAAAGGGTTGGGACGGCCAGAAAAAATGGATGAGTGTGAAGAATCTCATTTTGGAGGATGGGACGGACATTTTCCTCCTCCAAGAAACCAGGCCCGCAGATGGAGGGGACGCTGCCTTGAAGGGGCTGGACGGGTGCAACCGATTTACATCGGTGCAGCTAGCGGCCAGGGGGGAATCGGGCGGCTTGATGATAGGTTGGAAGAATGACTCATTCGACCTCCTGGGAGAATCCAAGTTGCAATACAGTTTGATGGTGTTGCTCAGGAGGCGCGAGAATGGGGAATGTCTGCGGATCACGAATGTCTACGAACCAACTGACGGAGGAGGGGGGTCTCTGGCGGGGGAGCTGGAACAGGTTGGCACTAAGAGCGCGGACGGAATGTGGATTATTGGATGTGATCTTAATGTCACCTTGTTGTCGGAGGACAGACCCCGGCGAGGGGGGTAGAGACCCGGGCTCGAAGGCGTTTCGGTAGGCAGCTCACAACTTGGGGCTATCAATCTTTGATGCTGCCGGGTGCAAGTACACGTGGCGTAATGCGAGGGCCGGATCCAGATTAGATAGATTCCTTATGTCGCAGCCAGCATCGAATATGTTCCCCCTTTCGCGGGTATGGGCCCTTCCGAGGGCGCAGTCGGATCACACTCTGATCCTTTGGTCATCCAGGGAGGACGGGAGGAGCAGGTTCTTTCGGTTTGAGAGAAGCTGACTGCTTGAGGAAGGGTTCAAGGATGTGGTTATCCAACAGTGGAGGGACACGACGGAGGGCACTGCGGTCGCTAGAATAGCTACGAAGCTACGGGACTTGAGATATTTTCTCTCCTCTTATGGGAGGGATGTCAAGACGAGGAGAAAGGCTAAGAGAATGGAGATACAGGCAGAGATCACCAGACTTGATTCAGTGGATGATGAGAGGGGGCTTACTCAGGAGGAGATGACGGTGAGGCACGGTTATATAGAGGAATTACTTCTCGAAGATAGAAAAGAAGAGGTAGAATGGCGTCAAAAGTCAAGACAGCAGTGGCTCAGAGAGGGTGACGCCAACACGAGGTTCTTTCAGCCTCTGGGCGAAGACAATTTAAACTTCTTGCATGAGGTGGAGATAAGAGGGGTGCGGGTAATGGGGGAGGCTGCGCTTGGGAAGGCATTGAGGGACTACTTCGTCGAAGCTACACGAAGGAAAAGGGGGAGCGGCTGGGGGTGGCTGGGAAGAGGCGTGAAATCCCTATCGGAGGTGTTGGGAGAAAACCAGAACTTATTATTCCTGAGAACCCTAGGCTCTCTTATATAGAGGAGAGTCCTATGGGTAAATTACATAAAGATGGTACAGAGAAATAAAATGATGAAACTAGTACATATAGTATATAAGATTGTGTAAATATTTCTACATTCCCCCTCAAGCTGGAGCATAGATGTCAATCATACTCAGCTTGAACGAACACTTCAGGATTGGCCCTCTGAGTAATGCTTTTGTAAATATATCAGCAATTTGCTCTCATGAATTGACATGTGATGTAGATATCAACCCTTCTGAATCATATCTCTTGTATAATGGCAATCTACCTCAATATGTTTAGTCCTCTCATGGAATGCAGGGTTGTTTGCAATAAACAGCGCGGCTTGATTATCACATTGTAGTTGCATAGGTAGAGGAACTTCTATGTGCAGATATGCTAACACCGCTCGAACCCACATCAATTCGGTACTCGCTTGTGCCATGGTCCTATATTCGGACTCGACACTTGATCTAGCCACAACGGTTTGTTTCTTGCTTTTCCAAGAAACAAGAGAACTGACAACAAATACTGCAAACTGCAAAGCCTGACGTGGACTTCCTGTCCCTAGGACACCCTGCATAGTCAGCATCAACACATGCGGATACAGTGAGAGTTGCTCCTTTCTTGAAAAGCAATCCCGTTCCTGGAGACGATTTTAGATATCTCAAGATCATGTGTTACATGTGTATAGCATCCATGTTTACCTGTCGAGGCTGCTCCATAAAATGGCTTACTCGACTCACGGCAAAGGCGATATCTGGTCTGGTAATAGTAACACAAAGAAGCTTTCCCACCATCTCTCTGTATCTCCTCTTATCCACTTCATCTGTATCCCCATCGTACAGCTTCATGCTAGGATCCATAGGAGTAGTAGAGGGTCTGCACCCAATCATGCCCGTCTCAACAAGCATATCTATAACATATTTCCTTTGGGTCATCACAAGACCCTGTGCATTCCTAGCAAAATCCAACCCTAGGAAATACTGTAAGGTGCCCAAATCCTTAGTAACAAACTGACTGCCCAAAAATCTTTTGTCATCTTTATTCCTTGCGCATCATCTCCTGTAATAATTATATCATCCACATAAACCATGATGACAACTATCCCTCTAGATGGTCTCTGCACAAATAGAGAATGATCCGCATTTGACCTCTTAAACCCCTGTCGTTCAATCATATCTGAGAGCTTCTGAAACCAAGCTCTTGGACTTTGTTTAAGGCCATATATCACCTTATGGAGTCTACAAACCTGTTGACATTCCCCCTCAGTAGCGAACCCCGGTGGTTGCTGCATGTATACCTCTTCCTATAGATCTCCATATAAAAATGCATTCTTAATATCTAGCTGAAATAAGGGCCAGTCACGTACCACAGCAACAGAGAGCAGAACACGTAACATGGAGTGACGAGCAACAGGAGAGAATGTATACGAATAATCTACACCATAGATTTGAGTAAACCCTCGTGCCACCAATCTTGCCTTGTACCGATCAAGACTCCCATCGACATGATATTTAATAGTAAATACCCATTTAAAACTGACAATAGAGGCACCTGGAGGAGCAGGCACCAAGCTCCAGGTACCACGTGATTGCAAGGCCGCCATCTCTTCCTCCATAGCTAAACGCCAGCGGCTATCTTTCAAGGCATCCTGATAAGTCCTTGGAACTTCTTCAGCAGATAGAGCAACTGCAAAATTGTGAAAGTCCCCCGTCATGCGATGAAAGGACACATGTGAAGCGATTGGATACGAAGCACATGTACGCTTTTGCTTCCTAATAGCAATAGGTATGTCCATGTCCTCAGGAACCTCATCCTGCAGTGATCCCTGTACAAAATTATCGTCAGTCCCATCGTTAGAAACCATGTTATCAGGACATACCTGGGGCATGCTGGATGATTGGCCATGACCATGAGCAAGAGCTGGTCTACGGGTACAGTACTTGGTTAAGGTTGGAACAGACTGCACAAGCGGTTGTGTAGAGGGGACTGGTGGTGGTGGTGGTGGAGGTGGCGGTGGTAACGGTGGTGGTGGTGTAACAGTAGGAGAAGACAACGGATTGGGAGGTGGAGGTGGCATGTAGATTTCGGTATCAAATTCTGAAGAAGCCAACCTGTCACATGTAGGAGAGAAATACATTACGGATTCAAAAATGTGACATCGGTACTAATATAGTATTTCCTCTGTAATGGATCATAGCACCGATACCCCTTCTGCATCTTAGAGTACCCAACAAACACACATTTGACAACTCTAGGAGAGAGCTTGTCAAGACCTGGAGTCAATTGGTGAACAAAAGCAACCGAACCAAAGACACGAGGAGTAAGAGAGAACAATTCCTTCTCAAGGAAAGCCATAGAGAAAGGAATTTTCTCACCCAAGACCGACGAAGGCATACGATTCACAAGATAACATGCGGTAAGAACCGCATCACCCCAAAACGAGTATCTCTGAATAAGAAGGGTCCGAGTGACATCAAGTAAATGCTGGTGCTTTTTCTCAGCAACACCATTTTGCTGAGATGTATAAGCACAAGAAGTCTGATGAATTATATCACGGGAAGATAAAAAATGTGAAAGAGAACGAGTACAAAATTCTAACGCATTATCAGTCCTTACAAACTTCACAGACATTGAGAAGACATTGCGCACTTCATTAATAAAGTTTTTGATTACATCCCCCGCTTCATATTTGTTCTTCAATAGAAAGACCCACAACAAACAAGAAAAATCATCTACTGGAACCAGATAAAAACGGTGTCCCTGATGATCAGGAACACGAATTGGAAACCAGATATCGACATTAAACAATTCAATTAGGGAGCTATTGCTCCGACTCTGACGACTGGGAAAAGTTGATCGGTGATGCTTTCCCAACTGACAAGCTTCACACTGAAATGAGGAAGTAGGAGAAATCTGCGGCAAAATGTGACATGTCTTCTGGAGAGGGAGATGACCAAAACATAGTAGTCACATATAAGGAGAGACTGATCCGATTGACTGATAGGAAGCTCCTGCGAAAGGTGTGCGAACCAGCCTATAGAGTCCCCCTGCTCACGGCCACACCCAATTACGCGGCCCGTAAGGATGTCCTGAAAAACAAGAGAAGACGGGTCAAATATAGCTCGACAGTGTAAATCCTTTGTAAAGCTGGCTAATAGACAACATGCTCATAGAGAAATCCGGAGCACGTAACACATTCTGTAGACGCATTGAAGGCGTCAAGGAAATCTCCCCCTGTCTTGTGATCGGGGAGTGAGTCCCATCGGCTATCACTATTGTCCGTCCTGGAGGGACATGCATGTATGCTATTAGCTGCTCTCTGTCGCCACATAAATGGTGTGTCGCTCCGGAGTCCATAATCTATTCTTTAATCTCAGATCCATGACAGTAGGTAAAAGCATAGGGGCTACTTGATGTACTGGCAAAAGCGGATGTACTAGCAAAAGCAGATGCTGCTACATCTGAATGGCCTCCTGGAGATGAGGCAAGAGGCATGATATCTCGAAGTCTGGCGACGAGATCATCAAATCTTTGATCTGAGGTCGTAGGTGGAGGGGACTCAACTTGCTCTGCTACTCACGCTGATTCTGGGAAACCATACTTAATGTATCCTCTGAATGGCCAGGATGATGACAATAAGCACAGGGCTAACGAGTTCGACCCCCTCTACCACGGGGTCCACGTCCACGGAAGGATGAAATACCACCTCTGCCTCCGGATTCTTCCATTGCCGAGGAGGTCTGACCAGTAGTAGCAGTCGAAACAGTGATTCTGTTAAGTCGACGGAAAGCTTCCTCCATTGGAGGAACAGTGGCATCCGTAAGGATCTGAGAGCGGGCAGCATCATATTCTGGATCAAGTGCAGTAAGGAATACACCAACCATGGTAGCATTCCTGTAAGTCTTCTGCTGCTCAGGAGTAGCTGTCAGAGGCATGAAATTGTGAAGCTTCTCAAACATTCCGCGCAAGGATGTGTACAGTGAGTGTAAGGGTCTTCTGTTCTACTTGATCGTGAAAATATCATGCTGCAACTGAAGAATCTTGGTCTCAATCCGTGCCTGAGAGTAGGTTGCGGCCAGAATATCCTACATGGCCTTGGTCGTGGACAGATATAACACGTCATTGGTGAACTCGATCGTCAATGTACCTGACAACCAGACTTTGGCATATACGTCGTCCGCCTCCCAAGAGGCGTGAATCCCTGTTTTCTCGACCGGTTCATCATCGGTAAGAATATGCTTCTTGTCGTTCGACTTTATGAGACTCGTGAACTGCATGGCCCAGAGTTCATAGTTCGTCCCGTCCATCTTGACAATTGGTGCTGGACCTCTGAAGGCACATGTGGCGGGTACATCTACTTTGTTGTCTGACATATTACCGGATGGAGATCACAGGGATATTATAGACCAAAGATAGATGTATACACAAACATGTGAGGATTCGATTGCATATGTAGACTTATGCAATCAAATCCATCACCAGAGGAAGACTCGAGATGCAACGCACGCCGAGGGTTTGGGGGGGGAGGGGGTCGATGCATGCACGAGAACGGCATTGAGCAGGGGCGACGCACGCCGAGAAGAAGGGACAGCACCCGCCGAGAAGGGGGGGCGCACACCGAGAGAGAGCGGCGGCGTAGAGAGAGGCGTCGAGGGGTGAGGGGGTACGGCAGCGCACACGTGCGCGGGGAGGAGGGCGTCGGGAGGAGGAGGGCGGATGGTGGGGTTAGGGTTAGGGTTAGGGTTAGGGTATACGAGCTCCGGTTTAGGACCGCCGCTCAAATACCATGTTGGAAGAAAGCCAGAACTTATTATTCCTGAGAACCCTAGGCTCTCTTATATAGAGGAGAGTTCTATGGGTAAATTACATAAAGTTGGTACAGAGAAATAAAATGATGAAACTAGTACATATAGAATATAAGACTGTAAATATTTCTATAGGAGGCATAGGCGGAGGGCTTGATAACTCCATTCACAGAAGAGGAGGTGAAACGGGCAGTTTGGAGCTTAAATGAAGACGGGGCTCCGAGTCCGGATGGCTTCCCCGTGCTACTCTAGCATGAATTCTAGGATTTTCTGAAGACAGAGCTCATAGAGGTGCTCAATGACTTCAGGGAGGGCAACATAGGCTTTGAAAAGATCAACCAGGCTTTACTTTTCTTGTTGCCGAAGAAAGACACCCCCACGAGTACTTATGATTATAGGCCCATCGCGCTATCTAACGCTATCTATCTAATAGTGGTCAGGCTCCTTGCGAACAGGCTGAGGTCCGTCTTGGGCTCTATCGTGTTGGAGGGACAGTCGGCGTTTATATCCCAGGGAGACAGATGGCTGAGGGGCTTGTGATGGCATCCGAGATTTGTATGAATTGGAAGAGGACAAGTGCGAGGGGCGCGCTTTGGAAGATCGACTATGCGAAGGCATATGATAACGTTGACTGGAGGTTCCTCTGGATATCTTTGCGTAAGAGAGGCTTCCAAGAGTTGTGGGTAGACTGGATAAAGAGATGTGTCACTACATCCTCTTATTTGGTTTTGGTAAACGGAATACCGGAGGGGAGGTTTTTCCAACCGTAGAGGGGGGGTGAGGCAGGGGTGTCCGCTGGCCCCAGTGCTATTTGTCTTGATAGTGGATGCGTTGGGGGTCTTGCTTAGGCAGGCAGTAGAGGCGGGATGGTGTGAGGACTATCGGAGGGAGGATATCTCCATCCCTATCATGCAGTATGCATATGACACTGTCCTCTTTCTCGAGGGCACAGAGGAGCAAAATGCGCATGCCGTGCAACTGGTTGAGATATTTGGTAGCCTAGTGGGATTAGAGATTAATAAGAGCAAATCGGTGGTGATAACCTTTGGGATGAACGAGGCAGAGCGGAGCAGCATGGTTACGGCTACGGAGTGCCCCTTGAGAAACCTCCCGATTCACTACTTGGGTTTACCTTTAGTTACGGGGAAGTTGAAGAAGGCAGACAGGGATGATGTGGATCGGAGGATGGAGCGTAGATTGGCGGGCTGGAAAGCGGCTACTTTGTCCAGAGATGGAAAACTTGTTCTTTTGAAGTATGTGCTCTCAGCTATACCTATCTTTTTCTTCTCCACCAGATTGTTACCGGTGGAGTGAGAAAGAAAATTGAATCCTTGATGAGAAGGTTCTTCTGATCGGATGGAAGGCAGCAGGGCCCCGGGATGCACTTGGTCAACTGGGAGGAGGTGACAAGGAGCCGCGTGGACGGAGGGCTAGGAATTCGCGATGGGGAGTGTATGAACAAGACGCTTCTCACAAAGTGGATTATCAACATTTGGGGGCCTTCAACCTCGCTTGCGGCCAGATTAATAAGAAAAATCTATGGGGTCACGAGCCAGTTTGCGGTGGGAAGAATTCGATTTGAATCCCCTCTTTGGGCCAATATCCGTGAGGCCTTTCCACAGCATAG
The DNA here is from genome assembly GCA_037367405.1 of Ottelia alismoides. Lineage (NCBI taxonomy): Eukaryota > Viridiplantae > Streptophyta > Magnoliopsida > Alismatales > Hydrocharitaceae > Ottelia > Ottelia alismoides. Next base: position 885,576 of record JAZKJV010001598.1, read on the forward strand.
GACTATGGTTCGACCCAAGGTTGGGGATGGTAATATCTTTCGATTCTGGAGGGACAACTGGACGTGGGAGGGAAAGATTGAAGATCGATACCAGCGATTGTATGCACTTGCGGCCTCGACGGAGGCTACCCTGGTACAGACGACGGATACAGGAACGTGGGCACCGGTGTTTTCGATTGATCTTTCTGAGCAGCATATGGAGGAGTACTTAAGGTTGCAGACGGAGCTACCTCAGACGAGTTTGTTATCCACGGCAGAGACCATTTTGAATGGCATGATAGGAATTTCACCGTAAAGAGAGCCTATGAAGGGTTCAACAGGCGAGCGCATGAGCAGGAACGGGAATTGAGGGATGATGTTAAAATTATCTGGGTAGCGAAGATCCCAAGCGGAGTTAAGGTATTTATGTGGTGTCTGAGAAGGGGTCGCTTGTTGGACAAGGTGCGCAGAGGGAGGTTGCTGGGTCAAACGGATACTCGTTGCGATCGATGTGAGGGGTTGGAGGAAGATTCCGATCACTTTTTTGTGAGGTACTCGATTTCGGCTCAGGTTTGGACAATGGTTGGGATTTCATGGCTCGAGACGGAGATTCTACCTTCGTTTCCGGATTCTATTAGACGGGTTGGCAGCAGTTCCACGGATGACTACTCGAAACCGTTCGCGATGCTGTGGTGGGCCATTTGGATGGGGCGTAACGAAGTGATATTCAACAACCAGAGAATTTATGGTGAAAATGTAGTCGCTCATTGTACCGTGCTTTATAATTTATGGTCAACGCGGCAATGTAAACATTATTTTCTTAAAATATATTCCAAGCGGTGACCCCCACGATGGGGGACCACCCGATCTTCAACCAAAAAAACATCGGAAAGACAATCGGTCAAAACTTCTTTATAATTACAGTTTTAAAGCATACAATTACAAGGACCAAAGAAGGCAAAAAACTGGAAGCTCTTTGCATGTTCCAAACCAAACACATTCTCTCAGCGCAAAAAATGACCCCATTCAATGCCAACCACGAGAACCAGAAAATAGATGCGGTTCAGACCTCGCCAATTCCAGACTCGTGCCTCAATATGTCAATGGACTCCCAAAAGGCAAACGAGTCTAGTTCCACCACTAAGTCGATATGAGTTGCCACCCACGAATGACATTTATTCAAAGTCTTTGAAGCTTCTATTTCGAAACTATGATAGATATAAAGACTTGCACAAATAAATTTGATAGAAGCTTTTAAGATGGCATTTTAAAGTTTTGTTCTGTGGATAAATATTTAAACATTGTAGACATATTATGAGTATAAAGGGAACCAAAATGTATGGAAGTTATACTTCCAACAGCATATAGTTGTGATAATGCAATCGTATTGTCTTTGTTGCAGTTACACTTGTCAATAAGGAGGATAAAGCTTTTTTTTTTAATAATAACGAGGGGGAGCCCTCCCAAGATGGGAGTCTCCACACCAAAATTTCATTAAAAAAACGGGTGGAGTACATCAGCTGGATACCCAGAAATTGTACAGAGCGTTACTCTGAGCTAACACATTTTCATAATAGAAACGCTGCCCCTTGAAGATGACATCATTCCTGCCGAGCCAAATAGCCCACAGCGCGGCAAAAGTTCTGGATACATCACCGGAGGATCCAAGCCCCACTGCCCGAATAGAACTCCAAAACTGATCTGCACCGGACGCCTGCGCCCATGGCAGCCCCAAAGAGGCCCACACATTCGCCGAAGTCCTGCAGCCGAAGAAGATGTGGTCCGCATCCTCCACACCACCCTCACATCTGTCGCATGCGATGTCCGTCACGCCCAGCAGCCTAGCCCTTCTCACTTTGTCACAGAGCCGATCTCTTCTTAAGCACCACAGGAACACCTACTCCCGAGTAGGTACCTTTGCTGCCCAGATCATCTTCATATCCGCACATAGGGCCTCGTCTCGGTCCACCACACTTCCACTCAACTTCCTATATGCAATCTTTATCGAGAACTTACCATCTGCCCAATCAAAGTGATCATGCTCGCCCGACATCTCTCCGGCAGAGGGAATCTCATCAAGCAACCGCAAATAATCCTGCAGTCTCTGATCCGATAGAGCCGGCAGAAACCTGGGTGCCCACGAGCCAGAGTCCACCACCTCCGCCACCAGCACCCCCTTGTCAACGGCGAGCGCCATCAACCTAGGGAAACGGATCGCCAGCGCCCCCTCTCCCGTCCAATCATCCAGCCAAAACCTGAACCGGAGTCCATTCCCCAACCTCGGCCGAAGGCAAGCCCTGAGCCCCGGAATCACGGCACGGATCCCGCTCCACAACGAAGACTCATGACACTTTCTCGCAGCCACCAACTCTCCGGAGACCCCATAGATCGCCCTCAACAACCGCAACACCAGCGAGTCGGAAGAGCCCCAAATGCGCACGACCCATTTGGCTAACAAAGCCTTGTTCATTGCTTCCACATCCCTGACTCCCAGGCCACCCTCGGAAACCGGTACAACAAGATCCTTCCACACCACCAAGTGCAACCCTCTCTTTACTTGCCTCCCATCTGACCAGAAAAAGGATCTCATCAATGACTCCACCTTCCTTTTGACCCCAACAGGCATTAGACGAGTCGAGAAGAAAAAGATCGGAATGGCGGAGAGGACGTGCTTTAGCAATGTAAGCTTTCCGCCCTTGGACAAAGTTGTAGCCTTCCATCCCTGCAGCCGCTCCTCCATTCTCCGAAGAACGCAGTCCCAATCAGACTTCCTTAGCCTGCCGTCAACCAAAGGCAACCCCAAATAAGTGATTGGCAAGCGCCCCAGAGGGCAACCTGCCCAAACGGCTAACCTGTTACTCTCCTCATCCTGCATCCCAAGGGTAACCAGAGTCGACTTCTGCCTGTTAATTTGCAAGCCAGAGAGGCATCCAAACATGTCCACCAATACAGCTGCATTGTGGTTCTGCTCCTCCGTCCCCCCCAGGAAGATCAACGTATCATCCGCATACTGCAGCAGCGGAACGGAGATGTCCCCCAATATGAACCCCTCGCACCAGCTCTCTTCAACCGCCCTTTGAAACAGTGCTGCTAGGCAATCCGCCACCAACACAAAGAGCAGGGGAGCTAGGGGGCAACCTTGACGCACCCCCCTCTGTGGTTGGAACCATCCTCCCTCCGGTCTGCCATTAACCAACACAGAGCAGGAACAAGTAGTGACACATCTCTTAACCCAAGCAATCCACTTTTTTGGAAATCCTCTTTTCTGCAACGTTGCCCATAAGAACTTCCAACTGACATAATCATAGGCCTTAGCATAATCAATCTTCCAAATAGCCCCTTTCTTCCTAGACCTCTTCCATTCACGAGTTACTTCCGAGGCGGTCACTATTCCATCTGCCATACATCTGCCAGGAATGAATGCAGACTGAGCCGGTAAGATCACAAAAGACAAAACATCTCTAAGCCTGCTCGCCAACACCTTGGCCACAATGAGATAAATGCCATTAGAGATCGAAATAGGCCTGTAATCCCCAACCTCTACAGGGTTCTCTTTCTTCGGCAGTAGAAAGATCAAGGCTCTGTTAACCTTCTCAAAACCCTTGTTTCCATCCCTGAATTCATTCAGAACCTCCAAAATGTCGCCCTTCAGCAGGTCCCAGAACTCCCTGTAAAAAGAGACGGAGAAGCCATCCGGGCCCGGAGCCCCGTCCGCATTCAACTCCCAAATGGCCCTACGCACCTCCTCCTCCGTAAAATCTGCCACCAGCGAGTCACCCTGGGGTCCAGTCAGGGACCCCGCTCCACGACCCGTCCATCCCCAGCCTTCTCCCTCACTCACTCTCCTCGACGCCCCAAGAAAGTGCTCCCGCAAGGCGGCCCCAATGTCCCTTTCTCCCGATACCCTTTGACCCCCCACCTCAACCTCATGCAAAAAGCTCCTTCTCCTCCTACCAGACGCCACCGTATGGAAAAAGCGAGTGTTGGCATCACCTTCCCTTAGCCACTTCTGCCTCGATCTTTGCCTCCAATGGACCTCTTCTTTCCTGTCCTCCTGATAAGCCACTTCCAACCAAGCTGCCCTCTCCTCTACCTCCTCCGGAGTCAGCCCCCGGTCATCATCTAGCCCGTCTAACCTGCTTATCCCCGCCTCTGCCTCGGCCTTGGTGGCCCTCCGCCTCCTGGCAACATCCTTCCCAAAAGACAACAGCAACCGCCTAAGAGCGTCCAGCTTGGCCGCGAAGCGCGACACCGCCGAACCCGTCACCGAGAATCCCCGCCAATGCTGGCTCACCATGTCTCGAAATCCTTCCTCTAACAGCCACTTCTTCTCAAAACGGAAGTAGAACCGATTCAGACGTTCCTCCCCAGAGAACCATAAAACCGGAGTATGATCAGAGTGCGTCCTTGGAAGAGCCCAAGCCCTCGCCAGCGGGAAAGCCTCACCCGCCTCAACGCACATCAGAAACCTGTCGAGCCTGGACTTCGATCTCATGTTCCTCCAAGTGTACCTGCAACCGGCCGCATCCACAACTGACAAACCCAGAGAACGAACCACTTCCCTCATATCTGCAGACCCCGCATCTGAACCACCTCCCTCCCTTGGCCTATCTTCTGGGAACAGAGTGACATTCAGGTCCACACCGATGATCCAAACTCCATCGCCCACCTCAGGCATTATACAGTCTAAGTCCGCAGCCAGAGTACCATCCTCCCGGCGACAGGGGCCGTATACATTAGTGATGAACAGCAGACGCCATCCGCTCTCCGCATCAGCCTCACCGAGAGGGTGAAGAGGGAGACAAAAGTCCCCAACATGTCGAAAGAAGCGGACCTCCAGCCAGTAATAAGCCCTCCAGACGCACCTGCAGCCTCTTTCTCTGCCAACGCAAAAGACTCCCCACTACTCATCTCCCGCCGTAACCCTTCATCCATCGTCCGCAGCTTTGTCTCCTGTATAAAAAAGATATCTGTGCCCGCCTCCTTCACCAGATTTTGTACCCCGAGCCTTTTTTCGGGCCGGTCCAAGCCCCTCACATTCAAAGAAAGTAACTTCATTTCAACAACTGAGCATCCATCTTAGAAGGGGAATAACTCCCAAGCGTCGCGCCATCCCCCGGTCGAGTGCGGCAAAGCGATTCCGCACCACAATTGGACTCGTCTCCCCCGGAGTGACAAGCTCAGCATCATCACCCGACGCTAAAGCGGCCCTCAACGACACCCTCGCCATCTTCCTGGCCCTTCTCCCCCCACCTTCCTCCCTCTCATATATCACACTGAAGCGTCGATGCCCCGACCCCGTCCCCTCCGGAAGAGGTTGCCCAGAACACATCCTCGGAACAAGGATCCCAAGACCAACCAAAGGAGAGTCCCCTGCCGCCCCTTCCACTCCAGCCAAGTCGACCCCACCACAAGCCGAGCTCACAAGCCTTGATTCCGACCCAACCGTTTCCCCATCCCCTCTCTGCAGGTCATCCCCTCTCCCTGCACTGTGGAGCCCTTTCCCCACAGGCAGCTCCCCCACAACCACAGAACCAACCCTCCTCGGCTCAGGCGCACCCCCAACCACTTCCTCCAACCCCAGCAGAGCAGGCGCCACCTTACCAGCCAGAAGAGAGGAAGAGATAACCGATCCCGGCCGACCCGGGCCTTTGAGCCACATCCGATCAGGAACCGACCCCACATGGTGCAACAATTCTCGAGAAACAACAGGCAGAGATCCACCAGCCGTCTCACCTCCTCCCACGCCAACCGTCGTTCCACCTGATACAGGAACTGCCACAGACCTCGAAGCACCCGCCGCGGAGATGGTGCCGAACTGAATCGCCAATGTTGGAGAGTGAGTCGCACTCGAAGGCCGAACCCCCGCACAGGACTGCAGCGTCTCCAGCCTTCCATCTCCATCACCCGAAGAGTTCTCTACCACTTGAATCTCCCCCCTGCACTTCCCGTCCGCCCGGATAGCCGCCCAGACATCCGCGGCCACCAGCTCTAACAGAACCTTCCTGTCATCCAACCACAGCTCCCACCAACCCATTTTCTCAGCTCCGACTGGCTCCACCCGAAGAAGAACATCCAAAGGTTGTCCCGGTTGACACCCCGAGAACTCGACAGATTCGACCACGACAACATTCTGCAGTAATCGCGAAATGCGCGCCTTCGTCCTTGCCCTCAACGGCAACCCCCTGACAATGACTCCCTCCACCACCGCAGGCTTCACCGCAAAATCTGAATCTTTCGGCCTTCTCCACTTCAGACACAGAGACCCAACCTCCGGTCCTCCCACCAAACTCCGCACCTCAGTTTCCCGAAGCCCCCTTGCCATCACCCTCCATGGAGAAAGGCGTGCCACATCCCCTTTGAAAGAGGCTTTGGACACAAACCCCACGTCAGATGTCGCGAGGAAGAGAGCCTCCCCACCAGTTCCCTCACCGATCAAGATCGGACCCCGGTGCTCTTCCAACGGACAAGATCACCTAGAATGACCATATCCTCTGCACGAGAAACAACGAAGGGGACTGCGACACGCCCTCGCCCAATGATCCAATCCACCACAACGGTAGCATCCCCGGCCGAAAGGAGATAGTCGCGGGGCACCACGACCTCGTGAAGATAGCCCAGCAAGACGCCTCCTGCGACGCTTCTCAACAAGGCGCCACCCCCCGACGCCAATGTCATCACCGCTGCCCGCCATACAAGTGCTGCCAGGCACGCACCCCTGGTCGAGCAGCCCCGCATACTCCTGGAAGCGTGAGTCGTTCCTCCCGATACGGGACTCACGCTGGGTAGCCCTAGAACGCAAACCGTCCCGCAGAGGCGCACTCCAAGCGCGAAACCGAATCGCCAGAGAGTCGGAATGCCCGCGATGCTGCGTAGCCCCCCCGAACCTGCATCGGTAACGCGGAGGCAGAAAGGAACCCTCAGGAATCCCCTGGCGAGGCGGAGCCCTCGGGAGAGTAGGCACTCCTGGCGAGGCGGAACCCTCGGGAATCCCCTGGCGAGGCGCCAGAAACGATCCCGCCCCCGAAGCTTCCCTGGGAATCCCCTGGCGAGGCGGACCCCTCGGGAGAGGAGGAACCCTCGAGACCGTACTGAAGCGCGCCTCGCGAGTCGCCGCGTGAGTCGCCCCGTGAGTCCCGTATCGCTCGTGAATCGCCGCTCGCATCGCCCGTGAATCGCCGCTCGCAACCCCCTCAATAACGCAAATCATAGCCTTGAAGCATTGCAACTTCACACCTGTAAATGGTATCATAAGGAGGATAAAGCTAACGATTCTAATGCCACCATGAAGTCAATCTGAGCTGCCACCCACGAATGACATTGATTCAAGGTCTTTGAAGGTTCTATTTCGAACCTATGATAGATATAAACTTACACAAATAAATTTGATAGAAGCTTTTAAGATGGCATTTTGAAGTTTTGTTCTATGGATAAATATTTAAATATTGTAGACATATTATGAGTATAAAGGGAACCAAAATGTATGGAAGTTATACTTCCAACAGCATAAAGTTGTAATAATGCAATCGTTTTTTTTTTGAAGCCAAGAAGAGGGGGATACACTCGATGGCGCTCACCCCAATATATTAAGAGAATAAAGGAAGGGCTACAAATAAGAAAATAAAAATAGCCACCCAACGTAGGAGGCAAGGAGCCTCCAGAACTGGGCGCCCAGCAACAAAAGAAAACAGGAAAACAAGCACGTTAAACAAGACACCAGTCAGCCACCAAAGCCCTCGCCCGACAGATCACGTTCTCCAGATAAAACCGCTGCCCAGAGAAAAGGGCCTCATTGCGAGCAAGCCATATCGACCATAAACAAGCCACCGGTGCAAAAAGGCGCCTTCTCTCCAACCGCCTATTCAAGAAGAGGGAGTCGCAGAAGGTCTCCACATCACGAGCAAGCATCCAATCCACTAAAGGGTCATCCCACAGTTCCCGGACCAAGGGGCAAAGAAAAAGTAAATGGTCCAGGGTTTCCACATTAGAATCGTACAGGCCGCAAATATTGGAGACCGAAGGGATCAACCTGGAACAGCGATCGCGCGTCAAAAGCCTCTTTCTGCGGATGAGCCATGGGAAAAAGACAATACGTAAGGGCAAGCCCAAGCTCCAGAAGTAGCCACAGTCTCGCACCATAGAGTCCGAACTAGGAGGCGAAGAACCAAGCAAGGATGCGTAAGCCTTCCGAGTCGAGAAGTCACCGTCCCTCCAAACCCAGTGATCCAATCCGCCAGAGGGAGATTCCGCCTGAGCAGAACATTCAACAAAGCAAGAAAATCAAGGAACCTCTGATCCGAGAAGGTTCCCAGAAAGCGAGGAGACCAAGAAGCGTCAAGCCATCAGGAAGCGACGGAGGCCTCCTTATTTTCCGCCAAAGCGAATAGACGAGGGAAACGAAGAGAAAGTGGCTCCCCCCCCCCAACCAGCAATCATTCCAGAAAGAGAAATCACGGCCGTCACCCAAAACATGTTTAAAGGATGCTCTGTACTTCACAAAAACCTCCTGAAGACCACGCCAAAATGGAGAGCTCCCACCCGCAACTTCCGAACCTCCCTCGCCAACCCACGCCCGCCCGTGAAGCTCCCTCAAGATGCTAATGAAAAAGCTACCATCTCTTCCCCATACCCTGCTTGCCCACTTAAGGAAGAATGCATCATTGATCAGTCTGAGACGCCTAATCCCCAAACCACCTGCCAACTTCTCCCTCACCACCTCCTCCCAAGCGACCAGGTGAATCCCCCGCCCACCGATACCCGATTTTCCCCATAAGAACCTCTTGAAGCAAGACTCAAGCCTATTGCAAATCCCAGCAGGCATCCGACGCGTCGACAAAAAATGAACTGGAATGGCGACAAGGACCGAGCGAAGAAGAATCAATCTACCTCCTTTCGAAAGAAGCGTCGCACGCCAACTAGCCAATCTCGCCTCCACCTTTTCCACAACCGCACTCCAATCCTTCAGTCTAGGCCTCCCGACCACCAAGGGAAGGCCCAGGTACTCCAGCGGCAGGCTGCCAAAGCAGAACCCAAAATGTTCGCGAAATCCGAAGCCCTCGACTCCGATAAACCAAAAGTAATAACCTTAGATTTGTTGCCGTTTATGTGTAAGCCCGATAGTTCGCTGAAGAGGTCTAAAGTCGTCAACATGGCCGCAACTTCCGAATCACCCCTTCGATGAAGCACAAAGTGTCGTCCGCGAATCGAATTAACGGCACGGAGATGGTCCCCTTAGAAAAGCCCTTGGAGAGGCCCGCATCAACCACCTGGTCCACCATACGAGCCAAGACATCCGACGCAATCACGAATAGAAGGGGGGCCAAAGGGCAACCCTACCGAAGGTCCCGACGCGGTTGAAAGCGCCCCCCTTCCAAACCGCCATTAAGCAAAAGGGAAAAAAAGATTGTCGTTACGCAGCGCCGCATCCACGAGATCCACAAGTCGGGGAATCCTCGCCTCTTGAGGACCGACCATAGAAAAGCCCAATCGATGCTATCATAGGCTTTAGCAAAATCAATCTTCCAAAGTACGCCTTGACACCCCGAGGCTTTCCAATCCGCCACCAGCTCCGACGCAACAACAATACAATCCGATATTTGTCTCCCTTTGATGAACGCCGCCTAGACGGGGGAGACAAGCGAGTCCAGCACCTTAGAGAGTCTCCTGGCTAGGACTTCAGCCACGATTAAATAAATGGCATTAGAAATGGAGATGGGGCGAAAATCCCCGATGTCCTCCGCCGCCTCCCTTTTAGGAATCAAGAGTAATAAAGCTCTATTCAGTCTATCAAAGCCCGCATTTCCGCCGCAGAACTCCACAACCACCTCGAAGACTTCCTCGCCCACCAACTCCCAAAAATCCTTGAAGAAAGCTACCGAGAATCCATCAGGCTCCGGGGATGCATCAGGATTAAGATCCCACAGCGCCTCTTTAGTCTCCAACAAAGAAACCGGCCTAATAAGCATGTCACAATCCACTGCAGATACAGTGGGAACCCCCAAGCCGAGCCACTTCCAACGGTGTGAGGGATGAGTCGACAAGGTTTCCCTGAAATGCTCCAAAATGGCGGAACCCATAGCGCTATCCCCAACGAACCGCTGCCCATCAACAGAAATAGCATGCATAGTATTGTTCCTTTTCCTCCCGCTAGCAACCCTGTGGAAGTAAGCCGAGTTAGCATCGCCATCTTTGAGACATTTGAGCCTGGAGCGCTGACGCCATTCAATAGCTCTCTTCTTGTCCTCCTCCGTCACCTTTTTTTTGCGCAGAGGAACGCTCCTCGAGTTCATCGACGTTGAGAGTCCTCTCACTCTCCACAGAGTCAAGTCTTGAAATAATGTCCTCCGCCTCTTTTCTAAGAGCCACCCGCGCCAACCGCGTCTCTCGTTTAAATCTAGCCAATCTCGTCCGCAAGGACTCAAGCTTTTGACTAAGTCGAGCAGCCGCAGACCCCTCTACCGAAGAGGAAACCCAGTGTTCAGTCACCACGGCCCGAAAGGAAGGCTCCAAGAGCCAGCAGCGTTCATATCTAAAGATGCCCTTCGGAGATAGATTCTCACCAGAATCCCATAAAATTAGCGAGTGGTCAGAGAAAGCTCTAGGCCTAGAAGAAACCGAGCAGGAAGGGAAACTTTCCATCAAAGCACCCGAAGCCAAGAACCGATCAAGGCGGGAGCACGAATTGCCATTCCTCCAAGTATAATTAATATCGGAAGCCACCAAGTTCTCCAGAGCCAAAGAGTCCAGAGTCTCTCTAAAAGACAAAGATCCCGGGTCGCAGCCGCCCCTAGCCCGAGGGCGATCAGCCGAGTGAATAGTGGCATTGAAATCGCTCCCAATGATCCATGGAATGCCAGCAAAAGCACGCCCCGCATCACGCATATCCTCCCACAGCTCCGCTCTTCTGATATGACAGCAGGGCCCATAGACAGAAGAAATAGCGATAGGAGTGGGTAAGTCCCTTCTAACCAGCACCACCGAAAGCATATGCCTCCCCATCAAGGTGGACTCCAGAGTAAAGAGAGCAGATTTCCAAGCAATGAACAGGCCCCCCGCCGCTCCCACCGCATCCAACGTCGTAAATGAATTCAAAGACCCCGCACCAAAGGACCGCCAGAGAGCATCATCCAACCCCCGCAACTTCGTCTCCTGGATCAAAGCCACATCACAAGCCCACTCCGACAAGCGGGCACCCAGAGCCTTCCTCTTCACGTCGTCCCCCAGCCCCCTCACATTCCAGGAAATGAGTTTCATTAAGGAAAGAGTCGACTCCCACCAGAGTGTGCGAGGCCAGCCGCCTCCGCCACCGAGTCACGCAACGAAGCACAAGAATGAACCGGCGCAACTCGCGAGCGAGATCTGCTCCGCCTTCGATATCTCTTTCCCGATCGCATATCAGATCGAGAACCATGCTCAAGACCGCAGTTCAAATCCGAGCCGCCCAAGGCGGGGTTATGCAAACCGCGGATGGGCGAGCCCGCACCAACCGTGGAAAAAGGCCCCAGGATGGAAAGCGGAGAAGACTCCAGCAATAAAGGCTTTGAATTGTCCCCAAAGATGGTGGATGCCTCCAAGGACGGAAAGATAGGGGGAGAGTCGTGCAGAATCTCGTCGACATTAGTCAGCGCAGAGATGGTTCCAACGGATACCCGAGAGGTGCCCTGATCCGAGTCCGCCAAAAGAAGAGAGGAGTTCCCTGCAGGCCAAGACCCGAGAAAACCCGACCCGCCAGCATCGGCATCCGCGGTAAAGAGACCCGTTCGTGCGCCCGAAAACGACGTAAATTTCGTACTGTCCACCTTCCATGTAAAATAGCCAAAAAATGAATCGACCTCGGATGGGCCCCACAGCTGCGGATCGCCACGTAAGGCGAGATCACTCGGGAAGCGGGGAGAATCATTGAAGGGCCGCCCGTAATCAAGCCAAGGGAGCGACGCCTCGCATGCGCCCCCATGCACTGCCAGGTGGGCACCGGGAGACGAGGCGTCAAGAGAAGCCGGAGAGTCCTTCGTCACAACCGGGGGAAGCGTCGGGGAAGCCACCGCCGGTGGCTGACGAATAGGCCGCAAGAAGGATATCTCCACCGGGAATGAGAAGCGACCAATCGAGAAGGTTTCGAAGAACACCTTCCCCAAGAGATCTTGTAGCGAGCTTCTGCCACATTCCAGAAGAACCCTAGTAGACTTCCAATCTGAGCCTGGCTTGAAGCCATCTCCCACAATCGCCAGCAACTCCCCCCAACGGCGAAGAAGACTGGCCACAGCGGGAACCTTGCGAGAAAGAAGAGGGATCCCTCGCACCTCAACAACACAAATTTCGATATCAATGCAAGCTCCATCATCGTATCGCAAAGGACGCCAAGATATGTCCTCAAAGAGAACGCTCTTCAATAAACTTTGGCGTTGAGCCACCGATAAACCACGAACGCAGCATCTTGAGTAGTCGAGAACCACCATGTCACCTTCGAACGTGGGTCCGAGGAAATCAAACAAACGCGTCCTCACGAAATGCCAATTACTTCCCCTTCGTGAGGCTATCCCCACAGCAATTCCGTCGCACCCAACCTCCTTCACGTGGTGGTCATGCAGCGAACCACCGGGCGACACCACCCGCCCCTTCCGAACAGAAACAGGTTCCACGCCGCAACTCCCACCCCCCTCATCAGGAAGTCACCGCCAGCAGAAAGGAGAGCCGAACCCCCAGTAGTTTCCCCCGCGAGAGGGTCCCTGGAGAGAGCAGGGGTTTTGGAGCCACGAACCACCTGCGCGAAAGAGCGTGAGCCAGACCCCCCATCAGGGTTCACGTGGAATGAAGGAGCATGCACCGCAGGCTCTCTCTCGGCCACATGGAAGGGCTTGCGAGACACAGGAACCATGCGAGAAGCCCCGAACCAACACGAAGCTTTCTTATGACCAACCCTCCCATAGGAATAGCATCTTGCAGGCAGCCCACAGCTTGAAGCTGAATGACCACGATCACCACATTTGAAGCAACGCTTACCCGGTTTCATGTGAGAAACACGGACCCAATCTGCACCCTCTTCAAGCTTGTCGGAGACGACCGCATCGACGTGAGACCTTCCACTTTGTGCGCCTTTTCCTTTGTAGTCGACTGGCCCCGCACAGACCTCGTTGAAGACGCTAGCCGAGCTCTCCATGCCTTTTCCAGAGACGAAGAGAGGCACTCCCGCGAGAGATGCCTTCGGTCTCCACGAAGCTCTCGCATTAGAAGTCCGTCCCGCTGATGTGACCGCAGGGCGAGAGTGCTCACGTGCATCTAGTGTAGGCTTCCACCGATCTCTCACTCGCCACCAGCGCTTCTCGCGACCTCTCTCCCCTCTTCTCACTCTCTCTCTCTGACTCTCACACTCTCCCCTCCGCCTCCCATCAAGATCTATATCTACTAGGCTTGCACCTTGACGACCTCACTGACCTGGAGTGGACTCATGTGAGCTCAAACAAGGAGGAGGAGGAACATAGACATCATCGTTGGTAGTGGACGAGACTCGTGATAATGCAATCGTGTTGTCTCTGTTACAGTTACACTTGTCAATAAGGAGGATGAAGCTAACTTATTGCTAATCTTAATGAGAATTGGATTTACATATTTGGAAATAGTAATAGACCATGTGTATGCTTTCTTATTGTGTTCTTGATATTTGTGGTCTCAATTACCGTATGTGCTTTGGTGCTAGTGTTCGCCAGGTGGCAACTTCAATGATGTGCATAAAAATCAGTTGTAAACAGAATGGTCACAAGAACATGAATTATTCATTTACAATCAAAAGGGTATACCCGCAAGGAAATATTGCAAGTATGATGAGAATAAACCCAAGATTTTTATAAAGATAATTTTCCCAAGGAACAATGGACAGTGTCATTTAACGTTAGCTTTCGATTTAGGTGTCCAACTGTGAATTTTAGTCAAGTTGTTTTAGAAGATGCGACGAGTTTTCAAGTTGTAACATAGATTGTGTAGACTTGTTATAATTACATTTGTTTCTTTGATGAGATAGTGAGGTGCTGAATGCGATGAACAAAAAAGTGCATTTCACAGAGGCACTTGATATCTTAAAAAATAGATGGTTCAAGAAAATGGTCACCGCATTACTTGTATAAGAGGTATGCCTGAATACTTGTACGAGGTCCTTGGAGGACAATATCTTACACAATTTGACATGAAAGGCAGTAGGAAACAAATTGTATTTGTTGGTGAGTTCGTGCACTTGTCAAAATTCAAAAATGATTAAGGGATAAATGGCTTGAACTTGAACAACCGAAAATCAATAATGTCAAGGAAAGGTTAAAGAAAAAAAGAGTACCTAAATTAATGTGTATTCACAACATGATGGACCTTAGAGAGCCAGCGATGCAGTTACATTGTGCATCATGCCATAAAGATCACAACGTTAGGAACACACATCATAAGCATGGGCGGCTCCCGTCATGCCACAAATAAATGCGGAAATTGTGGTGTAAAGGATAATGTTTAGGAAATCGGCCACACATGCCACATATGCTTGTGTGGCTTGAGGATTGAACAGAATTCCTCGACTGGTTCATTATGCACTCCTTGCGCATATGCAGCCCCCATACGCGCCCGGTTATGTGTTGTTGTGCACCCATCATCATAATCGGATCCCACCGGATCCGGATCCTGATATTCTATCGAATTAAAGTAATATCTGTATAAAAGAATCACTCTTGTAGGTGATCGAGACATAAACCCAACACCCACATGCACTCTCCATTGTCATCACCTCCAGGATCATGCGCTCATCTGCTCGCTCGCCAAACGTCTGATGCTCTAGCATTCAATTTTGCCATCGCCTTTTGCTCCTATGCTCGCCTAACTGCAACGCGCATCTGCTCAGTTGTTCCATCGCTCATGACCGCTATCGCCTACTGCTCCTTCGCCCGGAAGACCAGACCATGATTGTTGTTGTCTCTGTTTGATTGTTCGCCTCAAGTGTTGCTCTCAACAGTGCATCAATTATGCGTTTGGGCAATATCTTGTCAATCTTGAAAAAAAATACTATAAATGTTGCAATGTCTTGTATATGTGTTGTAATATTCTATTTTACTCACTTACATGTGCTATAATGTTCTTTATTACTATTGTTGCTGCAAGGTTCTTGGTTTTCTTAGGGTTTAGTTTTATTTTGATATTTGTTTGGAGAACCAACTTCCATAGTGCTAAATATTGTGATACATCAGCAATATATCACCGATATTGGTATAGACAACTAGGGTATGTCGATATTCCAATGCATACCGATTTCTTGGATATCGACGAGATAAGCAATATCTATACATATTAGTCGAAATTCAGAGTTTTCAGCTAAAATTTTCCTTCATATCGACAATATGGATCGATACCCTTCGATATTGGGCATATATTACTCGATATCTAGATTTTTTGCATGTAATGATCGATTTGTTCGATATTTTGCTTTCGTACTTACTCCCAAAATTAATAACGTGTTGTCATTTTTATATATACACATTTTTCAGGTCAGAGGCGCTATCCCTACACCCCCATAGCGGTAGCACAACTGCTCCCCCTAGAACCTGCCAAGTTCATTGACCGGGCAACAAGACCCCCATTTTGAAGGGAGGGTGTTGCCCCCTATTGGCAATGGAGATGAAGCAATGAAACAACTCTAAAGCTAATCGCATTAGAATCACAAATCCAGGATATACTCCAATCGAATAAACAACTATTTATAAAACAGTGATACAGACCCATGACATACTCAATACTCCAATTAGTATTGATTTTCTTTAGTTCAATTAGAAAAGTTGTGTTTCCAATCTCTATCTTAATTCATCTTCTTTCATTCAAAAATATGATTATTATGAATGATGAAAAACTATATGGTATTATGCTCGTTGACTGGTTTTTCCGATTTTGGATATAGCTCAACATTTTGTTTATGTATTATGTGCAATGTAACACAAATCTAGTGTGTTAAGTTCACCTTCTTTATATCTCTAAGTTGTTATTGTTCGAATTTCATTATTTCCTTCACAATATCTCTCAGTGGTTAGCAGTCGGTGATCAAGAGTCATATGTGCGATATAATGTGAATTGATTTGCTTAGGGCATGTTTGGTTACTGGGTTGGACTGGGTTGGGGTATCCTCCTGTGAATAGTAGCTGTTTGGAGGATTGGGGTGGTTGAAATGATAATTGTGATGTGATGTGACATTGATTATGTGTTATATCAACTTTTTTAATGATTATAATATGTTTTTTACGTTAAGTGTATTTGAACAAGGTTAAAAACCATTATATCAAAGAAATTGTAGGGTCAATACAAGTAATCCCAACCCTGGAATGCAGGGTTGGAGCTAGGGATATGCCAAGGTACCCTGGCAACCAAACAAGCCCTTAGTATACCTCATTCTTGCATATAAGTGTTTGTTTGTACGTTATTTATTGTTTTAAGAACTAAGAAGATCTTAATTTGAGAGAGAAATTTTTGTCCATTTTCGAGATTTCCATTGAATTCGTAGATATATCCCCATATATCCCTTTTTGGGTTGATTAATACGATATTAATAACGATATTTCAAACCTAGCATGCTTATATGTGAATAGTATTTGATTTATTCTATTCATTTTAATTAAGATTTTGGTGTAAATTTTTAATGTAATTTTGTGGCGGTAGCTCCCATCTTGGGAGTATACCCATGGTTGTTTTCAAAAAAAGATTTTGGTGTAAATATCTTATCAATGGAGAGACATGAATACGTACCTTTGGTTGAAATTGGACTGATGCTTAAACATTTTAAATTATCTTATGTATTCTAATTAATACGTTACCAATGTTATTTGTGATTCGGTTTGGCATTTGATACTTACATAATGGTTATTGTTAATTTATGCATGCTAACTCTTTTATTGACGGATAGATATTGCTTTGAACTCTGCATGAAAGTCTTTTTTCTTAGATCTTCTTAAACTCCACTTTTATAACGTAAAATCAATTCAACCGTAATATTTTTGTAGAAATTTATTTGTTTTAGAATTAAAAATTAGAAAATCAGATAAAACTGCATATACCTTGCATATGTCTCGCCTACCACTTAATCATTATTCAGCGACATGTCCGAATGCATATGCATACCGCTTTCCATAACCTTGGTCATAATAGAAGAAAATGTCCAAACATAGCTAGAATAGGTAAAAAATATATATATGGCCTAACTTTATATTGTATTTCTTAAATTTTCCTACTTTAAATAATTGTTTAAACGTATGTTTCTTAATGGTTAATGGATCTAGGACTAGTTGATCGTTCTTTACCGGCATTGCAAAGAGACCATCAACTGCGATGCGTATGGGAAGGTAATGTGTATTTTCTACTTGATATACATGATCTTTTTTATGCATTACCAGACATAGCATGTTGTCTTTTTTGGGGGGTCTCGAGATGGTTAAGGTGCACATATCGAGAAACCACCTTGTGACATATTCCACATGCAAGGTTTGTGCAGCATATACATAGAGTGGGGCTTTTCAATATCATGTGATTGGAGTTTATTTTCTTGTATGGATACCTTAGTGGAGAGGTGAAGACCATAGACGTGAGAATTTCACATGAGACATGGTCATGTATTCTTGGGTTGAAGGTGGATGGCAATGTTGTGATTGGGAAGACTCCCACACCTGGTTGGGTTGGACAAGCGAGAGGATTCCTCGACTTTGGCTAAGAAAACTAAAAATTATTGTGCACGACTTAAAATAATGCGGTTAGCAGAACAGAATACTTTGGAGCGATGCTTGAGAATGCAAATGATACGTCAGTCCTTCACTTTGGGCATGCCTGCATATTACGAGAGGCTCCGTAATTTTGAACAAGTCTAGGAATGAAGTTTCATTAATTTACTTGCCATAACTTGCGGATTTCGAGTCGTGTGATCGATATAATTAGCTCCATTTTTTATTGAACGTGTTCTATTTACATATTTACAGTTCATAGACCTTAAACGCCGAACGTTGAAGCATAGACTTAAACTCTTGAAGCATAAGAAAAGAAATATTTTTTCCGGACAAGGAGTTGATAAAAACACTACCTGCAAGGCACGAATCCTTGCGCGACATAAATCGAACCCTAACGCCCCGCCAATCGATTTGGCGACAGCGGGGAGGAAAGATGGGCGGTGTGTAGTGAATAAACGAGGCGATGGTCGGAAGGTGGGTAGTGAGGGTACCTTGAACTTGTCAAGCTGCGATTGAGTGATCTTGGAATTGGATGACTTGAAATCGGGATCGAGGAGAGGCGTCGACGCGAGCGCCGCTTCCCTCCTCTTTTCCGCTTCGGCATCCATCTCGCCGTGCGCGCGCGTCGTGGGTGGAAGATAGCCGTCGGTTCCCGTCTGAGTCGGCGGTCCGTTTGGCTGCTGTAACATTATTCTTTTCTTTTCTAATCATTGTTAGTTTTCTAAGTACTCGTGAAATTTCGCTCAAATCCGATACTGCAACCCTTTAGTATTTGAAATTATATCACGGCCTATTTAATCTTCCTTTACTCCACGCAGTAGAGGCATTGGCCCCTGTCGTCAAAGCCATAGGTCAAACCATTAAGTTTCGTTACAAACAATAAACTGTGGTGAAATTGCAAAAATAATTTATTAGAAATAATATTATATCCTTTTTATCCCCCCTTTTCCTTTCCCTCCTAGATCTTCATGAATTCATTAAGACAATCATGAGGTTCTTGTTGAAGATGTTGGTTTCACATTCGAGGCTCAAAACTAAGGTTTTAATAATTGAATCGAACTGCTTAAATTCAAATGGTTAACCAATAACACGAGGGAAAACATTCCAAGCAACTGATTTTTATTCAGAAAATAAAATAAATCAAAATTCGATCGAACCCCTTGACTTGATTGAACCAATTGAATCAAACCATTGTTCAACCATCCATTTGTAATAAAAAATAATTTCTAATTATTTATTAAAATATAAATTCTTAAAAAATAATCATTAATCCAATTTCATTCTTATCCCCCTCCCCCCACCCTCCTCGATGTGATATGCCTTTACATTTTTCCTTTGATTTTTTTGTCAATGTAAGTCTCCCCTTCTTATGTTTTCATCTAAAACGTTTAAAAGGTTTCATCCTTTCGACTCAGAGAGCAAAGTGTGACAATGACCCACTATTGCATGCCCCTTCATTCCTAACGAGCATCGCCCCTCCCTTCTTACATTGTGCATGATGTTGTCTCCTTCCAACAGTATCAAGCAATGTCTCCATGTGAAGAAGTTGTGATAGCCATACTGTGAAAAGTAATCGACTAACAACACTTGTCATCATTTAAAGTTAGAATAATTGTAAATTTATTAATTTGAGGTGTGCCCTTTAGAGTTTTCATAATAATATATGTTTCTTCTCAATCGACGCATCCATTGTGGGATGCAAATGGGTATTCAATGTGAAACACCCTGCTGATGGCAGTGTATATCGTTATAAGGCAAAACTTATGGTACCTAGATTCACCCAGACATAAGGGGTGGACTATCAAGATACTTTCTCTCCAGTTGCCAGACATTCTACTCTATGTATACTTCTTTCTGTTACCGTGACACGAGATCGGTCCCTTTAACAGCTTGATGTGAAGAATACCTTCCTCTATGGTAATCAACAGGAGGAGGTTTACATGCAGCAGCCACCTGGGTTTGCTGCTCAGGGGGAGTGTCATAAGGTTTGCAAGCTACACAAGGCTATCTATAGCCTTAAGCAGAGTCCAAGAGCATGGTTCCAGAAGCTCTCGGATTTGATAGAGCAGCATGGGTTCGTACGATCGACAGCCAATCACTTTTTGTTTGTGCAGAGAACCCAGCGAGGTATTGTTGTTATTCTTGTTTATGCTGATGATATTATTGTTACTGGAGATGATGAGCAGGGTATTCAGGATGCCAAGGACTTCTTAGGCCAGCAGTTTGTGACCAAGGATCTTGGACATCTACGTAACTTCCTTGGACTGGAGTTTGCTAGGAACCAGCGAGGTCTTGTGATGACCAAAGGAAGTACGTTACGGATCTTCTTTCATAGACAAGCATGGCAGATTGCATACCTGCCACTATTCCCATTGATCTGAGCATGAATCTCTATGATGATGACACTAAGGAGGTTAACAAGAGAGGTACATGGAGCTTGTTAGCAAGCTACTATATGTGACTATTATTAGGCCTGACATATCCTTTGCTATGAGCAAAGTGAGTCAGCTTATGGAGCATCCCAGACAGGCACATATGAATGCAGTCCATATGATTTTGAGATATCTAAAGACTTCACGTGGTAGAGGACTTCTTTTCAGTAGAGGCACATCTCTTTCAATTACAGCTTGTGCAAATGCAGATTATGCTGGGTGTCTAAAGGATAGGAAGTCTACACTAGGCTTTATTGTATTTATAGGGAATTCCCTAGTTTCATGGAAGAGCAAGAAGCACACAGTGGTTGCCAGATCGAGTGCCGAGTCAGAATACCGGGCCATGGTGCAGGCTAGCACAAAGATGATGTCGATCAGATCTATTCTTACTAACCAGACTATAGAGGTGCCTCTTCCCATGCACCTCCAATGTGATAATCAGGCTGCTCTTTTATTGTCAGCAACCCAGCCATCCATGAGAGGATGAAGCATATAGAGGTGGACTGTCACTACACTCGTGACATGATACATAAAGGTCTTATTACCACTACTCATGTCAGCTATGGAGACCAGACAATAGACGTTCTTACTAAGGCTCTAGTAAGAGGGCCTTATCGAAGATGTTGTTCCAAGCTAAGTCTGATTGATATCTATGCTCCAGCTCGAGGGAGAGTGTTGAGATATTCGTTGTCTTTGTAATGTTATTTTATTTTCTATTTATTTTGTCTTCATCCTGTAATTTCTCCAATAAGTTCCTCTCCTATATAAGAGAACCCGAGGGCCTCTGATGATTACTTGATATACTGTGATAATAGGCTTAAATTATGTGGAAGATAATATCAATTCTTGATTTATAAACTCTAAAAATACATAATCCATGTCCAATTTATTCCATGTACACAACAAGAGAAAACCTCTAAATTACACAGAATAAAATCGACACATTCATGATTCTGCATCCAGATGAATTATTCAATAATATCTACTATATGGTTATATGATGGGAAGTATTATTTTTTCCAAAGTCGATAATCACCCTGGCTAATACACCGCCTTGAAGAAATTCCCTCTGCTCTAAAATATCTCAAAGGAATTAAAAATGTCATGGAGTTTTATCAACAAACTAGCACATTGATGGCCTTACATTTCTTTGAGCATTTTTGGAAAGAAATGGGGAGGGGGGATAGTGCAAAATCTCATCTCTTTAATATCATGCCTAGAATAACTCACGTACATGCATGTGAACCATTTATCTCTCCCATTGCCCATGAAAAGAGTCGTCCTTTCCATGCAACTTCCCATACACACATGAATGCATTTATTGATTTTGTCTTACATGCATGCATGTGACTCTTCAATTCATGTTGAAAAGGCGCATATGGCAAGTATAAAAACCCATGCAAACTCATTCACGGGGATCTCTCTCATTATTTCACTCACGCACAGCCCCCATTCCCATTTTATTTTTGTCATGTACGCACAAACCTCTCCCTCCCTCACGGATTGGCCCCTCACGCACCCCCTCACTTCTCTCTTCCTCCCCTCACGCACTCGTCTATCTCTCTCATTCTTTTTCTATGATGCAACTGAAGGGGTAGCCGACGTCCCTCTCTTCCATCTACCAACCTCCCCTTGCTCGAGTTTCTCCCTCTCTCCCTCGACTCCGACGGATACCAGCCGTGCAGCACCCGCAACTGAGCATAGCCGTCTTCTCCAGCGTGTTGTTGCGCTCCCTGTGCGCCACCAACTTCAGCAGTTAGTAGCTGCACGTACAGCCACTCTACACCGACCAGCAAACAACCAACAGCAACTCCAACGAACGCAGCTCCCCTGCGTGTCCAGCCGCTGTTCTCCAGTGCATCTTCCTCCTTCACTGCAATCCCTCTCGCGCTAGCAGCCACAGTGCGCCCAGATGTGATCTTCCTCCTTGTGTGCGGCCTCGTCTGCGGCCGTGCATGTGTGCGTGACCAGGGACGCCAACCATCCTCGTGCGAGCTTCAGTCATTCCAGTGGACAACCATGCACCCTCACACTCGTGCATAAGGATAATTTGTTTCCATATCTCTCTCTTTTCTCTATTTTACTCTCCTTTATTTATATGTCATTTACATTTCAAACCATGAATTCTCCTTTAGTTTAAGTATTTCAAATGAAGTTCTCATTTTCTTCGTCAATTAGAGTGCATGTTTTTGAAGTCAATCTTGTCCAGGTTACATCTATATTATCGCACTTAGCAACTTAAGAGTGAGATGTTGAATAAAAATTGCACACCTACTTAGTCCCTGTGGATACGAACCTCTACTTGTACTATATAACTCATATTTTTCCAGCATGCTTGTAGTTGTAATCTTATTTGTTTGATTGCGGTTTTGCGTGGAACAACAACGACGTGGTAAAACCAACTTTTTAAACCACAAAAAATCGCATCAACATTTTGACGCCGTTGCTGGGGACTAGGCAACATTTGCATTTTTCTTCTTCTTCTTCATTTCTACTCATTTTCAAATATTTAATATGTGTATCTTTTTTGTTTTGCAGGTACTTAGGCTTCAAAAAGAAAAAAAATCATTTGTCTTTCATGCATTTTTCACAAACTTGTAATTTTTTCAAGTAGAAAAAATTTTCTGTAATCTTAATTTCCCCCCTCTTCTCGGAAAAGCTCGCCATCACCAGGACAAAACATTAGGGATTAGCGCCAGAAGTGCAGGCACTGTGAGTCCCTCTTTCTCTTAGGCATCTTAGGCTTTTAAAATTTCTTGCATTTGTTTGTGCTCCGAACTTAAACCGAAAAAAATTAAAAAAATACTTCTTGATTGCATCATCTCTGTGGTCTTCTCCCTCTGATAATCTAATTCAAAGATCATCAAATCGTGTACTGATCATTTAAAAAGATAAGCTTGAAAGGCCACCGCAGTGGCCCGAGCATAAAGCGGAAAAATTCGGAAGGCTTGTTTGATGCACGTGTATGACAAAAAAATCACGAGCACATAGAACCCTTGGATAGAGACAAAAATCCCTGGTGCTACGTGGGATTGCAGAGAGAGATTGTAACTCCTCGACGCGTTGGGCACAGGTTTTTGTGGGAAGAAGCAGATCCTCGATCTGAGTACCGCACCCTGGATCCTCCAGCCGGATTAGGACATCGATTTCTCACAATCTTCCACACCCACCTCATCCTTAAGGATTATAATTTCTCTGAAAACTTTTATTGAATCACTAAATTAAAATCGAAAAAATAACCGCTTCTGCGGCAATTTTTGTGTGAGTTGGTGAAACAACAAATTGTCTGGTGTATTGTGCTGTGTATGTTAGGTCATAGATCTCTGAAAAATCCAGTGCAACAACCATTAGAGTACGACCCGATTTATAGAAGAAAACCCAACCCATCTCCTTCAACTGACCTTGAAGACATGGGAGAAAAAAGACCAAACCCTATGGATCTCATCCTGCATCAACTACAACTGCTGAGAGAAGAAAATGCCACAATTCGCCACACCATAGCACCTCTCATCCGACCACCACCCATTAGTACACATTACAACCTGGCTGTAGAAGACTTAGTTCACTGGGTCCAAATCCCGCATGAAGTAGGGGATTTCGAAATAAAGCCCGCATCACTCTCTTTAATCCCAAAATACTATGGAAATGACTCTGAAGATCCTTCCTCTACATCCAAGATTTCCGATCTACTTCTCACACCATGAGTATCACTGGGGTAGAAAAAGAATACATCTACATGAAAGTCTTCACCCACTCACTCAAAGACAAAGCACTCAAATGGCTCCGAAATTATGGAACCCCACTCACCTCTTGGGACTCCTTAAGAGATGCATTCATCAAAAAATACTTCTCAATAGGAAAGACAAATGCCCTGAGACAAGCCATATCATCATTCACTCAGAAAAACAGAGAGCCCATTCATGAAGCATGGGAACGGTTTAAGGAACTTCAAAGGAAATGTCCTCACCATGCCATCCCCAAATGGAAGTTAGTTCAGACATTTTATGAGGGCATAGATACATCATTTAAGAGAGTGATTAATGGCTCCTGCGATGGAAACTACATCAGCTGTGATGATCATTTCGTTTGGACTTTGTTTGAAAATATGGCTGACAATTCGGTGAATAGTTCCTCAATTGAACAATATAGTGGGAACACAAGGACAGTCAATATCATTGACCATGAGAGATTTAGCAATGAGAATCCTGATAAATGGGAAACTCTCTCAAAACAAATGAACCTCATGACTCAAGCCCTAGAAAAATTGGCCATGAATAATCCCACCAGCCATGAAGTTGACCACACCACATTCACCCATAATCAAGACATAAATCCTGAGACTGTGAATTGGGTGTAGAGAAATCAAGGAGGAGCACCTTCAAATAACTACAACACATGGAGAGATCAATCAAATTCTGGATGGAATGGACAGAACAACTATCATTTCCAGAATCACACCCAACCCAGACAACCAATAGCACAACCCATAGCTCAACCCACCACCACTGCAGTTAACTTCGATGCCTTGGCTCAAGCAATACAACAATTGGCTATAGCACAACAACAGGCCACTGAAGCTCAACAAAAAGCCAACTCTGAGAATGCCTGATAGTTTTCCGAGATCAGATCATATATCCCAGCCTTGTCACCTCAACCTCTACCCAATCCCAACACCAACAAGGCTAAAGTTCATCTGGAGTACTTCAAACTCCACCACCTCCCGGATCTTTCACCTCACCACCTGGTTTCCAAGACCAGAATCAAGGATTTTTTACATCTTCTAGGACAAAATCAAGGGAACCCACAACAAGCACCTAGAAATCAAGTAAATTTCAAAACTCCATCCCGACCAAACCAATCTGCTAATGCGATCACTCTGAGAAATGGGAAAACTACTTCTATCTTCACCAGATCACTAGAGCATCAAATTGAAATTGAGGAGGAGATTAACGATGAAGAGATGCTAACCGAGACAACCATGCCCCTTCCTGCCTCCCCAACCATAACTATCCCCTTTCCCGGAGCTCTTCACCGAAGAAAGACTCGATCTTCCACCATCGATCCAGAGCTAGAAAAACTATTCTCCGACATTGTCATTGAAATCCCGCTCTTAAAAGCCCTCGAACAAGTTCCAGCCTTCTCCCGATTTTTGAAGGAAAAATGCACACCAAAACGGAAATCCAAGGGAAAAAGTAAAAAGGACAATGAAGATATTGAAAGACATGTGCTCCTTCTAGCAACAACCAATGCCATCTCCCAATTCCTACCCAAGAAAAAGAAAGATCCAGGAGCTCCTCTAGTTAGATGCACAATTGGCAAATTAACCTTTGATCACACCCTGCAAGATAATGGCGCTTCCATCAATCTTCTCCCGACTGCTATTCTGGAGCAATATGACCTAGGAAAACTGAAACCTGTCTCAATGATTTTACAAATGGCTGATCGATCTGTGAAAAGACCAAAAGGACTACTTGAGGATGTGATAGTTGATGTTCAAGGTCATAAATTCTCGGTCGAGTTTGTTGTGATGGATATGGATCAAGCAAATATATTGAGTGAGACACCAATTATACTGGGACGACCATTTTTGGCCACTGCTAAAGCTCATTTTGATTATGAGGATGGAAGAGTTGAATTTAAAATCAATGACCAAGTCATTCCTGTTGATCTGGTCACCCCGACTCCCACTGAATCTGAGACCGAAGAATGTGGTTGGATAGAAAGATATGTTATTCTCAACATTCAAAAAGACTTTGCCCCCATCCATCTCACGAAAGACCCCTTAGAGGTTATTCTTAACACCTCTAGCCACTTACAAAAACACTTC
The DNA here is from genome assembly GCA_037367405.1 of Ottelia alismoides. Lineage (NCBI taxonomy): Eukaryota > Viridiplantae > Streptophyta > Magnoliopsida > Alismatales > Hydrocharitaceae > Ottelia > Ottelia alismoides. The sequence goes on from JAZKJV010001598.1 coordinate 911,540, forward strand.
TCATGAAATTGTAACCTACATTCTGAATCTTGCACTAGAAGCTCCACCATGCCCTCTCACCGGACAAGAAATTGATGAACTTAATAATGCCCGAGACACATTAGACTCTGAACTCACATTGACCTCAACCATGATCATGCCCATAATGGAACCACCATTTGAGACTATTTCTGTAATAGACTCAGGAAACACTACAACTCTGACTCCATCGACAACCACTGTTGAATTAAAACCACTACCCAAAGATCTGAAGTATGCTTTCTTAGATGATGCTCACACTATACCAGTCATTATCAATGCCAACCTAAATCATATGCAAGAGAGCCAACTAATGGAGGTTTTGAAAAAGAATTCTCGGGCCATTGGATGGAAGATAACAGATCTAAAAGGAATAAGCCCCACATTCTGCACTCATCACATATATCTGGAAAATGATAGTAAACCCTCTCGAGAAATGCAAATACGGTTAAATCCCAATCTGCGAGAGGTCGTGAAGAATGAAATCTATAAATGGGCAAGTGCGGGGCATCATTTACCCTATCTCTGATAGCCCCTGGGTCAGTCCTCTCCAAGTTGTCCCCAAGAAAGCTGGATTAACAATTGTCAAAAATGAGAAAGGCAAGGACATACCCACCAGAGTAGCTACCAGAAAAGATCATTTCCCATTGCCATTCATTGACCAAATCATTGAGAAGCTAGCCGGAAAAGAATTTTCCTGCTTTCTAGATGGATATTCTAGTTATAACCAAGTAGCCATAGCACCTGAAAATCAAAACAAGACCACTTTCACTTGTCCATTTGGAACATATGCCTTCCGCCGCATGCCTTTCGGACTATGTAATGCCCCAGCAACATTTCAAAGATGCATGATGGGAATTTTCACTGATATGATCGGCGATTTTATGAAAGTATTTATGGATGATTTCTCTATTTTTGGAGACTCTTTTGAGGAAACATTGGGATTTTTGATAGAGTCCTCCAGAAATGCATTGAACTGAACTTGATATTATCTTGGGAGAAATCACATTTTATGGTGAAATAAGGGATTGTGTTAGGACATGTCATGTCAAAGAAAGGGATGGAAGTGGATCCATCAAAAATTGAGACAATCACTCATTTAAGTCCACCGGTGAACATAAAAGGTGTTCGGTCCTTCTTAGGTCATGTCGGCTTTTACCGCCGCTTCATCAAGGACTTTTCGAAAATTTCCCGCCCTCTCACAAAATTACTGGAAAAAGATCAAGACTTCAATTTTACTGAAGACGCATTTGAATCTTTCAAAACCCTGAAGAAAATCATCACTGAAGCACCCATCCTACAACCCCCTGATTGGAACTATGAATTTGAGATCATGTGTGATGCCTCTGATTATGCTGTGGAGGTAGTATTGGGTCAAAGGAAAGATGGGAAACCTTATGCCATTCACTATGCTAGTAAAACTCTGGATGCTGCTCAAAAGAACTACACTGTGACTGAGAAAGAACTTTTGGTTGTGGTGTTTTCCTTAGAGAAATTTCGATCTTACATCCTAGGATCCCACATCATCATCTATACAGACCACTCTGCTTTGAAATATCTCTTCACAAAAATCGATGCTAAGCCTAGACTCATTAGGTGGGTATTACTGCTCCAAGAATTTGATTTGGAGATTCGAGATAAAGCTGGAGCAAAGAATGTCGTGGCCGATCATCTTTCAAGACTCCCTTCCTCAAACACAGACACAATCCCAATTTCTGATAATTTTCCAGACGAAAGCATTATGTCTGCTTCTCAAATCCCTTGGTATGCAGACATCGTCAATTACATCGTCACCTCCACATTCCCTGATGACTGGCCAAAACATAAGAAAGACAAAACCAAAGCCCAAGCCCGATACTATCACTGGGAAGAACCTTTGCTCTTCAAAGAGGGTACTGATTTGATATGGAGAGGATGCATCACTGAATCTGAAGTCAACGATGTCCTAACTCACTGCCACACTTCTGGGTGTGGAGGACACCACTCAGGGAAGCGCACAGCCGCTAAAGTATTACAATGCGGTTTCTACTAGCCCACACTCTTTAAAGATGCCTATTATTTTGCTCAATCTTGTCCTGCATGTCAGACTAATGGAACAATGACCCGCCGTAACATGATGCCCCTCCAACCTGTGCATATAGTCGAGATCTTTGATACTTGGGGAATAGACTTCATGGGACCTTTCACCACATCACATGGTTACCAACACATTCTTCTCGTTGTTGATTACGTCTCTCGTCAGGTAGAAGCCATTCCCACTCGTGTTGCTGATAGCACAACCATTGTCAAGTTCTTGAACGACCTATTCTCTCGATTAGGATTGCCAATGGTCATTAGTGATGGAGGCACCAACTTTCTAAATGCTTCAGTTAAGAATTTACTCAAGAAAAATGGAGTCGAACACCGTGTCTGAACTGCCTATCACCCACAGACTAATGGAATGGCCGAGCTGTCAAACCGAGAAATCAAGACCATCCTCCAGAAAATTGTTCGCTCTGATCGTAAAGACTGGTCCCAACACTTACCTTCTGCTCTCTGGGCCTACCGCACCGCTTTTCGCACACCCTTAGGTATGAGCCCATTTCGGTTAGTCTATGGAAATCCATGTCACCTACCTGTAGAGGTCCACCATAAATCACTCTGGACAATCAAGAAATGCCATCTGGATTATGATGAGGCTGGGAAGAGACGACTATTGGACTTATCTGAATTTGAAGAATTGAGATCACAAACCTATGATAACAACCTGCTATACAAAGAGAAAATCAAGTTGTGGCACGATGCCAACATTTCGAGGAAAACATTCAAGGAAAATCAAAAAGTGTGGCTATTTCATGCAAAACTGAAGTTATTTGCAGGAAAACTGAGATCGAAATGGAAAGGACCATACATTGTAACTCAAGTATTCGATAATGGCTCGATAGAAATTTCCGACCCAAAGACTAAAGCCACTTTCAGAGTCAATGGTCAAAGACTAAAACCCGTTGTTGAACCATCTGGTCCTATGCCTGTCTACACAACATACCTTCTGCAAGAAAATTGAACCACCACATCGCCAAGCAGAGGCATTAAATCATGCACTCTCGTGAGCCTCTCCTCATAGGTATCTTTTCGTCTTACAGCTCGCATGTTTATTTTCATTGCATTGTATTAGATAAGTATGGGGGTACCCCTTTGCATTGCATTTACAGAAAAAACCCCAAAAAAATACATTTCACATCCCTTCTGATCCTCCTATTGCACATTGTCTTCACCATGAGGACATGATTTCTGTTAAGTATGGGGGGGTGTCTGCATAGTTTTTCAAATTGCATACTCTTTTAAAAAAACTCTTTTGCGAAAATTCCCCTAAAAATATTTTCAAAAAGCAAGAAAGCCACCAAAAATACATCCTTCCTAGTTTTATCCTATTTTGAGAAATCAGATATTAACTGCATAAATCATAGACTGAGGTTGAGTCGACCCTAATCCACTTAACTTCATCAGAATTTCACTAGGCATGAGTTTTTAAGCTTTCTTCAGGTCCATTTGGACTTTATTCTCTCAGTTCCACTAACTCTACTGGTGAATGAACTTCTGAATCTAACTAGATCACCTAAGCAACTAGTAGCACTCTTAAACTCTTCAGTGGATATTAAATAACTGCACATTGCACTTAGCTTGATTGAGTTTATTTTAAGAGATACAAATAGTTGAGGTGAGGAGTTGTCCTCTTGGTTGTGCCAATGCCTGAACCTTATCTATAGTCAGTGAAGGAACTTGACTCAGGGAAAACATGATCTCTCTAGTCTAAGTATGTCAGCAATTAAGCCAGTATCGTGCCTTCAAAGACAATATTAAAATCGATACTACCTTTTGATGTCAAAACCCAAAACAAAAACACCACAAAAAGGCATATCACAATACAAATGTCAAAAACCATCAATGATGCAAAGATGTGCAAAGCAAAAGCAAGGAAAGAAGACCACCAAATAACCCTTCTCCACCAAAAAGCCATGGTAGCAGCCCAATGATGCTACCTAAATTTTTAAAAGAGGCCCAAGTTATGCTCTGCAAAAGGAAAAAATGAGAGCAACGGACCAAAGCGGTCTACGGAAAACCCCAAAAATTAAGTCCCATTCTCCAGTAACTACGGCCTATTTTTTTTTGCTGACATACTTGGGTGAAAGGAGAATATGCCTGAATCCAGGTGAGGACTGAGGCTATATGTATAGGGAATCATTCGGTACCTCGATAGATTGTGTTGAAGCTCGTTCTCTTGACTCACGAAAGCTAAAACTATCACTAACACTGTTTATATCCACTCAAGGTCAAAGAGAATACATGTTTCTTAGGGATGAGCTGACTTGATCGACCTTCTGAAACCATGTCTGATTGTGTTGGAACTGAGAGGTTGTTGAAACTACAAAACTCAAGTCAAGTCGACTATTCGAAACAAATCATTAATCCATGGATCAACTCTACTGAAGTTTGTGTATTTGTATGGTTAGGAACTGAAAACTCAAAGACTTTGTGGGAGTATCTGCTGCAAACCCTCACCAAATCTACCTTGGCTAATTTCCCTAACCTTCATTATTACTTATCTTACTCTTGCTCGGGACTAGCAAGACTTTAGTATGTCGGGTGTGATGATTACTTGATATACTGTGATAATAGGCTTAAATTATGTGGAATATAATATCAATTCTTGATTTATAAACTCTAAAAATACATAATCCATGTCCAATTTATTCCATGTACACAACAAGAGAAAACCTCTACATTATACAGAATAAAATCGACACATTCATGATTCTGCATCCAGATGAATTATTCAATAATATCTACTATATGGTTATATGATGGGAAGTATTATTTTTTCCAAAGTCGATAATCACCCTGGCTAATACCGCCTTGAAGAAATTCCCTCTGCTCTAAAATATCTCAAAGGGATTAAAAATGTCATGGAGTTTTATCAACAAACTAGCACATTGATGGCCTTACATTTCTTTGAGCATTTTTTGGAAAGAAATGGGGAGGGGGGATAGTGCAAAATCTCCTCTCTTTAATATCATGCCTAGAATAGCTCACGTATATGCATGTGAACCATTTATCTCTCCCATTGCCCATGAAAAGAGCCGTCCTTTCCATGCAACTTCCCATACACACATGAATGCATTTATTGATTTTGTCTTACATGCATGCATGTGACTCTTCAATTCATGTTGAAGAGGCACATATGGCAAGTATAGAAACCCATGCAAACTCATTCACGGGGATCTCTCTCTCTCTCACTATTTCACTCACGCACAGCCCCCATTCCCATTCTATTTTTGTCATGCACGCACAAACCTCTCCCTCCCTCACGGATTTGGCCCCTCACGCACCCTCTCACTTCTCTCTTCCTCCCCTCACGCACTCGTCTATCTCTCTCGTTCTTTTTCTATGATGCAGCTGAAGGGGTAGCCGACGTACCTCTCTTCCATCTACCAACCTCCCCTTGCTCGAGTTTCTCCCTCTCTCCATCGATTCCGATGGATACCAGCCGTGCAGCACCCGCAACTGAGCATAGCCGTCTTCTCTAGCGTGCTGTTGCGCTCCCTGTGCGCCACCAACTTCAGCAGTTAGTAGTTGCACGTACAGCCACTATGCACCGGCCAGCAAACAACCAACAACAATTCCAGCGAACGCAGCTCCCATGCGTGTCCAGCCGTTGTTCTCTAGTGTATCTTCCTCCTTCACCGCACTCCCTCTCGCGCTAGCAGCCACAGTGCGCCCAGCTGCGGTCTTCGTCCTTGCGTGCGGCCTCGTCTGCGGCCGTGCACGTGTGCGTGATCAGGGACGCCAACCGTCCTCGTGCGAGCTTCAGCCATTCCAGTGGACAACCATGCACCCTCACACTCGTGCATAAGGATAATTTGTTTCCATATCTCTCTCTTTTCTTTATTTTACTCTCCTTTATTTATATGTCATTTACATTTCAAACCATGAATTCTCCTTTAGTTTAAGTATTTCAAACGAAGTTCTCATTTTCTTCGTCAATTAGAGTGCATATTTTTGAAGTTAATCTTGTCCAGGTTACATCTATATTATCGCACTTAGCAACTTAAGAGTGAGATGTTGAATTAAAATTGCACACCTACTTAGTCCCTGTGGATACGAACCTCTACTTGCACTATATAACTCATATTTTTCCAACATGCTTGTAGTTGTAATCTTATTTGTTTGATTGCGGTTTTGCGTGTAACAACAATGACGTGGTAAAACCAACTTTTTAAACCACAAAAAATCGCATCAACAACCTCTCATAATTGCAATTCATTTTCTTTTCCCACAATAATATATATATACACAAATATACTCATAACAATTGTGCAATTACACTTATTTACCTATATTCTTACAAAGTCACAAAAATTCCACTATGTTAGTGTAATATAATTATATAAGAGCATAAGCGCATTAATAAAGGGCCACTACTGTGAATTTTGTAAGAATATAGCACACATGTAATTGTAAAATAATACGGGTATAAGTATCATTGGAAATACTTGGAAGGGCACAACTATGAAATTCTTTTAAATATATGATGTAGTAGTATTCATGTTTATTTATATGAAATATTGATCTAACTCGGTTCGACCCAGTTGGACTATACGAACCAAACCAACAAATCAACAATTTGATTTATTCCAGTCTTTTTGAATTGTTGATGCCATCACAGGTACGATCACTCCATCACATTGATCCAACCATAAAAATCTAAAAAGCGATAATTGGTCGATTTGATGTCTAGTTCGGATTTTGAAACCTTGCTTGAAACTAAATTTGTCATAAGGATCTCAAATCCATTAGGTATGGCATTCATGGTTGATTAAGGAAAATGCATGTCACTCCCCTATAATCACAGGTTGTGGCCTAATGTCCAGCTATTGACGAAGACATGTGTGGTGGTTGTGACATTTCTTAATGTTATCAGATCATATTATTAAATGATTCGAATTTAATTAACTAAAGGATTGCTCGAGCCGATCAAGCGCCAGGTAGAATTAATTCAAAAATCAAACTAACCAATTTATTGCTAGACAATAATATAAGTTGTTTAAAATCAATTCTTCAAAATTGAAGAGTCAAACCATTACAACTAATTAATAATTACATTATTTTGTTATTTAATTATTTTATAGTGTTAGGTATATAATGCCCTGAATTTAGTTAGATGGATAATGTTGAATTTTATTTAGTTTCCTTCGAATTGAGTTGATTGAAATTCAAATTTGAATAAGATCGAATTTCTAAAACATAGATTTAGTTAGAGAAAAAATAAGATGATATATTCTCTTCTATTTAAGCGACCGTATCTAGTCTTAAAATATTTTCAAAATTTGTAACTCCCTCCTTTTCTTTCTCTCCCCTTCCTCGAACACACTCATCGCCTGCCTTCGAATCAATGCTTTTTATTTTAATGCATTGTTAGAGTGCTTGAGAAAGAGGTAAAGCCACATACCCCTTCTCTTGCACTCTATTTTGCTTGTATTTGTGTCATATCAATTCTTGATTAGATCTCATTTTTTTGTTTATTTTCAATCCATTCTATGGTTTTAAGTTGATGCAATATGAATCTTGATTCTATGTAAATTGTTTGGATCATTTTGTATGATTATTAGCTGATTGTATTTTTTGTCTAGTTGCAGGTCATGAGTAGATCAGGGATTACTTAATCATGTGACATCCAGATCCAAATAAACCCAAACCCGATCCGATTAGGGTTCATTTGATCTAACAAAACTACCAATTAATATTAAATGATTTAAATCCATCATTTGATCATAAATCAAAAGTCATTTGGGATCAATCAACCAAAAGTCGATCGTTCCATCGGAAAAACCGTGTCACAAAATCGGAAACAGCAAAATAATTTGAGATCATCTAAAAATCCGACTTGATGAAACAAGACCAATGAAATCGACCGTTCGTCGATCAGGGGCTGTTTGATATTTTAAAATCACAAAATTTAGTCACAAACCGAGACTGTATCTCGAGAATTTCAGGATTTCATACCCGATCCAAAGTATATCAATATTATACTCATTTCGATCGCCATTCATAAATGACCTAAATGAGACATTACACCCAAATCCGAGACTCGAGGCGTGAATACGAACAACTTTGGTTTTCCAAAAAAGAGAAAATTTGGTTTTAAAAAACTGATTCAGAAATTACTACAGCAGCCCACACTTGGTTGCTTATCTTTCTCCATTTCTCAAGCATCTTTAGAGCTCTATTCTCTTATAAATATCATCCTAAAATCCTTTACTTCTTTCCAATTTCTCCACACATTCTTCTCCCAAAAATCCCCCAAACCTCCAGCCGAGGAGCCCCTGCATCAGTCCCCTTTCCAGCCTATTGGAGCTCCCCTGCTGCTGTAATTGGCTGCCATTCTTCACATCCGAAGGCAACTCTTCTGTTGCTGCTTTTGGCTGCCATTGCAGCCATTCCAGTGGCAGCTACAACTGCCACTACTGCTCCCATTAGAGTTGTTGTGTTGTTGTTGCAAGGCCTAAAAATTCCCCCCAACTGCATGCAAGCCATCTTCTTTCTAATTTGAAATACTAAGGTACAATCCTACAAGGACTTTCTCCTTTTTTGCTGCCATATATGTACGTACACATTTTGATCCCACATTTGATGCCTTGTGAATACGGCTACTTTAGGAAGACCTCTTTGGTTAGGCAAAGCAATGAATGCTCATGATTGTCCCAAGCTTCCTAATGTAGATGGTTGATCAATGAAATTGGAGAAAATCAGATCTCTCGCAATATCTCTTGATACAAATTTCTCCCTTCTTGTCTTACATAAGAAGTCATACCCTAATTGTGCTGCATTGTATTACAATTCATTAAGGAAGCTATATACACATCAAAAGCAGGTCCGATTACGCCTACTCCTAATCCAAAATCGAATGTCACGACCGACTGGAGATATTGCCCAATTCAAATCATCTTAACATCAGATAATGTTTCTAATTTGGGTACATTCAGACTTAAAGATAAGTTTTGCTTTTATGATATTTAATGTTATTGTTGAAAAACCTTAATTGTGGGAACACCGAACACTCCATCTTTTCTATACAACAAATGACTATATTTAATTAGCCTTACCAATGTAACAATTTGGCCACTCAAGCATCTAGCTAAAACTGTACAAGACAGTTATCCAAAGATAAATGCTGTGGTTTTTTTGAAGTCTTTTTCATCCATTTTCATGAAAGCGTGGCATTATTGTATCTTTCCTATCCCTTCTTACATGGAAATATAAATTTTCATTTCAAGTTTGACTTCTTGTTGTGATCTCCTTACATGGGATATTTATACTATTGGTGTCCATTTGCATATGATGGATAATATGGTTGGTGTCCGTTAGCTCTCCATCACTACTATGATCGGAGTACTTGTTAGCTATTGTTCTATTAATTGATTCAACAACCAATCTTTTGGTCAACGGTAGTTTGACACGTTATCAGAAATGTTGCATTATGATGATCACTAGTTCTGCTCTGAGCATGTATGCATGCAAATATAAACTGCATCTTTTCAGTGGTTTGTATAAGAGGAATGTTAAATCTGGTTGTCAGCAAAGAGATAACACACAATATTTCGATCCTCCTCAGAACCTCAATAGAAGGCCTTGGGCGGATGCTATTGTTAATCTGATTTTGCCTCATTTTTCTTGCGGACCTTCACCAGTCCTTCAAGTTTGCATCAATTTTATAATATGATAATATTGGAGGAAAACAGAATGGCTAAACTTTCTGCATTTTAGGAAATTGATCATTATAACCACTTACTTCAATTAAAATGAAATTTAATAGATTCAATGGGACTTCAACACGGGTAGATTTCATGGGAACCAGTAATACCCAATTGAAAAATAAGAACAGTTCGACACCGCGAGTTTGTATTCCATTAATTAAACGAGACTAGTAAGTTATATCGTGCCCACATTTCATTAATCAATATACATATATGATTACAGTAAAGTGACAACATAGTATCAATTAGTGGAAGTTGGAGAGTAAAAAACTGTGGTCGTTGTGGAGAGTTTAAAGAGACGTGACCTATATGTTGTTCTTGTTATTCCTTCTCAGTTACATTTAAAGGCACTTGAAGAGTTAAGTTGTTCTCTCTCTTTCATCCCTGACAATAGTAGGAAGATGAGAGTCAGTAATGATAGTTAAATTTGCCGATCTTGGTGACATTTATACCTGACCGTGCGAGGGCTTGGCGACCCTCAGCTGGGCAGAAGATAGGAAGCCTAGTTAGGGCAGTGGCCGACAAGTGCGCGGGTCTAGGATCCCAGTATTTTCACGTTTTTTAGGTGAGCTCGCAGTTTTTTACGCTTCGTTGGGATCCATATTTTCGACCAGTTCTGTTGTCCCCCTGTTTTTAGGGTACCTATGCTGGGAGGCCCTCGATTTTAGTTTTCTTACAAGCTCATTAGCTCGTTCCGGTCGGACCGATTTTTGAAGTAACTTTTGCAGGAGACTCTCTCCCACCTGTCTAAGGGACACAGTTTTGGAGTAGGCCTAGCCCTCTATAGGACCGCACTTCCGCTTAGAGGGTGAGATGGAAGAGTCTCTTAGGAGACTTCTTCATCGCTTGAGTTTTGGTTGGCGTTCTGCCAATAGGTTTGGCAATGTGTTACAGTTGAGAGTTTGATTATAGTTGAGTTGGTTACAGCTGAGATTGGTTACAGTGAGCTTGAGATGGAAATCATCAATCGTCAATAATCATCAATCTTCGACATTTAACAAAAATTTAGATCTACTACTACAAACGTTAGGAAAAGCTAGTGGACGTGTCGAGAACTTAGTTAGTTAGCATTATATTCCATTGCATGCCTACGGAACCACCCCAACCTCAAGGTAGTCTTCACGCCCTAGAGTCATAGTATGAGGTAACGCTCAGACCAAGACCACAGACTATCCATTAGACTTGAGAAATTAGAAAAAAAAGTAAAGATCAGATCAAAAACTCATCATCATTGATACCAAGATCCATCAACCTGATATCTAAGTGATAAAAAGATAATAACCTACATATGGGTCATCAATTAATATATTGAAAATGTTATATAAGGAAGGTTATGGGGCGATGGGTGAACATAGGATATACATATAGAGCAGCTTGAAAAACTATTTTTCCATACAAGTAGTTTATTAATATTAACTACCAACGCCTATCTACTTGCCTTCTTTTGAAATTACTAAATTACTTGTTATTTTTAAATATGTTGGATTGTATGTAACAATTGTCGACATTCTATTGTTTCCTACATGCTTAGCAGGTAAGGCGCTTGCAATGTAGTAGAATGATTTATGATACCGAGCTTCCGATGTTACACTCATGGGTACATATGTTGTTGTTTTTGTTCAGATAATGTAAATACCTTATTTCTCTTCTATAAAACCCTTTGGGATATATGTACATATTACAGTTTTCTTTTGTTACATATACTGTATATGGAAATTAATGAAATGAGAATTGGTGACACTTCGTGTTAGTTCTGTGGTTATTTACATCATTGTAAATGTCATTTCGAAATACGAAAATTTTCCCTAAATTTCAGTAACCTATTGCAATCCATTGTGAATAGGGTTTTTATCAGTTGTGCCCCTCCGAGATATCGCAATATCAGTTATGCCCCTATCTTTTTGGTAATATCAGTTGTGCCCCCGACTTCTTGCCAATATTTCACTTGTGCCCCTCAGAGGGGCATAACTGATAATAATCAGAGGGGCATAACTGATAATAATCTTTTATCAGTTATGCCCCTATGAGGGGCACAAGTGAAATATTGGCAAGAAGTCGGGGGCACAACTGATATTACCAAAAAGATAGGGGCATAACTGATATTGCGATATCTCGGAGGGGCACAACTGATAAAATCCCTTGTGAATATAATGCTACGAGTGTCTTGTAAACGGGTAACTCGAATCCGCGGGCGGGAGTTCACAAATCTCAAAAGAAATAATAGTATTGATTTTGTATACACACACACCAAGTCTTAAACAACATCTCTACACGTAGATCAGGATTGGATTTTAGGTTTGTAAATTCGGATGTTCGATCTAAAACTTGAGAGTTAACAATGGTAATTTATAAGTTTATGAGCGATGTCTAAATTTTGGGATGATTCGGATTTGATTTGGTTATATTAGGGCAATCATGAAGAACATTGCGATGGATTGGATGTTTTAGTGTTCGAAATTAGTGTGGAAGACCCATGTATCCGATTCAGAACCTGAGAGTAAGGTTTTAAAGATCATCAAATCCTTAATGTATGTTCAAAATTTTGTATCAAATCAGCCATTTAATAGGTTAGTTCTCCGTTCCAGATTAAATGCGCAAAACCTAATTCGATATGAACATGAATAGATATTATTCTTCTCATGGGAGAGCACATGCCAACTATGTGGTGGTACATGGAGCTTCGATCACCATCCTTATTAAATTAATTAAAAGAGGAATTGTTTGAACAGATAAGAGCCATACCCAACTCTCTTTTATAGTTAGAAAATTACATTAATGCCTAGCCAACCTGGCCAACGTCTAGAACCTAATTTATGTATTATTTAATTAGTTGTAGTTACTGCAAAAATTGCATAAATGCCATTAGAATTCTGCATTTTGATTAGATGGGCATTTTCATGCCAAATAAAATTTAAAAAATCCTATAAATCATAAATGTATGTTTTAACTTTTTTAAACAATCGATGATTTTTAGAAGATTGAGAAATTTATCAAAATGTCTTGAACTCTATTTTATGTATATTCGATTCTTCTTATGAGTGTATTGACTCTAATTGGCATATAAAATGAAATCTGTGAGATATTTTACTATCTGATTTTTATATAAGTAATATTAAATTATATTTGAATTGGTATGTAATGCTTCACTCGCTGATATCTCTTTTTACTTAGATTTGTGGAAGGAGAATGATATCACATGAATTAGTGATTGGAGTAGAACTTGCGCTCATGTAATTATAAAAAGAATGCTGCGTCTTACTTTTAACTTCATGAATTTTGTCCATTATAATGGCGATCGAGGCATTTAGCATGATTGTGACTCGATGTAAATTTAAATGTATTGAGATAGGATCGTCTTAAAGTGTTCCGTGACCATTTTAATGTCATGCAACTCTGAATAACATGCTAAGACCGACAATCATACTTAAACCAAGTAACTTTTACCCAAGTTAATGACATTAGATTAAATTCAAGAAGTAGAGATATGAATTTAAATGTTTCTTATAAGTGATGCTCGTATGACCCTCATATCCGACTCGTGATGTGTTTCAAAGCTGGGCCGTTTAAGCTTAGCTTAAGATACAGGTTAATCTTCTATAGTGGAACTTGAGAGAAATCAAGAAATAGCATTAAATGATTATCAAACTAGACAGAATTACTAAGTAAGAAGCTTGGATTAATATGAAGATAAGAATCCAAGTGACACATGAACCAATATGGTTTTGGGTCGATTGAGTTGCGGCTCAAGTCAGACTTGTAAACAGGAAGGAAAAAAGAATAGGTCACAATATATAAGCCTAATATGACATATATACACATCACACATATGTTCTCTTATTGTGACAAGGGTTTTTTTATTTAGTCACCATGTGTAGCCTCAAAGTGATAATCAATACTTTAAAACCATACTCGTATAGCCCTATTATGGAAATATATTCAAGAATACTCATTTAATCACATGTAGTAATGACTTTGAGAGAATCTTTTCGTACTTGTTGCAAATGAATCTGGTTCTACTTTATTCCCTCTTAGTTACATGCAAAAGCATTATCAGTAATTTTGTGAATGAAAAACTAAATTATAAATGAAACTATCTTATTATTGCCAGTGCCGTCCCTGACATTTCATGGACCTTAGGCAAAAGAGAAAATGAGGGCCCCTATAAAAATAATTTTTAAAATATAAAATTTCTTATAAAAAGTTTCTTTAAATTTGACAAAGAACTATGGTTTTTTAAATCGATGAGCATCAAACAATAAGTCATGAATTAAAAATTATAAAAACGATTTCTACGAGCTTTCTGGAAGGCAAAATCGTTAATAATAACATCCACGTCAATGTTTTCTATTAAATCTTTTTCAATAGATAATGTTGCAAGACCATTCAATCTTTCTTGTGACATCGTTGATCTTTAATAGATTTTTATCAATTGTAGTTTTGAAAAACTTTTTTCGACCGATGCCACTTTCACCGGTAAAGTTAAAAAAAATTCTATATGCAATGAAAATATTCAGACCTTATGGAATATGGTTGCCTCACTTCTGTTAAAGTAGAATCAAAATGTTTAGAATTCATTCAAGTGTTTAGAACTCCAATCCCTAATTTGGGAATTCGTGTAAATCAATCCATTTCTTCTAATTTACCCAAAACCTTATAATTTTTGGGCAATTCACATCAGTTTAATCGATGCTTAAAATGGTCGATACTCAAGAAATATCCATTCAAAATTTGTTTGTTACAAGAATAAAAGGTAAATTTAGTAAATAGGTTAATATTATATACACTTCGTATATAAAAAGTATATAAAAAATACTTGTAATGGATATGATGATAATAAATTGGAATTATATATCCGGAATAAACTATTAAAATGCTACTAATCTTTTTAAATATTATATATCCAGAAATATATAAATATGAATCGAGACCAGAGAGTATTATAATAATAAAGACTCATCACTGTAAAATCTTTTTTTACTTTGATTTGTAGGGAGTATTATAATGTTGCCTATTTACGGAAAAAAACGATGCATTTAAAAGGCAAATGGGATGATTCTCTTCTCCTGCAGGATGCAGCCTGCAACTGTAAGCATACCAATACCATCGTAACTCACCTGAAGTCAGTCAGGGGGATTGTCGAACACCGATTTGGAGTCCGATCACCGGACGCTGACAATGGAAGATGGATTGATCGTCCGATTAAGGACTCGACATCGAATCGAAACTTGGTGCCGTTTGGAATTGGATTATGGGGAGATAAGATATTTCCAAATTCCAGAGATGGCACAGTCGGCACTGGATGTTGAGAACGAGAGAGGGGTGGGGGAGATACAAGATTTAAGGAATTAAATTAGTTATTGTTTGAGATCTCGGGTGGATCGTGGGAAGATGAAACGCCTGAGTGGATCGTGGGAAGATGAAACACATTTCTATTTTGAGAAGTGAGGTTGGTGGAACGTTGGGCTGCACAGGGATTTAAGAGGTATATTCTATTTATTGACATAAGGAAAATGGGCCCTCAAAGTTAAGGGGCCCTGGGCAGTTGCACTCCAAAACGAAACTCAGGGTCGGCCCTGATTATTGCTACCATAATTTTGCATGTTGCACCTTTTTACTTAGTAATACATTGCAAATGCTTATTTTTTAAATGTGAGTTAAATGTCACAACACTCCTACTTACAAGTTATATTATTGGTTGCATTTCTTTACTCGCAAGTGAAATTGAAATACATGCATGCCAACCTTTAATTGCAATTATGTTGGGATCATTGTCAATAAAGCGTTAAAACATATTCGTTGAAGTTGCTCTTTACTAGACACTTTTTGCCTTGTCGTTGCTTGATATAAATGTAAATATTACTTCTTTGTGCTACTTAACTCACTTCTCAATTTGTGACCCAGTAAGATATTGTTTAACAGGAGATACTTGGTGCTAAAGGTCTAATTACATCTAATCTAGAGGTGATCCATTCCTTTTACTTTTCGAGCATTCCTTTCATTGTATTTAATGTGTATTTGACGTTATATGATAAAAGCATACTTGTTACTCGTTTTCCTTTAAGATATCACATATATATCATATTATCTTGCTTCATGTTAAATAAATAAACATCTTTCATTCTTAATGAAATAGGTTGTAGTTGGTCATGTAAATGTTTCACATTTAGTGTTGAATGACTCAATTTTGAAATGAATGATGTAATAACTCCAAACATGGAAACATATGAACATTACATGCAACGTAGTGGGACAGGGTTGTTGCATCGGTGGGGATGTGGTAGGCCCATGAGGGTGGTGGGCCAGTCAAATTCGTATACGATGAGGAAGGGATCGATGGAGTGCATGTGGAAGCTCACAAGATGGATGTACAAGGTTAAGACTCTCAAACTGGGTTCTTTGTGTTAACTACGACGTGACACTTGGCTAGGATCTTGCGAAGGACAAGCAGGTGATTGACCACCTTTGGTCCTTTGTCACGTGCCTATCACCGTCAAAGTGTCCATCACCACAACCATCGTTTCATGCAAAGCAAATTTATTACAGTTGTAGGTAGGGATGAGCACGGACAGCGATGGGTCAGGCCCGGAAGAACCCAGGTCCAAGTCCATTTCAAAGCTTGTATTATGTGGTCTAAGTCAAGGAAAAGAATTCGAGTGCAATCAAAAGCAATTATAAACCGTCGAGTTATCCATGACAAATAACCATGAATAATAATAGTTTATTGACTTGGTTGATTAGGAATCCTAAGTTGGGAGAGTTGGGTTATGGTTAGAGGGTTTTCTACGTTAAAAGAGCGATAGAAAGTGGTGCTTATTGTTTAGTGGTTAATTATTCTATGATTAATTTTATTTGGCTAATAATTGTGATTATTATTAGTCACCCCTTCTAGTAATATCCCGATTCTATAGATATTCCCAATATCAACCTCAAATTTGCGATTGGTGATATGTCGATATGGAAAGAAACTTAAGAAATCATTACATTCATGAAGTAACAAATGAGTGGTGATTTAAAATATGCAACAGCATCGTCACCTTAAAATTGTTAAGATGTAATATACTTTAGGGTTTTTATCAGTTATGCCCATCTGAGATATCACAATTTCAGTTATGCCCTTATCTTTTTGGTAATATTAGTTGTGCCCCACACTTCTTTCTCCGTTATCACTGGTGCCCTTCCGTCAGATTGACCGTCAAAAAATTAAAATAACCATGTTTTATTCAAACCATGGTGTGGTTAAGAAGTGTATTATGGTCAGAATAAAATCAGGGGTGGATCTGGGGAGGAGGGGGCAGAGCATGGAGCTGGAGAGGTTGGGTCGGGGAAGAGGGGAGGAGGAGGAGGAGCTCGGGGCGGAGCTGGGAGCAGGTGCGGTCTAGGGAGGAGGCGCGGGGAGCTCGGGGCGGAGCTGGAAGGAGGTGCGGGCTGGGGAGGAGGCGCGGCGAGCTCGAGGCGGAGCTGGGAGGAGGTGCCGGCTGGAGAGGAGGTGCGGCGAGCTCGGGCGGAGCTGGGAGGAGGTGCGGGATGGGGAGGAGGAGCGGCGAGCTCAGGGTGGAGCTGGGAGGATGTGCGGGGCTGCGAGGAGGTGCAGGGCTGGGAGGAGTTGCGGGCTGGGGAGGAGGCGCGGGGAGCTCGAGGCGGAGCTGGGAGGAGGTGCGGGGCTGGGAGGAGGTGTGGGCTGGGGAGGAGGTGCGGGGAGCTCGAGGCGGAGCTGGGAGGAGATGTGGGGCTGGGGAGGAGGCGCGGGGAGCTCAGGGCGGAGCTGTGGCGGAGGAAGAGGGCAGGCCGGGGGTGGGGGAGGAGTTCCGGGCGGAGAGGGAGGAGGAGGAGGAGGAAGAGGATGGGGGAAGAGGAGGAAGAAGAAGATGAGGAGGAAGAGGGTGTAAAATGACCATTGAACCTTTTTTTTAAATTAATTTCTCTTATGTCCTCAACGTTAACGTTCGTTTGCACTGTGGATGGACGATCACTAACCCGAGCGACACAAGTGATAGATTAGCAGGAAGTGAGGGGCACAACTGATATGACCAAAAAGATAGGGGCACAACTGAAATTGCGATATCTCGGAGGGGCACAAGTGATGAAAACCCTGTACTTTATTAGGCTTTATCTACATACAAATTCAATATGATATCCTAACAAAAGATAGCTAACAAGATTAAGAGATGCTTGTAAGTGATGCCTAAAGGTTCAAACGAAGTCAGAAAGTTGGAAATCAAGCTTGTAATATAGGAATATAAACATTTTGTGATGATACTAAGTCGAAGACCATGACACCATATTTCACCTACAAAATCAATTCCATTAAAGGTCTCGTGAAAGAATGCATAGCAACGAACATATAGAAAAATAAATATGGTCACTTTTAGAAAGAGTGGAGATCTAAATTCATCGTTATAAAAGAAGTAAAGGGCAATCAAAGCTCAATGAAGTCGTGATTGAAAATGTTACAGATCATAAACCAAAGACGAAAAAGGATGTCTCGATGATCAAGACAACAAGAAAGGTAAAATCCTTGCTTTCAAAGCTAACTAGGTAGCATACCCTGCGCTTCGCGACGGGATCAAATGACAATGATGAATTTTAATAAATACTACAAAGTTTAATGCTAAATAAAGTTAATAATGTAATTAGTAAAAATGTATGGTGTAGATGTTATTTTTTTAAAAAAGAACTGTATACGTATATTTTAAGTAAAAAAATTTTAGGAAGCAAATAATGGGTGCATGAAAGTGTATATATGCATCAAATCAAAAAATGAAGTTAAAAATTTACATAGTAATTGTCTGAGAATTAAATAATAAAATAACTAAAAGAAAGTTACTAAAAATAATAAATTTATAAGAGAAAAATTCTTGTATATTTATAAACTATTATGTTAATGTATTTATATATTTGATTAAGAATTTTAAATATATTTTACTAAAAAATAATGGATTAAATTATTATTAGAATGTATCTTTTTATTGAAATTATTATAAAAAATATTCATTTATTTTTCTTGAATATTTGATATTAATTTTAATTAAGTTATTATTTATGTTGTAAAAAATCAATCTAATTGCTAAAATATACTTTCGTAATCCATAAACATATAAAATGTATAAGAAATAATATGATAGGATATCAAATCCATTCTATTGATTGA
Source organism: Ottelia alismoides (assembly GCA_037367405.1). Taxonomy (NCBI): domain Eukaryota; kingdom Viridiplantae; phylum Streptophyta; class Magnoliopsida; order Alismatales; family Hydrocharitaceae; genus Ottelia; species Ottelia alismoides. The sequence goes on from JAZKJV010001598.1 coordinate 930,497, forward strand.
TGTAATTAAAATAAAATGTAATATTTATATGTCATCCTAATTTAAAAAAAGATAAGGGAAAATAAGTTATGTATGTATTATTTTTAAAATTTTTATTAATAAACTATTGATATAAGTATAATTTTAATTATCATATTTATAAGTTAATTTTTATTTTTATTATTTATTGAATTATTTGTATTACATAATAACTTAAACATTGATTGAAAATTATTTTGAAATTATATTTTTTGCTTTATTATACGATTTATATATTCAAATTTAAGTTGAATTTACATTATTTTTAAATTAATATTGTATTTCACATAAAATGTATATTTATTGAATTCTTTTTAAAACTGTATTAAATATTAAATATTTTTTATTATATAATATGCATATACTAATTCAGAATTAGTTTCTAAAATTTTACTATATCATTTTATAAGATTTAAATTTATAAAATTAATTTTATTTTAAAGCAATTGTTAGTTACTATTACATTATAATATGTTGACATTACAATAGATATATTTTAAATGTTTAAAAATTGAAAATAAATTATTTTTGGAAGATAGTCTAGAGAAAGAAATTGAAGGAAAAGCAGATAGTTTTATGTTTAAAAATCGAAATAAATTAATTTTGGAAGATAATCTAGAGAAAAGAATCGAAGGAAAGGTAAAGAGTTTTTTTAATAATCTAAGAAGAAAGAGATTTTTAATATTATATGTTAAGAAGATTTAAATAATGATCTCTATAGAAATCCAAGATAAAGGGAGATAGATATAAATTGCATATATTAAAAGAGAGTGAGGGAGGAAAGATGGGTGGGGGGAGAGAGAACTACGTGAGTAGAGATTAGAAAAAGAGAGAGGGGGATAGTGAGTAGAGAGAGAAGGGAAAGAGAAGTAGAGAGATTGGTAGGGAGGGGACGAATAATTTTAAGATTAAAGAAGAAGAGAGAGAGATAGTGGGTAGAGAGAGAAGAGGAAGAGATGTAGAGAGAGATCGAGAGAGGGGATGGAATGGGGGGAGGGGAATCCCATTTCAGGAAGAGAGAGAATGCGAGAGGGAAAGAGGGGAGGAAGAGTTGGGAATGGGATGTGACAGGTGTCACCTTACCCATGAAAAACCCACTAATAGTATATATATAGATAATAACAACTTGTCTGATATAGAGGCCAACAATAAAGAAGATTAAGACATGACTTTTTTATTCTAACTATTACAATAGTTCGTGAAATCAAGAGTAACATTTAATATACACAACAACAACAACAACAACAACAAAGCCTTTTCCCACAATTAAGTAGGGTCGGCTACATGGATTTTTCGCCTCCATTCAGATCTATCTTGGGTCAATCTCGGACTTATATCCAAAAAACTAAGTTCCCTTCGTATAGTCTCTTTCCAATACTTCTTGGGCCGTCCTCGCCCTCTCTTAGCCGGCTCAACATCCCAACACTCGCATCTCCTAACCGGTGCATCAGTTGACCTTCTTTGCAAATGACCAAACCATCTTAAGCGGTTTTCTCGCATCTTATCCTCGATCGGAGCTACACCAACTTTCTTTCTGATTGCATCATTCCGAATCCGATCTTTACGTGTATGTCCACACATCCATCTTAGCATTTTCATTTCTGCTACAGCCATTCTCTGCACATGTCCATGGTTCACATGCCAACATTCAAAACCATAAAGCATAGCAGGTCTCACGGCTGCTTTGTAAAACTTTCCTTTAATTTTTAAAGGAATTTTCTTATCACAGAGAACAACGGAGGCTCCTCTCCACTTTAGCCAGCCTGCATTTATTCTATTAGTAATATCTCCATCAATTTCCCCAACGTGTTGCAAAATAGATCCCAGATACCTAAAAGAATCTCTCTTCTGAATGTTATCGTCACCAATCTTCACCTCGATTCCTTCACCATTGCTTCCATCAAAGGTGCATTCCATATATTCCGTCTTAGCCCTACTTATACAAAAACCTTTAGTCTCCAACGCATATCTCCAAACCTCAAGCTTCTCATTTACTCCATCTCTAGTCTCATCAATAAGCACAATATCATCAGCAAATAACATATACCAAGGTAACTCATCCTGAATGTGACTTGTCAACTCGTCCATAATCAAAGTAAAAAGAAATGGACTCAAAGTTGAACCTTGATGTAAATCAATGTTGATATCAAAATAGTCAGTCTTCCCCGTCAGGGTCCTTACACAAGATAAAGCCCTATCATACATGTCCTTTATGAGATTAATGTATAGGACATTTACTTGTCTCTTTTCCAAAACTCTCCACAGTATCTCTCGTGGGACGGAATCATAAGCCTTCTCCAAATCAATAAAGATCATATGGAGATTCTTCCTTTTAGCTCTATAAATCTCCATTATTCTCCTCAGTAAATGGATGGCTTCAATAGTTGAGCGACTTGGCATGAATCCGAATTGATTTTCTTTTACTTGGGAAACTTTCCTCAACCTTCTTTCGATCACACGTTCCCAAATTTTCATAGTGTGACTCATCAGCTTGATACCTCTGTAATTTGAACAATTTTGAATGTCTCCTTTGTTCTTATAAAGAGGCACCACGATACTCCTCCTCCAATCCTCAGGCATTTTCTTGCTTCGCCAAATAACATTGAATAGATTCGTAAGCCAAGTTAAACCACGCTCACCTAAAACTTTCCATACTTCTACAAGGATGTCATCCGGTCTAACACCTTTCCCAGGTCTCATAACTTTCAAAGCCTCCACTACTTCTTTTCTTTGTATTCGTCTATAGCATGCACGATTCAAGTAACTTTCACTACTAGCTAGATCACCCAAAGTGATCTCTCTATTTCCTTCTCCAATGAAAAGTTTATGGAAGTACTGCTCCCATCTAGTCTCCATATCCTTCTGAGTAACAAGCACGTGACCTTCCTCGTCCTTAATGCATCTCACTTGAGAAAGGTCTTTGGTCTTTCTTTCTCTTGCTTTGGCCAACCTGAATATATCCTTCTGTCCCTCCTCAGAGTTGAGATTTTTATACAAAACCTCATAAGCTTTTGACTTAGCTTCGCTTACAGCCTTCTTTGCTTCCTTCTTTGCTATTTTATAGTCTATGACAGTTTCCTCTGTTCTATCCTTAGACATAGCTTTAAAGCAAGCTCTTTTAATTTTTAGCTTCTCTTGCACCCCTTCACTCCACCACCAAGCCTCCTTTTGACCCGGAGCTCCTCCTTTTGACTCGCCTAGCATCTCTTTGGCTACCTTTCGGATACAAGATGCTACTGCCTCCCACATCTCGTTTGCACTACCGCTACAATCCCAAGATAAGTCTTCTAAAACCTTCTCCCTGAAGCTTGATTGCTTCAACAGAAGATTCCACCACCTAGTTTTAGTGATCTTAGGAACCTTCCTTTTTCTTTACCAGCCCTTTTATTTGTAAATCAGTAACATTTAATATACAACAGAGAAAAATAATGAAAAGCACATCATGTGTTACAATTACAAATAAATGAACTCACTGTCAAATATTTAACCTCTCCTGAAAAGAAGAAAAGGAAAAAGAGATAAAAGAAACAAGAGAAAAATACCTATAAGAAAAGAACTTCTATAGCCATATAGGGCAACTTGGAAGTAGAGGGTTGATCGTGTGAGAGTTAAAAACTGTGATAGCATGAGAGTAATGATTTTGTACCACTAGATTGTGTCATCTCTCTCCTAGTTGATTGGAGGAGGAGAGGGATGAAAAGAATCTAGTGGTCTGAATTCACTGCTCTCATGCTCTCACAGTTTTTGACTCTCACAAGTTCATCCCTCCTTGGAAAGTAACTTCAATGAGAGCATGTTCAGTTGTGTCTCACGTCGAATAAGACGTAGGCAAGTAAGTCTATAGTCAAAGTCTCAGATGCATGTGATCAACTTTTAGAAGATTGTTTGAAACTAAAGAATAAGAATAAATAGTTAAGAAAAGATAATGAAAGATTTGCTAATAAGATATTGTACTTTTTAAGCATTATATATATAGAGAGAGGGATGATTATGTGAAAGCTAAAATCTGTGAGAGCATGAGAGGACTGATTCTGGACCACTAGATTCGGTCATCTCTCTCCTCATTGATTGCAGGAGGAGAGAGAAGAACATTATCTAGTGGTCGAGATTCACTGCTCTCATGCTCTCACAGATTTTGGTTCTCACAGGATCACTCCTCTATATATGTATGTATATGTATATACAGAGAGGGTTGATCCTGTGAGAGCCAAATCCTGTGAGAGCATGAGAGTAGTGAATATAGACCACTAGATTATGCTCTTCTCTCTCCTCCTGCAATTAATCAAGAGAGAGATGACATAATCTAATGGTCCGGAATCTCTGCTCTCATGTTCTTACAACATCAACCTTTCTCTCTCTCTCTTTATATATATATATATATATAGAGGGGGGGGGGTGATCCTATGAGAGCAAAAACCTGTGAGATCATAATAACATTGAATCTGGACCACTAGATTTTGCTCTTCTATCTCCTCCTGCAATCAATGAAGAGAGGGATGACATAATTTAAAGTCTTATAATAATTGCTCTCATGCTCTCACAGATTTTGGCTCTCACAGGATCATCCATATATATATATATATATGAGTGCTTTAGTGAGAGCCAAAAACTGTGAGAGCATGATAGCTGTGAATCTGGACCACTAGATTCAGTTCTTCTCTCTCCTCCTGCAATCAATCAGGAGAGAGATGATAGAATATAGTAGTCTAGAATCATTGCTCTCATGCTCTCACAGTTTTTAGCTCTCACATGATCAACCCTATATATGTGGGTTCAATGGAGTTGCCCCCATCCTATTTTCAGCATTTTGTTTATTTATTTTTGCAAAATAAAATCATATATATTCATTTATATATCTCTCCAATATGTCATTCGAATTTCGTCAGAAACGGAGACTCCTATACCCTCCATCTAGAACAGGTGGATCACAACAATGTTTAGACCGTTAAAATTACCTGCTGTAGATGGTGGGCGTAGGAGTCTCTGTTTTTGATGAAATTCGAATGACATATTGAATGGATACATAGACAAATATACATGATTTTATTTGCAAAAAAATAAAAAAATTGCGAAAAAATGGCGTGAGGGCAACTCCATTTTTTCCTATATACACGAAGGAGATACACTAGAATAAATACTTGGTATAAATAAAAAGTTAAATGAACTGGAGAAAGAAATTGATTATGATATTGAACACAACTTGTGACAACCCAAACAGAGTTTCGCATTGAAGACTTGGAAAATGTAGAAGTGGGTTAGGAGTGATAGGGGATACCAGCCGATTGGTAGAAATCACATGTGGTATGTCAATCTGCAAAAGACAATTATAATCGAGCAAAACTTAAAAAAAAAAGACATTTAGCCCATCAGGGCTAACCATCCAATACAACTATCGAATTCAAAAGTTAATTAAATCCCAAGAGATCACCGTCGAATGTTCTATCACTTTCATGGTCCCAAATATCATAAAGATCGGCTTCCCAGACAACATAAGAATATTTTAAAATACCATGGTAATCCAGAGATTGCAGTACCATCAACGAGTGACATTCAGCTTATCTACAAATATTTAGTCGCGCAAGCAAACCCATTGAACATAAGGATGTTGCTTGACCAGTGTATAGAGTTGGACCAAATAAGGACATGGTTTAGAATATGTATACAAGGAAGAAGGTCTCCCTCCATATAGAAAACCCAAGCTTTTATTCTTTATTTACCATGTACCAACTCCTTGACACTCCTAGTGGAGGTTGAGAATGACCAATCACGTTCGTCTCGTGAGTTAGAGAGAGCCGCTTCTCTCCCTATGATGTATACCTCACAAGATATTGCTTGGGGAATTTATGCATTTCATGATTTTGTGTATTTTTCCTTTGTGATCTTTTCCTAGTAACGGGTGACAACCCCTCCACACATCAAAGCGGTTCTCACCAGTCCACTCGGCTCATTCTATGAGAATTACATTCCATGTATGAGTGCCTATGATGATCCATTATGTAATAAAAGTTACTGCAAATCATTCCTTAATATGAAATGAAGAATATAGTTTGCATAATAGGTCTCTTTGTACAATCTGGGTTATGTACCATGTTCATCTTGATATCATACAAATGTTGATCCAAATGTTGGAAAATAGAGGTTGGTGCAGGGTTGAATATCTAAATGGTTGGATTGAGGACTCATCAACATCGTCAAGTGATTATTGAGAAAGGATGTCCAACCTCATAAGGAGATGGAAATCCTCACTCAAAAGGCTGGCATCTGATCAACTTCTCGATGTAGGTCCTCTGCATAGGCAAGGAGATTCGAAGTTTTGGATGAGTTAGGTTAAAGAGTTTACTTAGTGAGATCGAGATAGCCAAGACATATATCGTATGCGGTCACGATACATGCGCACATCCTCTGGTCAGAACTTTATTATTATATATTTGAGTACGTACATTTGGCGAACAATTAGGTTGATGACCTAATCGAGGTGTATACACCGACACGCTAGTGTGCATATTATGGCATATGAGTAATAGGATCTCTTAAATGGATCATACATATTCATTGTCGAATCGAAAGAGATGAGCTCAATCATGAGATATTAGGATGAACCAAATTCCAACGTTGTTCGTCTTGTTTGGGAAATGAGGCAATATTCTAAGGTATCATATATGCTTTTGGAAAGCATATGATTGATACCAACTTCCAATGATTAAATGAGAAATGTACTGATAAAACTATGAAGGAGACACCCCAAAATGGGATTCGAACTCCAGGTTTAATATACAATTTATTATGCTAGATGTACGCGTATTGGAAATACTCGAGGGTGATGTAATCTTAATCGATTGCACACTATGATGCTTCCATTCCAAGGGAGTGTTGAAACATGTTTGGATTTTAGTGAATTCGCTCAGTGGACTAGTTATCCAATTTTAGTCCAAAGGTGTTGGAAATTGATCTGAATTGGATTCAGATACAATGAAAATATGGGGTACAATGTCTAACATTATTAGACATCTCTAAGTGGTCCTCTAGGTATGGATGTGAGATTTGATCGCATTATCCAAGTCACTATACATGGTATATATGATTACACTTACATTATCTCCAAGTATCTGCAGAGAAGGCCCATTATCTATGAAAGAGTTTATGGATTGTTCCTAAAGAGACAAATCTGAATCTTGAGAAAAGAAGAATTTAATATGATTATATATGATTTAATTATCATGAATAACATTATCATGGATAATGTTATCTATAGAATTCCAAGAATAATGTGGATAAGATTAACATTATCATGGGCATATGTACAGAGGCATCTAAGCTAATTATATTGAATTTAATTATCTTGGATAAGATTAATGTGGACAGTACTATCAACCATAATCTAGGATAATTTGGATGAGGTCCATATAATCATATTGAGACGTAATTGTGATATGATTCAAAATTAAATGTAAATGTGAACTGGATTCACATCGCATAAAATAAATGTAAATGTGATTTAAATTTGATTTCGGACTAGTGAATATGAGTCATATTTTTCATTCGCTAATTTGTAATTGTTATACGCTATTAAATCTCAAATCAAGTAAACATATAAAAAATTGGTGATAATAAAGATTACAACCAACTTATTGAAATAAAAACAACATGGAAAAGGAGACTAATCCTAAAGGGGTGGACGTCCAAGGCTGGGGCTACCATGGACGTCCACCCCATAAGGATTAAGCCTCCCTTTTCCCTTTTCTTTTTAATTAAATATTTCACTATTAATTATTTGGAAATTTAATTGGATATAGTAAATTGCTAATTTATTAATAATCTTAATCATTATCATATCAGAGGTTTGTTAACACCTTTAATCTTAGCCATTGGTTGGACTGTCTTGATTCAATCCCAATGATCCAAATTAAAATAAAAGGAGAGGCAACTACAACCTTCCTTTCATTATTGAAAATACACACAATTGTAAATCATCATGTCTCTGCCTCTCTATGTTTCTCCCTTTACACGCCACACTTTCCCTCTCCATGTAGTCTTCCTCCTGCCCCGGGGATGATGACATACACGTCCACACCATCCCCTCGTGACCAGGCCTGTTGTTATGTTGCCGGATTGGTTATACCGATCCCATGTGGAGAATCTACCTCTTTGGTGCTTCATGCAATAAAAGAATGAAGAGGATTTTGTATGACGAAATTAGGAGCGGGGTGATGAATCCCTGATCATCACTCTTTATTCTTATATTTTAGCTATTTATCTTGGCAAAAAATCATGTAAATAGATGTAAATACAATAAGTTAGCGTTATGCATGCATGTGTTAATATTATATAATTAGCATGTATTTGTGCAAAAATAAAAGAATAAAGAAAAAGAAAAAGGAAGGAGGTATTTAGAATAAAGACCTGAACCCCAAGGGCCAAGCATTGGTCTGATCGCCAAATAAAATATGTAGAGAGAGATAGGGCCCACTCTATATTATACATATCATTTGTATAAATAAATAAATAAATTATTTTTGACAAAATAAAAATAAAATATCCTTTTTACCTCATTGTATATATTCCTAAAAATAAAACAAAAATCAGAATAATGAAATAAAAATAAAAATAAAATCCTCTCTCCCTTGTATAAAATACATGTATATGTGATTCCTTCTCTATTTATCACATACATGTAAATAATTAATAAAAAAAGAAAAATTATTTTGTACTCTAAAAATTAGGCCATAAATAAATAAAATATAAAATTAGGGTATTTTTGTAAAAATAATAAATTAAAAATAATTGTACAAAATACATAGGTATATTATACCTGTATATAATACATTATACTGTATATAGATTAATTTATTTTCAAAAAAATAAATAAAAATCACAGAAAAATAGTTTAAAAAATAACAAATATTTTTTATTTTATATACCTTTTGATTTAAAATCATTTACTATTTTTAATTTAATTTATAAGTATTTTGTATATTCCTCTTTTCTGATTGGTCCACGTCAGATTGTTGACCCGAGTCAACCCCCTCTTCCAAGGCTTGACCCGACCCGATCTCTCCGTCGGACCCTTTTCTCTGAATTTTCCCCGGCGGATCACGCAACCCCTCGCCCCGATTTTTCTCCCGTGGACCCTCCTAGGATCCAGGACCCTCGCAGATCCCTAGGAAGGCACAGATCTCCCTCGGTTCGCGTGCCCTTGCCCGATTCCTCCAGCCTCCTGAGAACGCTATAAAGTTTCTCATCCGCCTCCAAGGAGAGGCAGCTCGTTCCTCACCCCCTTCTCGAACCCTAGCCACCTCCAGCTGAGTGACAACTGCTCGGAGCTTCGCTCGGCGCTCGATTTGGTGCAGCGGAGGCGACGCTCAACCACCGTGGCTGGACCTCCGCCGCGAGTAGCCTCCCCTGACTTCCGCATCGAGGTCGAGCATCATCCCAACGTTCATCCTCGCCTGGATCTCAGGAGCACATCCCGACCTTCAGGTATCCCTTTTATCCTTCACATTTTCCCATTCGATCTGATCTTTCCATTTAGCATTGCCGCGTGTTCACTTGCTCCAATCGGCCGGTCGGATCCCTGTTATCCACTTGCAGACGCTTCGATAGACCCACACACTCTCCCCCCATCTCACTACGCAGTCTAATCATCCTTAGCTTCGACCCTCCGGTCAAGATTAGGGCCTAGATCTCCCCTACTGCCTTCGCCGAAGATCGATCATCGCCCCCCTGCGCTTCTTTGGTTTTGAGCTCTAATAACCGGACCGGAGCACACCCCCGAGTCCCATCTTCCCCTTGCAGGTGATAGCACACGCTGAGGACCCCTGATTCCATCCATCAGTGGTTCGCCGGAGCAGCTCCAGGCCCCTTCATCGCCACGCTCATCCGGCCGGTGGCTCCTCCATCGGACCCGCTCAGTCGACGCGGAAGCCTCCCACGATCACGCCAGTGCCTTTCGCTCGATCATCGGGGCTGAGGATCCTCTCCTTGGCACTGGTGAAATTCACCCTAGCAATGTTCTTCCAGACGTGCTCCGCACCGTTGGATCGGTCGGCCCTCTCCAGATCGAATCCATGTCGCCGACACCATAGACTTTTCAGATCGTTGGATGTCAGATTGGCATATCTACGTCCCACGTCCCCGACCAGTTCTGGAGTGTCAGATCTGACACCTGCAGTAGATCAGAGCTGCATATTCGTGCCTCCACCAGCGACCTCCACGTGTCCTCACGCACCTCTCACGTGCTGCAAGGGTATATTACTCTTTTTACCCTACAATTTTTATGCTTTATGTTTTAGGCTGTAAATAAAGGTTGTAGTTGGAACTATTTGCCCTTCATTTACGTTTTAGTCCTCCCTCTGGAGACACGTGCTGGATCACGTGAACTGTGGTGTTTTTGCATGTTTAGCCCTGAATATTTTTTTGTTAATGTTTGAATGAGAAGTTTTCTGAATTTGCACTTATGCCCCTGTGAACGTTGTATTACACATGTGCTTGAATTTATTGGATATTTTACAGAGGAGACACCCTTGTACTTTTTGTGCGTGTTATGATTTAGTCCTGAAACTTAAACTATTTGCATTTAGGTCCCTACAACATGTGTGCTTGGTTTTTAATTAAATAAATATCAAATCTACTCCAAAAATTCTCAAAAAATTAACAGTAGCTTTTGCTAATGTGGAATATTTTTGGTAAATTTTGTGACGCAATTTGATTTTGTTTGCTATTTTCTAAAAATCAAAAACCTTAAAGTTGAGTCTGTCTAATTTAGAAAATCCATTAAAATACAAAAATACTCTTAAAAATTCTACAAAAATTTCCGAGTGCTTATTTTAATTTGTTTTAATATTTATAGCATTTTTGTTTTATTATCTTTTATAAAACTCCTAAAAATCATAAAAGACCTAAAATCTCATAAAAATCATTAAAAAATCTATAAAAATAAAAAAATGTTTTTTCAATTTCTGTGGTTATCTCTTTTTTTCTATTTTCACATAAAATTGCAACTAGGAGTTTAGAGGCACTTAGATATTTAAAGTTGCCTTTTTATCCAGGTTGTACATTGTTTGCATATTTTGCCTTTCTCTTATTTTTAGAAAATTATATAAAAATTTACAAAATACCATAAAATACCAAAAATACTTGCATATTTTAAAAATATAAAATAGTTTTATTTGAATTTTTGAGCCTTTTTAGCCTTACCAAAAATTATTGTAGAGTGATTTATTTTATTTCCTTATTCATTTTCTTATTAGAAAATATAAAAAAATCGTAAATTAAAAACCACCAAAAATATGTCTTTTCATTTCTGATTTCTCGACTACTTCGTAGGATTAGCCCATGCTTCTTGTGTTCGGCCATGGTGGCTATACCAGGTTAAATAAATAGCGAGACCGCTTATTTTGATTTTTATGCTTGATTACTTCCATTGGTGGTCTGTAGTTTTCTTGTTGAGTTCTGCTTCGCCGATTGGGATCGCAACGACCTTGATCTGTTTCTGATACTTATCCCTGGTTGGCTGAGCGCTCATCAAAATGGCGCTGTTGTCGGGAAGCACGGCTTAGTAGTCAATTTTCAGTTTTCTTTATTTTCATTTTTTTATTTTTATTTTTCTTCATTTGCTTGCTTTTTATTTTCATTCTTCTTTCTTTATTTGTTTTAATCTATATTTGATATAACTATTTTTCTGTCCTGCCTTGTTTCACTTTTTGTGCGAGGAACCGCCCAAGGGACGCTTTGGTGGAGAGCCATACTCGGAGGGAAGCAGGAGCAGAGCAGGAGCAGTTATAGCTGATAGAGTAAATTAGAGTAGCTTTTAGAATGTTTGATTGTTATTATTGTAATAATACACGGACCTTGGAATGTCTTGGACGCTTGGCTTATCGGGGTTTGTTTCACCGAGCACCGGTGTGCTCGGGGAACCTCACCATGGTTTTCGTCAGTTTTGTTTTCTCGACTTTTCTTTTATTTTTGATTCTCGAAGAATTTGGCCCTTAGACTTAGGAATTTCTCTGATTGTGATGTAAGGCCCAACCCCTAATTATCTGCATGCACCTATAGATCGTAATTGGACTTAATTAATTAAATCACAATTAAAAAGTTAACTTGGTTACTTGAGAGGTCAAGTGTCGCTAGAGGTCGTATACAACGCGTACAGGATTCATTGTGGCGGACACCGATCGGCATCAGAGACCGGACTCCGACCTCTCTCTTTGACCAGTTAGCTACTGTTCTTCGCGTATAGAAATTGCCCATCTAAGGTCGTTTTCTTCTTGCATTATATAAGTAGTTTTATTTCTGTCTTTTATTTATGCGCGGATCACCCTGCATGTAGAGTGCTAGCGACAGGTACGCATTTCTGACTTTGCATGTATCATCGTGTTTAACCGCGCATCGGCTTTTTCGACTTCTCCCCCCGTTTTTTGACTTTGAATAACTAGGAGATAAAAAAAATCGTTAGATATTTGTATGTTTATTGAAAAAACATAAAAAGCGAAAATCATAAAATGGGGATTGTTAAACACACTTGATCCTAAAGACACCTGACTAAAAACTCTGTCTTGGGAGGGTGATTCCCTCATTGTTTGGTTTGCCTGCGCGAGAGAGTGACCTGCACACTAGACTAGAGCCATACCTGAACTTTCATCAGACTACTGGTCTTGGGGTTAGTCGTTATCTAGTGAGGATCGCTCCGATCTCTGGTAAAGTGGGCTACGATATCCTTAACAGAGCGAGTTAATCGGGTAGCCGGTAAACGGTCCGCAACTTGTACTGGCTGGGAAAGATCTAGCTTTGGGATTGGGCCAGTCTCCTAAAAGCATCAGGTTCCTACCAGCTCACTTAATTGCTCTTCTAGACTGAATTATCACCTAAATAAAAGCGATAAGATAAAAGACCGAACCTTTACGGTCATCAGCTCTCAGTGTTGAGTAGCTGAATTGGGGGTTTGTTTTCTGATCTTGTTTGTTTCCAGATCCCATCCGCCTTCCTCTCCAGATCACGACGATGGGCCAGAGGTCCCTTAGGCAGCCCTTGGTTGCACCGCTTTCGAGCACTCCGCCCCATTCATCTAGGTTGGTTCGTGATAGCCTAGACCCGCTCTCTGAAGCCAAGCCTGACTCCGCTATGTTCCTCCTCGATCATCCTTCTTCCAGTCCCGAGGTGCCTGAGCAGAGATCGGAGCAGATATTTGTCCATTTGACGGCACCCGAGTTCGGGTCTTTTGCCTTTGTAGAGACCCAGAGATGGCCAGCAGCAAGAAGTGCACCGAAGGACCAGCCCAGACCACCACGTATGTTCTAGATCAGGACGCCATCAACAACACCCTGTTAGCTTCCTTGGAGATGATGCAGCGACAGATCAGAGACCAGGAGGCTTTCATGGCTGATATACGCAGAGAGATGGCTCAGATGAGAGCTGGCTGCAGAGAGCCGAACCGACCAGACGGTGGAGAGATACCAGAGTTCGGAGGAGGAGATAGACCACATCCAGATGAGCCACAAGAGCCAGTCCGACCAGCCCACTCGATGAGAGAGTTGCACAACCCTGGTGCAACTCTGACACACCATTGGATTCAACTTCCGGTGATCCTGGGATATTTCAAGCTCCCTCCTCAAACAATTCAGTTGTTGCACAGATTTCACGGGCTAGACACCGAGGAGCTGCATCTGCATCTCCAGGAGTTTGAGATGATCTGCAATACGATCCACGACAGATACATGGATAAGGATACCATCAAGATGATGGCCTTTCCATTCTCCCTTGTTGAAAGAGCATCCTACTAGCTGAAGCATTTGGGTAGATACATCACTTCGTGGGAACTGCTTCAGAATGAGTACTTGAACAAGTACTATCCACTCGGCCGAACGAACGCAGCTCGAGCCCTCATCAACAACTTCTCAATGCTTCCCAACGAGCTATTCCACTAGGCATGGGACCGCTTCAGAGAGCTCATTAACCGATGTCCACACCATGATATATCCAAGCCAAACCTATTGCAGAGTTTCTTTTGCGGGCTGACACCGGAGCTGTAGAGGCTCATGAACGCTTCTTGTGGGGGATCCTATTTTGTCAAAGATGAGGATCAGGTCTGGGCCATATATAAGGAGATGGCCGAGAACTACACCGTCATGTTCCAGACCCGTCTCTACACTCAGAGGAAGCCCTCACCCCAGGTTGTGTCCTATCAGAGGATAGCACGGGTCGATGCAGGTCCTTCCACATCTTCAGCAACTGCATCACAGGCAGAGTCGTCGACCGCTGATATGGGCATCATCAGTGAGAAGCTGGACCACATCGAGATTATAGAGAAGAAATAGTGCCAGGGCATGTCACATATTAATCAGATGGCACAGACTTTGAGTGACCTGAAGACCTAGATCATGTGTCTTCAAGAGACACAGATGGCTTCTCATCCCCGTCTCAAGTCACCGGCTGACCCCAGCAGCAGCAGCAGCAGCTCGACCCATCCCTTCGCCCATTACGAACAGGTCCACCATATTCAGGCGGAGCCGTTTCATCGGCCGCAACACCAGCACATTCAGCCACCACCATCTCAAGACACTCAGATGGTGGTGTATCAGCAGGAGTAGCCCCTGGCAGTCCTTCCTCTACCCCTTTTGAGCAGGAGCCATTAATGGAAGTCAATTGGATTTGGTACGACCGACAACAGCCTGGAACTCGTCGAGATTATCCTGGATTCCGATGGTCGACCGGAGGTACCTCATCCCAGCAACAGCCTCCAGTTCATGGTGGACAGTACAACCAATCCTAGCAACAATAGCCCCAGTTCTCACACCAGCCACAACAACAACATCATTACCAGCAAGTTCCCCGTCCCTACCAACAGGGGCAACCGTGGTGGCAGCACCAGCAACAGCCTCAACAGTACTCCCAGTATCCCCTCATCCTTCCCAGCAGCAACCTCGCTTCCAGAGAGGCAACCCGTCCGGTTCTCATGGGCCGGCCTATGAGAACCCAACACTCGATGACCTAGCCTGCCTTCTTTCCGATCAGTATGCTACATTCAGACGGGAGACAGACGAGTTCCGCCAGGAGATGAGGGAGATCATCAAGGGCAAGGCTGCCATACCCGCTCAGATCGAGCCAAACCTGAACAACCTAAAGAGAAAGTCTGAGCATGTACAATTTAAAGAGGTTACCACTCCTAGTGACTCAATAGGTGATATTGCTTCATATACATTTGATGTTGAATTTGTTACACTTAGGAGCGGTAGGATGCCAGCTGGCGGTGCCTCGTCTGAGCGACGACACCACGAGGATGCAGGAGCGCTAGACAAGGAGGATAGTGGTGCTGATGCTGCTCATGAGGATGATGATGACGGTGGTACTGATGCCACCAAGGATGTTCATCCAGCCGACGGTACTGAGACCATCGCGACTCCAGTTGTAGAGGGTGGTGCTTATGCCACCATATATACAGATGTTGAGCCAGAGAGCGATACTGATGCCACAGTTCGTGATGCCGTGGGTGGTACTGAGGCCACCCCTTCTATTCCAGTTATATTTTCTTTCAATTCTGTACTATAGAAAACACCAAAAAATTAATAAAGGAAAGGATTATTCATCTTCAAATTCATATGTGATGCATGGTGATACTTGTATGGATTCTGTTCCTTCTTAGCAGCAGGGACCCATTCCTAGCCCTCTATCCGAGGAGGGCCCAGCCATCCCCTTCCCTCAAGCACTCTGCTTGGAAAAGGGGAGTAAAAAAGAAAATAAAAAAAAGAACCAGCAGATAGAGTTCAACCAGCATATGATCGACCAATTTCAGATTCAACTGACTCTACAAGAGGGACTTGAGCACATCCCCCTCTTCCAGAGGAACCTGAGAGAGAAGACCACCATTCGCAGGAAGAAGAGGAACCGTCATGCAGAGATCCATGCACTCACTCGTGCCACCTGCTTCCCCATCGAGAACCGTCTGCCATCCAAGAGGCCAGATGCAAGAGTTCCCTATGTCAGATGCCATATCCATTAGCAGAGATTTGATCGGACTCTATTAGACAGTGGCTCTTCCATCAACCTCCTTCTGGCAGTCTTACTTGACCGATTCGAGTTCGGAACTCTTCAACAGAGAAGGACAATCCTTCAGTTTGTTGATAGATCTGTCAAGAGACCGAAGGGGTTGTTGAAGGATGTGGTCATCACAATTCATGGCATGAAATTCCCCGTGGAATTCGTGGTGTTCGACATAGAGATCCCTGAGTCTGTGACTGATACCCCCATCATTCTAGGATGTCCATTCTTGGCCACAACCAAGGCGGTGTCCGGCCATGATAGCGGGAAGGTATAGTTTCGCGTTGAGGGTGAGAGTATACAAATAGAGACGATTGAAGAGACTAGAGCATGAGATTCAGCTTGCTCAGAGCAGCACAACGATTCAGAGCAGATGACAGAGACAGAGCGAGACGTCCACCAGGAGTGCGACTTTGTGATCACTGATGATGAAGCTGCTTGGTCTGATCCTGTTTCACGAACCATCCTCTCACATTCAGATACTGCAAATTCACAGATCCCAACTAGGAGAGCTTGGAGAGCACACTCTTGGCAGAGGACACATCTGAGGCTGCAGACCGTGTTCAGGATAGCGAGGCAGTGTATATTTCGTGTGATTCAGATTTAGATCCCTCAGAGTCAGGCATAGATTGGGTCGAATTTCATGAGTTGATAATGTGTCTGATTCCTACAATACCAACAACTAGGGTGGAGACTGAGCCGACACAGATGATAGATACACCAGCAGAGCAATCTACACCAGTTTTTCATGATTAGCGAGGGTTCTCCCACACAAATTTGGTCGCATTCACTCAGACATTTCAGAGGCCATATTTGTCCACTCCAAGTTGTCCAGAACTGAAGTCCTTGCCGCAGTCGTTGAATTATAGGTTCCATGCAGGCGAGCATGAGATGCACCCAGTCATTATCTCAGCAGATTTGACTGGAGAGCAAGAATCTCGTTTGATGGAGGTTCTTGAAAAGAACCACAAGGTGATAGGATGGAGTGTAGTTGATCTCCAGGGGATAAGTTCGGCCCTGTGCTCCCACCATATCTATCTCGAAGAGGACACCAAGCCATCGCATGAGTTCCAGCGACGGTTGAATCTGAATCTTCGAGAGGTTGTCATGAAGGAGATTTCGAAATGGTGGAGCGCTGATTTTATCTACCCCATCTCTGACTCCAATGGGTTAGTTCATTACATGTGGTGCCCAAGAAGACAGGCTTCACTACAATTGTGAGTGAGTCTGGAGAGGAGATAGCTACCCGGGTACCCACTTCTTGGAGGGTCTGTGCGGACTACAGACGATTGAACCAGGCCACCAAGAAGGATCATTTCCCGCTGTCTTTTATTGATCCGATTATAGAGAGGCTAGCTGGGAAGAGTCATTACTGCTTTCTTGACGGGTACTCCGGCTACAACCAGGTGGCCATTGCGCCTGAAGAACAGGACAAAACGACATTCACCTGTCCGTTTGGGACATATGCTTTCAGATAGATGCCCTTTGGTCTATGTAACACCCTGGCAACATTCCAAAGGTGCATATTGTCCATCTTCTCGGACATGGTGGGTGATTGCTTAGAGGTCTTCATGGATGACTTTTCGATCTATGGCGATGGGTTTGATGCTTGTCTTGACTGCCTAGACCACGTCCTGCAGCGATGCATCGAAGTTCATCTTATTTTATCCTGGGAGAAGAGTCACTTCATGGTGACTCAAGGGACGGTGCTTGGTCATATCATCTCCAACAGGGCCATGGAGGTTGATCTGGCCAAGGTGGATATCATCAGGAAACTTAATCCACCGTCCAACCTACGATAATTATGGTCTTTTCTGAGGCATGTCGGTTTCTACCGACGATTCATTCATGATTTCAGTAGGATTGCCCGACTGTTGACTGATTTGCTGACCAAAGATACCGAGTTCATTGTAGATGATAAGTGTCTTGCATCATTTGAAACTCTCAAGAGTCTAGTTGTTGAGGCTCCTGTCCTTAAGCCGCCTGATTGGTCTCTCCCATTCGAGATCATGAAGGATGCCTCCGATTTTGCCGTAGGGGCCGTGCTGGGAGAGAGGAGGATGGAGTGCCTTTTGACATTCACTATGCTAACCATACATTGGATGTCGCGCAACAAAACTACACTGTCACAGAGAAGGAGATGCTAGCCGTAGTTTTTGCCTTGGACAAATTCAGGTCATATATCATTGGATCCAAAGTGACTATCTTTACTGATCATACCACCATCAGGTACCTCATGGCAAAGAAGGATGCCAAAGCAAGACTGATTAGATAGATCCTTCTACTCCAGGAGTTTGATATTGAGATTAAGGATAAACCTGGAGTCGGGAATGTGGTGGCAGATCATCTCTCCCGATTAGAGAATCTTGAGGAATTTGAGCAGACTGATACCATTTCTGAGTCCTTACCAGATGAGGCGATCCTTGCTATCGCCTCGCTCCCGTAGTACGCCGACATTGTGAACTATCTTGTTGCCAAGAAAGTTACACAAGGTTGGCCCAGGCAGTGACTTGAGACTTTCCTTACGAAGGCCAAGTTCTACCACTGGGAGGATCCCATCCTTTATTATGAAGGAGGGGATAGCGTCTGGCGACGGTGCATTCCTCGGGAGGAGCACCATAGCGTCCTCACATATTTCCACAAGCTCGAGGCAGGATGACATCACTCTGAGAGGAGAACAACACAGAAAGTGCTCCAATCCTGCCTATGGTGGCCTACTATCTTCAAGGATTCTGATGAATTTGTGAAGAGGTGTACTGACTATCAGAGGATGGGCACTTGTGGATAGCGTAATATGATGCCAATGCAGCCCATTCACTTCTGTGCGGTTTTTGACACATGAGGCATCGATTTCATGGATCCATTCCCTAAGAGTCGGGGATTCGAGTACATTTTTTTGGCTGTTGACTATGTGAGTTGTTCGGTTGAGGCCATTCTCGCCCGAACCGCAGATGCTAAAACTGTTTGCAAATTTTTGAGGAAGAATATCATTTCACGGTTCGGGATGCCTAGAGTTTTGATATCTGACGGGGGTCTCATTTCGTCAACAACAAGGTAAAGGCCCTTGATAGCAACTTCAACATAGACCATCAAGTTGCCACTCTATATCACCCTCAGACCAATGGTCTTGCTGAAGCATCGAACAAGGAGATCAAGACGGTATTGCAGAAGGTAGTCCGCCCAGACCAAAAGAATTGGTCACAACGTTTGGACCCGGTCTTGTGGGCATATCGGACTTCCTTCAAGACTCCTTTGGGTACATCTCCCTTCCTCTCATTTATGGCTAGCCCTACCATTTACCTGTTGATATTAGGCACAAGTCACTTTGGGTTGTCACATATATCTTATTGGATCCAGTGAGTATAGGTGATCAAAGAAAGGCAGAATTGGAGGCCCTGGAGGAGCTTAGAGATACAACCTTTTAAAAAAGCCTATAGTATAAGGAGCGAGTAAAGATATGGCATGATTCTCACATCAACCATAAGCAGTTTGAGCCAGATTAGAGAGTATGATTGTTTGATGCAAGGCTTAGATTATTTCCAGGGAAGTTGCAGAGTAAGTGGAAAGGACCATACCTGGTCCGAAAGGTGCATGACAACGGGAGTATCGACATATTTGAGATGTCATTTGAGTCCACATTTCGTGTTAATGGTCATCGGCTCAAACCATATCTAGATCATGAGCCGATGGTCGTTGACGTCGACCCGATTCACTTTGCATGATATGTGGTCTTTGACTCACATCAGTTGCGTCTCATGCGTGATTATCACTATCTTTCGCCTTGCATAGATCCAGATGTCCATATCATCTCATTCTTTAGTCCAACACCCCATCTGCATCTTGTGATTATGCTATACTTAGAGTGCACTTTATTCTAAGTATAGGGGGTGTTAGACTCTTGATTATTCTTTTGATTCTTTTTACCTCTGTTTTGTTGCCTATACTTAGGGATATTTTACCCTAAGTACAGGAGAGGTAGACCATGTATATTCTATCATTCGATCTTCCCTTTATTTACAATCTGCTATATTGCGGGTTACTTAATCCTAACTATAGGGGAAAACATCGAGCCCTCTTCATTCTATTCTTTGATTTTTCGTTGTATTATAGCATTCCTTTTCACTTCCATATAGTAAGCACGAGTTATGTCTTCTTATTCATCGCTCTTGATCCACTATGAGGACATCGTTCGAGCTAAGTATAGGGGGGTGTCGTATATATTACATATATACTTTAGCCATAACTCGTACTTTGTGTAAGTGAGTCAATAAATAAAATCGACTAAAATCCTTTATTAAAAAACTAGAAAAAATTTAAAAATTTTCTTGTACATAAAATTCTTTCTTGCACATACATAGCTATTTATAGAAATTATATTTGTATAAATGTTTGTAAAAATGTTTTGTTTGTAAAAAGATTGTAAATATTTTGGTATCAAGACTATGTATATAGTACAAAACTTTTGTAAAATGTTTGAAAAAGAAAAGTCTGCAAAACCCTTGTGTAAATATTTGTAAATAGTTTGCAAAACTTCCGCATCCTACATCCAAACATTTTTCAAAAATTTTGCACATTTTCAAAAAAAATGCATAAAAAACTTTTAGTACATATTCTTGTACAATTTTTCTAAATCAAAGATTGACGATGAAACTAACCTGGAATTAAATTGGAAAATGGAGCTTGGCTAAGACCTTAATCCATCTTATTATAAGAGGAACCTTATAGGACTTAGGGTTGAGACTCTTCAGGTCCATTGGTGACTTAATTCTTTGAGTCCACTAGGCTATGATCACATGTCATCTTGATGAGCCTAAGTAGAACACTTAACAACGCATACATGACTCTCACAGACAATGGCTTTGCTTGCACCAACACCTTACACATAGCTCTCTACGGATGAGTCGGTGAGGAGGTAGTTTCCTTTAGCTTGGGGTAGCATACGAGGGTAGTACTTCTAGGCAGAACCTCTCGTCTTCTTTTAGTGAAGGAAGTGCATCTCAACTTGGTCTGGAGGTGTTGAGGTCTAAAGACAGGAGTTGTGGGTTGCAATAATGCTTTAAAAGAGGGATAGTCTATTGTCTCAAGAGGAAAAAGTCCTTATGTATATATGCTGCACCATGTAGATATGTTGTACATACGCACATTAAAAATGTGCAAAAGAAAGAAAAACTCCAAAAAAGTGGTGGGTCTGATAGAAAATAAAATACCCACCGGAGTGTATATAGCCAAATAAAGCAAAGCTATGTTACCCATTCTCATCTCATGAAGCTTGCACCAGGGAGACTTATCTACACTGGTTGGGCTCCCATGGATACGTGACTACAATGGTCATGGTCCATTCTCTTCTTTCCCCCCTCCTCTTGAGTCGGTTGTACTTGAACTTAGAAGGGAATACACCGCTCCTCGAGGAAAGAGCTGGCAGATCGGGGCATTAGAGTTATCTTGTTGAGGGGGGCTGTTACCTTGCCATTTCTGAGGTGGGGAGCTACATAATACTTACACCGTACAAGAAAAGATTCATGGTCATTAGAGTTTGTGTATGTAGACTTGTTCTGATATGGATTATTGAGGAGTCTTGACCATATAATGGTGGAATTTAGAGGCTGTTGAGTTTTAAACCTAGGTCCAAATAAGGTTCCGACAAATTAATAATCCAACGGTCTGACTGAGCTCCATACTCCAACTTAATGAAGACAAGTTTAATAATCAGCCTTGATTCTCCTTCTTTTTCTTTTCTCTCTTTTTCACTTCTTTTTCAAATAAGTGTTTGCTAAGGGACTAACAAAGGTAAAGTATAGGGGGTAACGAATCCCTGATCATCACTCTTTATTCTTTTATTTTAGCTATTTATCTTGGCAAAGCATCATGTAAATAGATATAAATACAATAAGTTAGCATGTATTAATATTATATAATTAGCATGTATTTCTGCAAAAATAAAAGAATAAAGGAAAAGAAAAAGGAAGGAGGTATTTAGAATAAATACAGAATGACCCGAACCCCAAGAGAGGGCCAAGCATTGGCCTGATCGCCAAATAAAATATGTAGAGAGAGATATGACCCACTCTATATTGTACATATCAGTTGTATAAATAAATAAATTATTTTTGACAAAATTAAAATAAAATATCCTTTTTACCTCCTTGTATATATTCTTAAAAATAAAACAGAAATAAAATAATGAATAAAAATAAAAATAAAATCCACTCTCCCTTGTATAAAATACATGTATATGTGATTCCTTCTCTATTTATCACATACATGTAAATAAATAATAAAAATTATTTTTTACTTATAAAATCAGGCTGTAAATAAATAAAATATAATTTTGGGGTATTTGTGTAAAAATAACAAATTTAAAATAACGGTACAAAATACGTAAGTATATTATACATGTATATAATACACTATACTGTATATAGACTAATTTATTTTTCAAAAAAATAAATAAAAACCACAAAAAAGAAGTTTGAAAAATAACAAACATTTTTCATTTTATACACTTTTTAATTTAAAATCATTTACTATTTTTATTTAATTTGTAGGTATTTTGTATATTCCTCTTTTCTAATTGGTCCATGTCAGATTGTTGACCCGAGTCAACCCCTCTTCCAGGGTTTGACCCGACCTGATCTCTTCACCGGACCCTTTTCTCCGAATTTTCTCGGGCGGATCACGCAACCCCTCGCTCTGATTTTTCTCTCGTGGACCCTCCTAGCATCCAAGACCCTCGCAGATCCCTAGGAAGGCGCGGATCTCCCTCGGTTCGTGTTCCCTTGCCCGATTCCTCTAGCCTCCTGGGATCGGTATAAAGCTTCCCATCTGCCTCCCAGGAGAGACAACTCGTTCCTCACTCCCTTCTCGAACCCTAGCCACCTCCAGCTGAGTGACAGCTGCTCGGAGCTTCGCTCGGCGCTCGATTTAGTGCAGCAGAGGCGATGCTCAACCTTCGTGGCCAGACCTCCGCTGCGAGTAGCCTCCCCCGACTTCCGCATCGAGGTCGAGGCCATCACCCCAACGTTCATCCTTGTCTGGAGCTCAGGAGCACATCCTGACCTTAAGGTATCCCTTTTATCCTTCACATCTTCTTATACGATCTGATCTTTCCATTTAGCGTTGTCGTGTGTTCACTTGCTCCGACCGGTCAGTCGGAGCCCCGTTATCCACTTCCAGCCGCTTCGATAGACTCGCACGCTCTCCCCCCCATCTCACTCCATAACATGATCATCCTTAGCTTCGACCCTCCGGTCGAGATTAGGGCCTAGATCTCCCCTACCGCCTTCACCGGAGATCGATCATCGCCCCCTTCGCTTCTTTGGTTTTAAGCTCTAATAACCCGGACTGGAGCATAGCCCCGAGTCCCAGCTTCCCCTTGCAGGTGATAGAACGCGCTGAGGACCCCTGATTCCATCCATCAGAAGTTCGTCGGAGCAGCTCCATGCCCCCTTCTTCACTAGGCTCATCCGATTGATGGCTCCTCCATCGGACCTGCTTAGTCGACGCAGAAGCCTCCCACGATCACGCTAGTGCCTTCCGATCGATCATCTGTGCTGAGGATCCTCTCCTTGGCGTCGGTGAAGTTCACCCCAGCACTGTTCTTCGAGACGTGCTCTGCAATGTTGGATCGGCCGACCCTCTCTAGATCGAATCCACGCCGCCGACACCGCAGACTTTCAGACCGTTGGATGTCAGATCTGGCGCATCTGCGTCCCACATACCCGACCAGTTCTGGAGCATCAGATCTGACACCTGCAACAGATCAGAGCCGCACGTTTGCGCCTCCACCAGCGGCCTCTACGTGTCCTCATGCGCCTCTTACGTGCTGCAAGGGTATATTGCTCTTTTTACCCCACACTTTTTATGCTTTATGTTTTAGCCTGTAAATAAACGTTGTAGTTGGAACTATTTGCACCTTAGTCCCTAGAGTTTCTGGTATTTGCGTTTTAGTCCTCCCTATCCGGAGACACGTGTTGGATCACGTGAACTTTGGTGTTTTTGCATGTTTGACCTTGGATATTTTTATGTTAATATTTGAATGAGACGTTTTATGAATTTGCACTTATGCCCCTTATAAATGTTGTATTATGCATGTGCTTGAATTTATTGGAAATTTTACAAAGATACCCCTGGACATTTTGAGCGTGTTATGATTTAGTTCTGAAACTTAAACTATTTGCATTTAGGTCCCTTTAACCTGTGTGCTTGGTTTTTAATTAAATAAATATCAAATCTAGTCCAAAAATTACCAGTAGCTCCTGCTACTGTGTAATATTTTTGATAATTTTTGTGACACAATTTGATTTTGTTTACTATTTTCTAAAAATAAAAAACACTAAAAATTGAGTCTGTCTAATTTAGAAAATTTATAAAAAATACAAAAATACTCCTAAAAATTCTATAAAAATTTCTGAGTGCTTGTTTTGATTTGTTTTAATTTATGTAGCATTTTTATTTTATTATCTTTTATAAAACCCCTAAAAATCACAAAAGACCTAAAATCTCATAAAAATAATTAAAAATTCTATAAAAACAAAAAAATGTATTTTCAATTTCTATAGTTAGCTTTTTTTATCTATTTTCACACATAAAGTTGCACCATAAGTTTAGGGGCACTTTAGATATTTTAAAGTTATCTTTTTAACCAGGCTGTACACTATTTGCATATTTTGCCTTTCTTTTATTTTTAGAAAAGTATATAAAATTTTGAAAAATCCCATAAAATACCTAAAAACACTTGCATATTTAAAAAATATAAAAATAGTTTTATTTGGAATTTTTGAGCCTTTTTAGCCTTTATAAAAATTGTTGTAGAGTGATTTCTTTTATTTTCTTATTCATTTTCTTATTAGAAAATATAAAAAAATTGCAAATTAAAAACTACCAAAAATATGTCTTTTCATTTCTGATTTCTCGACTACTTCGTAGGCTTAACCCGTGCTCCTTATGTTCGACCCTGGTGGCTATACCAGGTTATATAAATAGCGAGGCCGCTTATTTTGATTTTTGTGCTTGATTGCTTTCATTGGTGGTCTATAGTTTTCTTGTCGAGTTCTGCTTCACTGATTGGTCACAATGACCTTGATCCGTTTCTGATACTTAACCCTGGTTGGTTGAGCGCTCTTTATAGGGACATGAATAATGTCTCATTGGATTGCGAGAGGTAGGCGGTTCATCCCTAGGCATGCAAGTCTTGTTTCTATTGGATCAAACTTGAGATATGAGATCTCTTACTTTAGATATTTAAAGATCACGATCACGCTTCAGAGTTATGGGATCTTCATGGAATGGATTGGGAATAGTTCCTAATACATGTGGTTCCAACAAAGAAAATTTTATTCAGTTGCTACTGCGATTCATATAGCGAGTCGGTTTTAATCAGATACGATCTATTCCACATGTTTCCTTGATGGGTGAGGCCTAATCGTCTCCCTTCACCTCCCGTCGTCATACAAGTTGAATGTCAAGTCTTTATCATTTGATCCATTATTATTTTCAGCCACGAGGCTTAGGATGGAAGGAGGAGGGAAAGAAATGCCAACTAAAGAGAACATAAATTCCTCAACAAGCCCTACGAAGGTCTAACGCCACCAAGATACCATTATATTTCCTGAAAATCTACCAACTCAAATGCAACTTATAGACTTTCAATTTGGAACATTAATCACCTCCTCCGTTAATCCCAAAGGAAGAAACATAAAGTCAAGTTGAAGAAGAGGAAGGACTAATAAATAAAAAAGAAGCAATAATGATCAACAATGTCTTTGACCTGCTCATGATCATGATAATGAAGGATCCTGGAGAAAAAAGGTATATTGATCTCTTCTAGTGAATATGCATAAACTAATTATTAAGGTGGTCGAGGTTAAGGCTTGAGAAATCCAAGGAGTTATTACATTTGATCCTAGGATGACTACGAAGGATATGTGAAGATCCTTAAGCGCATCACGGATGCATGAAGATCGCATCATATGTGATCGGAGCGAGTAGTTGCACTAGTAGCTCAGTGCAGCGAATTTTAAAAAATAAATGAGTTAAGGATTGCCTCTTGAAGCGTGGTTGTGATTATAGTTTCTAACGTAAGAGACATCCTGTCTCAAGTCTAATCTGACTGAAGAGACGCTTATGAGCACGGGGATGAACCGTGTGCTTCTCGCAATCCAAAGTGTTGATCAAAGCGGTGAATCTCATGTCTCGTCTCATGAGATCCAACATCTTCTTCACGAGCGAGGCACACTGAAGGAGACGGAGATCCACGAGTAGTCGAGGCGACGACACAACAGTGTAGCGACGATGACGGTCTCTCTAGGGTTTCCAAGTGGATGATGAAAAGCCATGGATTACCCTTCTTAGTTCGATCAGATTAACGATTAAATTTTATTGATGTTCGTTGTAGTTGGGTAAAATCGGACTTATGAAAACCACTTTGATTAATGTGTCAATTAAACGCAAGCAACAATTTTTTTATTTTACGTGGGCAAGCCCAAGGTCGAACTCAGGGAGGCAACTTTTTCCTTAGATTAATTTGAAGTCGATTCCGATGTTAGGTTTTCAGGAGAATATTTTTGTGGTATTTTTTATGCAATTTAAGAAATGCAATTCAAGCCAAATTCGAGAGTTCAAAATGCAAAGTATAGTCAAATTAAGTCCAAAAATTATGAAACTTGGCCAGAATGTGAAAAGCAATGAAATTAAGCTACTACAGTTTTTTTGAAATTTTTCGACTCTATATGAATCAACTATGAAGTAAAAATGAGGCAGAGTCATTTTTGCAAAATTAATTTTAATTAATACCAAATTAAATCATTTCCAGGTACAAAAATTAACCTAAATACTTCTATGTAAGATGAATCCAGGAAAATATTAAACCTCAAAAATGATGAATTTTGGACCTATTAAAAACCAATTAAGCAAAACACTAATTAATTTATTAAGGCCTCTTATGCGTGCAAATGATGTGATTTTCGGGCACAGTGTAGAACTACCTAAACTAGACCTATTGTGATTTTTTGGTGATTTTTGGAGCAACAATCAATTTAATAAGCAATTAAAAGTACACGGTAGGTAAAACATGTAATTTTCCACAAAAAGAATTATATTAAATTCTTCGAAGCTCATAAAAATATAACAAGCCTTCACAATGATAAAATCTAAGATGTTCTACAACATGCAATTTTTGGAATTAATAATGATGCTAAATGAGTGTCTAAATAAACGTGCAAACACATGGGTATAAATGCAAAACATAAAATAAATTTCTTAAAACATAAACATGCTGATAGGGACTGAAATGCAATTACCTAAACTGATTAGGGTATATCTGTAAATTCTCCACGGGACCATGGGCACCTCAAGTGATGTTGCCAGACAGGGACTTGATTGTAATCTTCAAAACTTGTAGGTACACGGATGCAATTTTCCCAACGTCTACATGTGAATCACGTGATATGCGAGGCTCGGATGGTGGCTCGGAAGGCGCTGGAGGCTCGGGTACTCAGAGCAGGCTCAGATGTGGCTCGGGAAATCCGAGCCTGGCAGTGTGGTGTTGGGCTGCTTCGGCTAGAGGCTCATGTGCTGCGAGCCTAAAGGGGCGGGGAAGAGGCTCGGAGCGGCTACGTGGGCTCCTGTGGTCCATCAGATCTCAAGGATCCAACGGTAGCTGTGACTCCTGGAAGATGGTAATGTGGCGCGTTGTGGGCCATCTGATTAAGATGATCGGACGGTAACTGTACGTTTGGTTCCTCCTTGTCGCCCGCCTCCTGTGGCAGGCTTGGCGGGGATCCGGCGAAGGTCTCCTAGCTCTGCCGCCTTCTATCGTGCTCGATGAAGACTCCCGGTCGCTCCTGAATGGCTGGGCATCATTGTGGACTTGCAGCGGAACAACTGGAGCGTCTGGAAGTCTTGACGGTTGCTTGGATGCCAGTGATACAAAAGCTCGAAGGAGCTCCGTTGGAGGTTTCAGCCAGTGATGAAGTAGGCACCTACAATGTTAGTGACTTGCCAAAACGTAGGCATGTGATCCCGTGCATAAAGTGGATGGTTCGAGGCCTTGGGGGAATGGCCGACATGTTCCTCCGCCGTGAGGGGCGAAGCAATGGTCGGAGGTCGCGATGGTTCGGGAAGATGAGCGGATGGATGCGCGAAGATGGTATCTCAGAGGTGAAGCTCGATCAATGGTCGGTGGAAGGTGATATTGAGCGGGGATGTCGGATAAATTCAAAGAAGATCGGGGGGGGGGGGGGGGGGGAGAAGGGGAGGATCGTAGAAGAAGAAATTTACCTGGGATGGACGGGGTGTGCCTGGGAATGGGGGCTCTGGTTGGAGCCTCCGGTCGTCGCTCAAGGGCCGGCATATACATGAGCTCAAGCAGCTTGAAGCTGAAGCTCGCCGGAGATATCCCTGTCTTCGCTCGATAACTGGCCGAATCTCTGTCACTGATCGGAGGCGTAGTGCTTGAGGTTCTCTCGTGCAAGGGTGGATGATGGAAAAAGTGGCCGAAAAAGAAGTATTTATTGAGGCGAGGTGGGTTTTCGTGGAGAATGTGGAGTGGACGAGATGGATTCATGGAGAGAGTGGGCGCTAGCGAGGATGAGGGAAGATGGGGCATCGTCGTGGCTTGGGGGATGAGTGGTGATGGTGGATGAGATGGTCGAGAAAATAGGAAGGGCGCGGCTGGTTGTGATGATGGGCGACATGGGAGAGGTCGATTCGGAGGTAGAAGACGGTGTCTCGGCCATTAGATCTCGTGATCCAACAGTTGAGAGGCGGACGATGAAGAGCGGACATGATTAAATCAGAGGGGAGTGATCGTAGGGCGAAGGGCGTGCCATGTGGCGCAAGGAGGACGCGGCGCTGGAGGACGGGTGTGATTAGACCTGGGGCAAGATCAAAGGGTTGAGGGTAGCGCAAGAGTGTGCGGCTGAGATGGACGTATCTCGACCATGATCGTTCGGTTGCGGATGCGACACGTGGTGCGAGTAGCTATCGGCGCTAAAGGATGGTTGTGATGAGAGGAAGGTGGCGATCGGGAGGCTAGGAAAGATGCGAAGATGAGAGGTGAGGATGAGGTACCTGGAGAAGAGAGGGAAGGCTATGATGGAGACACGTGGTGAGAGGTGGTGAAGGCGGTAGCGGGCGACCGTGATCTGATCTGGAGATCATCTAACGGCTACGAAAGGGTGCAGAAGTGGACGGTTGGTATCTGGAGAAAGAGGAAGCCATCAGACGGCGGAGGGAGAGGGCGCGTGGCGCGCAGGGGACTGGGCCGCGTGGCGCAACCACAAGGCGCCACGTGGCCCAATCAGGTTATTGCAAAGAAGAAATGGAGAAATGAGGGACAAAATGACCGAGTTTGGAAAAACTCAAAACATGAAAGTTGTAGATCAAATGAAGTGATAAAATATAAGGGTGAAAATATCAATATATACAATATACAACGGGGGTCAAAAACCCAAGTTTTGCATACGATCTCCAATTTTAATGAAATTGGTCTCATTTTGAAGGTCTTCGTATGTATATTGTTTTAAAAGTGAGTAGATCTAAATTGGATGTTGTATGAGAGAGAGATACACATTTTAATGTTCCTAGTCTCAAACTTGGATTTGTGTTTTATTGGTCAATTTTACAAGTTAGTATTTGTTTGGTATTTTTCTTGTATTAGTGCTATAATATATGCACTATAGAGTTGGTTTTATTGGATTTGGTGTTAGTATACGATAGATAGAAATATGGTGTTTACAGGTGATTTTACAAGTGAATTGGGCTTCTTATTTAATGCAAATATAAATGTTAAAATGCAGATATTATTTATGCATGTATGAATGACAATTATGCAATATAAGTGGAAATATGCAGCTAATTACTCAGGAATAAAGCTCTATTTTCAACTTTTAGAGTGATGAATCACATATTCATCAGATGACCACTTAGAGAGAGAGATGGCATGTGAGATGAAAGAGAGATGCTATTCCAATGGTGTAATTTGAAGAGCAAGAGTTGCATCTTCTTTTATAATATTTTGGGAGTCCATGGATCACAATCCATGGACAACACAAAATCAGTGGTTGAGACTGATTCGTATTTCTTTCAATAGCAATAATTTTGTTGTAAAAACACACCAACACTTAATTTAATTTAATTTAGTATATATTTAATAACTATCAAAATTTATAATTTCAATAAATCAATCCACCTTGGAGAAATTGGAAGGAGGCAAGCCTCCTTCCATTAGGAGAGTGGACGACCACCAATTCCCATAAGGAGTTGTGGCCGTCCACCCTCTCAACATGGAAGGAGGCTCCATCTTTCCTATTTCATAGTATCTTGTATTCCATCAGTATCTCCATAATTTACAACAACATTTGTTGTAAATTTGTTCACACAAATAATTCATAATTATTTTGTGAACATTGCAATCATGCCATTGGAAATTTATGAATCGCATTCACAACCCAAAATAAAATGTAAATAACATTTCCAAAAAATTGTCCAATGTGAATCCAATTCACATCAACACTTAAATTTTATATGTTATTTATAAATAGCTCTCTCTTATATATTATAAATCATATTTATAATATATATGATTAATATGGATAATGCTACCCATATTATTCATATCCACAATAATTAAATCATATTTAATCATTTTGGATGATTATTCTCATGCATCAAAATAATATGAATCGAATTCATATTATTCATGGTAATTAAATACATTTAGTTATACATTTCTCAGAGCTTAGATATAATTTAACAATGGAATTATTCTTGAACTCCTTCAAGAATAATGTGCTTTCTCCATGAATGCTTGGAGATAAGGACAGAGAGATTATACGTTCCATGAATAGTGACTTCGATATTGAGATCACTTCTCATATCCAGATCTCGGAGAACTCTCATAGATGCTCGATTAAATCAAGGCCATAAATCTAATCTTCCTATTGCCTATGAATCATATTCAGATCACTGTCAAATATTTGGACCAAGATAATATAACTTCTCTACTGAGAGGAGTCACTAAAATCCAGACTTATTTCATCACTCCCTCGGAATGGAAGCATACTGGTTATATGATGACATGCCTAGCAACTTTTCTCCTTAATTTATTTCCTTTTAGTATTCAATGCAAAAACTTTAAATATTTGCAATTCTGTCCCTTATTTCCAAACAATTAAATTGCATGGTTATTTCATTGAAATAAATGTTTTTCATGCTCTAAAAATTTTGCAAAAATTTGTGTAGGCTCCTGTTGTGTCCTAGATCATTATATAAAAATTTCACCATGTTTTGTTGTTATTTGATATTTTAAAAAAAATCAAAAACATTGTCTTTTTCTCTGTCTTACAAAGAAATATCATATGTATATTTTACTCCCCTTTAATTTCTATCCAATTTTCGTGCATTAATCATTTATAAAACCCCAAAAAATTGTGAAAAACTAAAAACTTTATCAAAATTTTAGAAAATTCTAAAAAAAATCGAAAAATTGTGATTTTAGTCTCTGCGTGTTTATACTTTAGTATAAAAATAAGTTTCAGGAGTTTTGGGCACTTAAATTAATTTTAAAGTGCAAAATACTCTTGGTCGTGCACTGTTATCCTTTGTTTCCACAGTTTGTTTTTTTTATAGAATCACAAAAACTTCAGAAAATTTTGGAAAATTACCAAAAGTATTTTAAAACATGTAAAATCCAAAAATATTTTCTTTGCAATTTTCTAAATATTTTTTGACTATTGTGAAAAATATAAAAAGATTGTGGTGTGTGTGCATATTGTGATTTGTTCCTCATTTGAATATAAAAAAATTGAAAAATAAAAAACCACTAAATATTTTTCATCTTCAAAATTTGACTGCTAAGTTTTTAAATCGTGCTCCTTGTGTTCGATCTTGGTCGCTATACCAGGTAAATTAAATAGCGAAGACCGCTTGCTTTTCATTGATTATCGATCTTTAAAGTGGTTTATATATTTTTCTCGTTGATTACTCTTGGTGACTCGGGTCACAAAGACCCTTCATTATTTGCATACTTAACCAAAAATCACAAATTACCCAGTTAGTCACATGCAAAGCACGTGTTGTGTGATGGCAAGGGGCTTTTGCAATTACGGAAACTTCTAGGTGTGTTTCTGTAATTTACCCATTTTTTTAATTTTAAATGCAGCCCCTAGGGTTCCAGTGTTTTCTTCCTTCATTTCCAAAATCCAAAAGGGGCAAGAGGGGTGCCAACCGCCGCCGCTCTTCTTCTACTCGTATGGGTACGCGCAGCGACTGAAGAGGATGGAGAAGCAACACGCAATGACAGTGGTGGTTGGGCGGTTGGCCTCGCGTGGGTGGAGGCATCGCGGTGGTCGGAGGAGAATAGCGAGCGACGACAGTGGCAGTGGCGACACTGGATCGGCGAAGGGGGGCATGCCTGGAGGGCGGCCGAGAGCGGTGGAGGTGGCGCCCGCGGTGGAGGCTTCGCACGGTGGGGTGGTGAGCGCCTCTCGCAGGCGTGGTGCCTGGCCGCGGTTCTGGCTGGTAGCTGCTGCCTGGTGGTGGCGTTGGGAGGCGTTCGACGGAGAGAGCGGAGTAGTTGGACTGCGGCTGTGGGCGACGGTGCCGACCGAGCCGCTAGAGGGTGCGGAGGAGGGCCGACGGTGGAGCGCGCAGGCCGTTCTGCTGCTATATTTTTTGTTTTTTTGTTTTATTTATAAAAACTTCAAACAGAAATAATATAAACCCATTTTTTATTTTTTAAACGAAAACTGTAGAAAAATATTTTTTTTTATTTTTTTATTTTTCCTGCAAAACAAATGTTTGTGATAAAAACAACTATGAAATTTTTTATTTTATCTATTATTATAAACAAATGAGGATGCGTGAACGATTCTAGATCGTGGCTAAGCGGGAGATAGATCCAGATCTCTGACCACCGTGTGTGGTCGGAGGTGATAGGTTGTGCAAGGTAGAATAAGAAAATAATGAGATCAAGAAAATGAGGTGAAAATCGGATTCAGATGATAAGTGTGATATATTATTTTAGGATTTAAGATCTAAATTGTGATGAAATCGAAGCAAAAATTAAATCTAAGATTTATCTCGGAAAAATGACAGAAAATAAAATGGATCTCACCTCCGGATCAGATACACCGTGATGACCTCGACGAGGGCTGACTCGCTATCACCGGACGGCTCGGAGGCTGGGTGCCCTTCTTCGATAAGATCGCTCTCGGTGATCGGGCTCATCTCCACCAAAGATTGATCAAAGACAAATGAGGGAGGATGAGCCCCCATAAAAAGAGAAGAAAAAAAAGAAAGGAAAGAATGGACAAATAAAGAATATTTTTATTGGTTAATTAATTAATTACATAATTAATTAAAAACAAATTTCGGAAATAAATAAAATAAATAAATTAATTAATTTACAAAAATTAATTAGCCACCTTAATGGTGGTTATTTAAGGTATATAACCATATCTTTATATACAAGGTATGTTTTTAAATTACATAATGAATACATTATATAATTAAATAATTAAATCTAAATTTTGTAATTGAATTAATTGAATTTATTAATGTTAGATATTTAATTTTTTCGGTGATTTTTATGTAAGGAAATTAGTTGTATACAAGTATTATATACATATAGTATATTATACATATGTACAAATAAGGAAAATATTTTTAAATAATAATTTTTAATTATATTTTTTATTTTTATTTTTTATGAAGATAATATTAACTATTATATATATTATGTATAAAAAATAGATATGGATAAATAAATACAATAGGTAATTGGTAAAACTGCACAAACCACCCCAGAAAATCGACTTTTCATCCGTAACTCTAAAAATTATGAAAGCACAAACGTTTGAAAGATAATTTAATTTAGAGTATAATGGAAGTGAGTTTGATTCAATTTGAGTCCGTATGGAGCCGGAATTAGTTTCAGTTATTGCTTTACGACTTTTTCTGAGTGTAATTATTTGTATTCTGTGCATTATTTTACTTTGCAATTAGTATTTACAAAACATTTTTATTTACAACTTTTGTTTAGGAAAATATTTAATTTGAGGTCAATTTATATACAAATAAAATAGTGTAAGTTTTGTACAAATATATAGGGAAAAATTTACAAATTATTTTTGGATTTTTGAATTAAAGATCATATCTCCCCCTACTTTATTCCTGGTCGATTAGGTCAAGTCTTGACCTTCTCTCATGGTTCGGGTCAGTCTGCATTTATTTCATAAATACATCCTTTATTTTTCTTATCTTCTTTATTCTTTTATTTAAGTATGAAAAGTGTTAAAAATGCATATTTAACAAATACATGCAAAACGGTAATTTCATGAAATTAATAGGTATTTACAGGTGTTTAGCTAAGGAAATGAAGCTAAAATAAAAGAATAAAGGCAATGAATCGTGGATTCATCATTATATAATCATTCATGATCACATCACCCTCAGATATTCCTATATATGTACATCTTGCATATTGGAAGACCTAGAATAAATATGAAGATATAGATCAATTTACATTGTCATCTTCAGGGTTTTATCATTAACTTTCTCATTCATTCATTGGGAGTTGGCATCGATCATATGCTTTCCAAAAGCGTATATCGTACCTACAAATTCTTGTCATGCTTCCAAAGCAATACAACCATGCATGGAATTTGATCGATCCCAATAACTCATGAGTGAGCTCATGTCTTCCATTTCACAAGTGAATCTATATGATCCTTTGACAGATCGTATTACTCATATGCCCTTGTATGCACACCAGCTCATCGGTGTATAGACCTTGATTAGGCCATCAACCTATCGATCTGACAAATGTACATACTTGGACATGTAGCAATACATCTGTAACTGGTCAGAGGATGCATGCCTATATTGTGACAGTATATGACATAAGAATTGGTTATCTCGATCTTGTTAAGTCAACTCTTTGACCAAACTAATCTAACACCTCCGAATCTTTATTCTTATGTAGAGGACCTACATCAAGAGGTCAGTCAGATATCAACCAATAGAGAATGATTGCCATCTCCTTCTCAAGATGAAGATCATTTCTTAATAATCATTTTATGGTACTCGATGAGTCCTCAATCTAACTCTTTAGATATTGATCCAAGAACCAACCCCTATGATTCAACAATTGAATCAACAGTTATATGATCATTAAGATGATCATGGTACATAACCCTAATTTTATCAAGGAACCTTATAGTGTATTCATTCATTTAATCTCAGACCAAGAGTGAAATAAACCGATAACTCCTAGTGATAAATCAAACATTACAATAACATTTATTGTAGGAATCTCGTGCTCACATGGCTAACAGTCTCCCACTAGCCCTTAGAACCATTTAGATACAATCCTTAAACCCACACTCATTATTTGTTGGTCGAAAACCTTCTGCATCAAAGGTTGGTAAGAGGATCAACAACATTGTCAGCAAAGGTCACCTTGGTGATGACGATATCACCACGCTTTTGAATCTCCTGAATGATGTGATATTTCATTTCTACGTGCTTGCTCTTTTGATGCCATATGGGTTCCTTCGCTTGAGCTATGGCTCCGATGTTATCATAGAGTAGCGGGATGGGAATATCAGAGGAAAATAAGCCAAGCTCCAAGATGAACTTACACAACCACATCGCCTCCTTTGTAGCATCCAATGCGACAATGTATTCGGCTTTTGTTGTTGAATCGATTGTAGTGGCATGCTTCTTGCTTCTCCATCTCACAACACCACCGTTCAACAGGAACACAAACCCTAACATCAACTTTCGATCGTCACTAGTCGTCTAGAAGTCTAAATCTGTGTATCCTAAGACTTGGAGGTCACTATTTCCATAGACCAGGATGTAATATTGCATCCATCTTAGATACTTGAAGATGTTCTTCACGACATTCCAGTGTTGTTCTCCATAGTAGGATTGATAACGGCTTACCACTCCCACTGCATGGCAGATAACTGGCCTTGTGCACATCATGGCGTACATTAAGTTTCCTACAACTGATGTATGGCTTTTTTTCCTCAATACTTTGAGAGGTCATCCCTTTAGATAGATGGAAACCATGTCATAAGGGAAGGAAGACTTTCTTGGAGTTCTCCATATGGAAACGCTCCAAGATCTTCTTAACGTACCCATATTATGATAATCCCAAGATCCTCTTTTCTCGGTTTCTGAACAGCTTCAGACCCAAAACGTAAGAGGCTTCTCTAAGATCTTTCATCTCGAAAGTATGGGACAACCATATCTTAACACTATCCATCATCCCTTTATCATTCTCAATGATAAGGATGTCATCTACATAAATCATGATGATCACAATGGCGCTCCCATTTAGCTTCTTGTATACACACGGTCCATCAAGATTCTGCACAAAATCATAACTCTTTATGCTTTCATCAAATCTGATGTTCGAGCTATGAGAAACTTGTTTGAGACCATAGATGGATTTCTTCAGCTTGCATACTTTGCCTTCCTCAGTTATGAAGCCCTAGGGCTGCTCCATATAGGTATCCTCTTTGAGGTATCCATTGAGGAAAGCCGTCTTGACATCCATCTGTCAGATGTCATAGTCAAGATATGAAGATATAGCTTGACTTAAGCATAGCCACAAGAGAGAATGTCTCACTGAAGGTGATGTCTTCTTTCTATGTGTAGCCCTTGCTACGAGTCGTGCTTTGAATGTCTAAACTTTCCCATCAGGTCCCTTTTTTCTCTTGAAAATCCATTTACACCCAACGGGTTTTACTCCTTTAGGTGGATCCTCTAGGGTCCATGCACCATTTTTATGCATGGAGTCTATTTTATACTTCATTGCTAGCATTCATCTATCCATGTCATGATCCGCGAGTGCTTCATTAAATGAAGCTGGATCGTTGTCTATTTCACCTGACACATGGAATCCGTACCTTTCTAGTGGTGCAACCACCCTCGAACTCCTTCAAAGAGGTATGGGTGTTTCATCTTTATTTACTTCTTTAGTTCCTGGTTCAGGATGCTAAGAATCTGAGGGGATTCAATGAGTTCCTTTACTTGATTTTTGTCTTGACTTTAAGGAAGTTATCCTCTAGAAATTTTACATCTCTAGAGATGAAGACCCTCTGAGCCTTAGGGTCATAAAGCTGGTATCCAATGCCATCCTTAACATAGCCAATGAAGTATCACCCATGAGTGTGAGATTCTAGCTTACTTGCATCCACATTCTTTGCATGGATCAAGCAACTCCAAATCCTTAAGTGATTAACACTAGGTTTGGTTCCATGCCAAAGCTCATGAGGAGTCTAAGGTATGGACTTTCTATGAATCTTATTCAGGATATATATTGCAGTCTCTACTGCATATCCCCAAAAACTAAGTGGTAAATGTGCTTTATTCATCATTGAACGGACCATGTCTATAATGGTCTTGTTGCATCTTTCAGCAACACGTTAAGTTGGGAGTTTCAAGAGGAGTAAGATTGGAGATAAATTCCCTTTCTCAAGGTTTTCTCTGAATCATCTGAGAGGTACTCGCCACCTCAGTCAGATCGAATCTGTTTAATCTTCCTATCGGTTTGGTTCTCAACCAAAGCTTTGAACTCTTTGAACTTTTTAAAGGTTTCATATTTATAACGTAATATGACGATAAACCGTATTATGAATGATCATCAATAAACGCCCAATAGTATCGATATCTATTTCGGATCGCGGTACTAAAGGGACCACATACATCAGTATGTATTAGGTCAAGAATACCTTCGTATCTTGTAACCCTGTTACGGAAAGACATCCTAGTCATTTTACTTCGAATACAATAATTGCAGGTAGGTAAAAAATAGACTTGTAGAAAATCCAAGGATCCATCCTTTATCAATCTGTTGATCCTATCAACAGATAAATGACCATGCCTTTGATGCCAATATATGTTAGAATAATTTCCAATATTCCCTAGTCCTTTTATGGTTTTATTATTGGCAGTAACATTCATGATATTTTCATCAATGCATAATTCATAGAGTCCATCAAAAATCAGTCAACCATCTGCAATATATTTATCATAATGATTTATGACAAGTTTATTACATAATAGAAATGAATAATCATTCTAACTAATTTAGATACAGATATTAAGTTCCTTTTGACATCTAGAACATAAAGACATTCCTTAAGTAGTAGGACTTTTCCACTAGATAATGATAGTCTGCAGGTCCCGACAGAGATTGTTGCAACAGTTGCATCAGATCCCATCTGGAGGACAATCTCTCCTTCATCGAGATTCTTAGTTTCCTGAAATAGATGCAACAAATTACATACATGAACAGAAGCACCAGAATCGATGACCCGACTACCTTCTCGTCCTACGAGAAAATTGGTTTCAAAGATAAAAGTATAATTCATAATTGTTGGGCTTTACCTATATCAGCAGACTTCAAGTAATCCAGGCAGTTACGCTTCCAGTGCCCCGACTTCTTGCAGTGATGACACAAATCAGCCTTCTTTGATGTCACCAGTGCGGAAGCAATAGAAGATGAGATAACACCTTGACTCTTCCTCTTTCTCTTCTGGAACGTGTCCTTCTGAGATCCTTGCTTCCGACTATGCTTCTCTTTGATATGTGCAACCATTGCACTGCTAGAGGGATTCTCTTTCTTCATTGCATCTTCTGCAGACTTTAATGAAGCCATGAGTTCAACGTTAGTTAATTCCATTTTATTCATGTGGTACATTACCACAAATTATTGAAAGTCTTGGGCAGTGACAAAAGAATGAAGTCAGACATCATTTCTGTGACGTACCCAGGGTCCAGATATTCAATACACATCCATACATATAATTTCACATTTGAAATACCAAGCTGTGACAAACATGCAGGAGAATACTAAAGAAAGAAGAACCACATTTTTTTCTATTGCATTTCCATTTTCTATTCATACATCGTGCCCACCCAAAAAAATACATACAATACTCTTGAAGTATAGTAACATGTATGGATACATCATGTCTCTAAAAAACAGGTACAATTAAAACTCAAAAGCATGGGAACCCACTGTACCACAAAAGAAGCTGGAACCTAGTCAACTACGACCACCTACCACTATGGTTGCTGCTCCTGTGAACCCGTCGAATTCACGCAATGAGGTTTATGAGAAAGCACCCAATACATATATAAAATAACAAGTAGAAAGGTAAATAGAAAAGTGTGCAAGAAACATATGTGAAAATCCATAAAGTATGACCAACTTCAAGTTCCCAACATCCACTAAGAAACACCCTCAAAGAAAATCATTCCATGGAAAATGGTTGCTACCAACTCGACTTATAAATCCAACCTGGATATGGACAAATATTGAACAACAATTCTTAACTATAAGAGAGTAGGACCACAGATAAAAATATAACCAGGATTCGTGGATAGTCTATGGACTTGATCTGGGTGAGACCTCACCCTATGACTCTAAGGCAAGAAGAAAGTCTTAGGGTTGGGGTGCCTCTGTAGGCATGCGGTGGGGTACAATGCATATTAACCAAGTTCCCAACACGTCCATTAACTTTAATTAACAAATTGTAGTTCCAATTCTTAATACAAATTTCAAACCGTGAATCATTTCAAACCACCCAAGTCCGCATTCTATCAATAGAGTTCAAGACAGAAGGGCACGATCTGATTCAATACATTTGATCTTGGAGAATCATACTAATCACATAGTTTTACGTATTTTAATTTAATAAACTCGGTGTCTTTCCTCCCAAGGGTGAATCTGGGTACTTATACATGAGGTCAACACCTATAAGTAAATAGAAGTCACGTCGGTAAGAAAAGATGAGCTTGGACAATAATTTAATGCTGTCTAAGATCACCATTCACACCCCCTATTAGTAACACACATTTTCAAGAGGTGTCACACAGAACCTGTAGGTCTCACTGTCAGTAGGAGACCACAAAGACACATCACACATCACAAAGCACAAGGCACAGAACTAGGGGCACAAAACCGCTCGACGCCATGCAGAAAAATCACCAAGATGCCAAAAGGATAACTAAGTAGCGCACACCACACATGGTGAGTTAAATCAGCATCAATCTCTCGACCGAGTTATTATGGTTGTTCAAGTCTCTATCTGAGTTTCCAATGAGGCATGCTTCACATAAATAAGCTCAACACTCGAAACGATTCACATAAGATCACTTACTCTGCACACTCCCATAATTTACCCCAATTTTTGTTATCCAAATTTGCTAGCTAGGATTGGCCACTTGTTCTCATCCAATCGACACAAAGAAAAACATATACAACTCATTGAGGATTCTATTGTCCTATTCAACTGCAAGAGTAAGTATATGGCACATATGATACAACAAACAACGATAGACGAGCTTTTTCCCACTTAGTGTGGGATTTGCTGCAGGATTGCTTGCCTTCAAAAAAAATTAATTGAGGCCATACCGAGTTTTTATTCTAAAAAGTATAATATCATCTTAAAGGAAAAAGGATATAGAGTAACTAGCAAGATATTTGATTAAAAAACAGAACAAGTAATGAGAAACTTATGCTTCTACATATGCCACAAGCAGATCAAGGAAAGGGCATCAAAACCAATCCAACTTTGATCAAAACTAACTAGAAAGAACTCTGACTTTATAACCTCCTTGTACTCCAGCAATGACTCAACAAGTGCTTGTTTTACTTAATTAGATGATAGCAATATCATCAATTACTACTACTTGGTTGCAAATGACAGATTAAATAAATAGAATTAACCATTTGTTAGTAAAGCACCATGGTTACCCTACAATTAGAATGAAAAGTATTTACCAATATCCATGCTGCAAACATATAAATTGGGGTTAGATAGCCTGATGATATTTCATGCAGTAACACATAAAAGAGAAGCACCTGCAAAACTAGGCACGGTTTTAACCCGAGATGCATAATGCATGCATTGAATCCTGACATAAGTATACTCCTTAGATCTACCTCCTTTTCCACCAATAGAACGCAAGGAAAAAAGACATGAAGACAAACCAAGCTTTGGGGCCTTACTGGCTCCCCTGTTTAGTTCTTCTAACCATTGCAGGGTCTTTAGCGGCAGAGCATCATCATTCTTGATAGAAGCGTAAGCAACACTACCAAAAACATCATCACTCTTGATAAGAAGAGCCATAAGTTGCACTACACAAAAAAAAGTAAGAACATGGATCTTCAATTATGCCATGGCCATAAACAACTCCATTAACGGGATTGTGCGAACTATTTCTACAAAACTTCAAGATTTGGTGTTGTATGTCTATCCACTACTAACCTCCAATAATCTTCCTTTCAATTTTCAGTGGAAAACAAGACTTTTGCATTTCAGCAGTACAAGCTAAAAAATAAACGTAGGTATGTAGCTTACAACCTAGTGATCCTCGTAAAGAATGGGAAATGTACAAACCAAGGACCCAAAAATATATGTATAAATATATAAAACTCATGGACATTCATTATCGGAAATAGTTAATCCATAATCTAAAGCCTAACAATTATAAATATAAAATTTATTCCATTGTGTGATTAGCTACTCAAGTAAAAAAAGTGAGGGTAACACCGAAACACTGGAAGCCTTGTTTGGTAATTGGGTTGGTACAACTGATTTATAACTTAATTGGTATGGCCTCAACTGGTTTGGAGTTGTGCATTTATATGATGGACTCAAATGGAATGTAAAGTTTGGTTACTCTTTGCTCACAGTTGTGACAGACTGACAGTAAATGCATTGTGTCCAATGGTGAAATTTATTGTCTCGTGATTTTTTTCGATATATATTCCTGGATGACTGCCAACCATATTGGGGGATACATGGCATTTAAACAAACATGGTCCTCTAGAAGTTCTCAAACATTGCAACTACTGACAGTCAGATTGGACTTTGGCGACTGCTAGGCATGCACCTCAACGTGCTCGCTCATTTTTCTTTGCCAATTCACCATCATCGCAAGGATCTATAACCTCGGGCTCGTTATCATAGAACTTGGCGCTCCCAGATGCCATGATGTGACCCTCTACCAAGTTATCACTTCGCTATACAAAAGAGACAATATAATGAAATATAATTCAGATTAAATGCAACAAATGAGCTTCCCATAACAAATGCATGAAACTATATAAGATCCAATTCTCGTAGCTAAGTGTATGAGAGCATGTATTCATTTCTCATAACAAGTGCATGAAACTGTGTGCATATTTGTATGGATCCAATGATATCAAATCCAAATCACAATTTTTTTACACTGGCTAGTATATTTTCAAAACAATCATAAGGCCTAAATGAGATGTGTGGCCATCATTCTCTAGCAAAGCCAAAACTATCATAGTTTTCATATGCACATCTTAGATTTTGCAGGTCGCACGATATGCACCAGTTGGATTTTCTTGAGCTAAAAGCAGTAAGGGGCAAGGGCTACTGTCAAATAGTTGCACTCTATCGTTTGAGCAGAAGACTGCATGCACCCATTCCACCCATTCTCACACTGACATCAAGCACGATCTAATTGAAAAGTTTATTTCGCTTGACCCCCCAAATCGTGACCTATTTTCATGGTTTTCCGCAGATCTGATCGCAAATGCGTAGTTATTCGCGCGCATGCAATCAAAAGCTCACTGTTACAAAATGGAAAGAACGAAAATGGCAATAAAATAAAATGAAGATGACAGCAAGAGGGAGGGACTGTACCTAGTGTAGCGAGGAATGAGTACCCACATCGAGGTCTTCGCATCAGCGTGCTCTGCTCCCGATAAGATGATTCTGGTGACTCCAGCAGCTCTACGATGAGCTCCATGATGAGCACTGATGGCTAAGGAGGTGGGGAATGAGATCTGGTCAAGTAGTCCTAGCCAAGCCTCATTTTATACCCAGATTTGGTTAATCACATATGGATTTTGATCCGGGTCCAGTTAAAACAAAATAGTGACCAAGAAAGGTATACATCATTGTCATGTATGTCATGAATCTAATTTCATTGATGTTCCTTCTAATCTTGGTGGATTGACTCTGAGACTTCAATCCATATTTCCAACTCCATGCAGGGCTTTCTGAGCACAAGGAAACCAATGGAAAATGAGTCTTTGCGTTCCAATCGCTTCTACATTTGAAACATGCGATTTCCCATAAATACGCTTTGCTCATTTTCCATTGGTCTCCTTGTGCTCAGAAAGCCTTGCACGGAGTTGGAATATGGATTGAAGTTCCAGAGTCAATCCACCAACTATTAGAAGGAACATCAATGAAATTAGATTCATGACATACATGACAATGATGTTATACCTTTCTTGACGAGCCATTCCTTAAACTTGATACATTCCTTTTTAACATGCCCAGGTTTCTTGCAAAAGAAGTATTTGCCTTCTTAAATTCGTTTGGCTTCTTTTCGGGATGTTTCACATCCCTCTTCCATTTATTCTCTTTCCTACGAGTGACCAAATAGACACTCTCAACCCTCTCTTGCTTGAGCCTATTTTCCTCTTGTACACACATTACTAGTAACTCATTTAGAGTCCAATGATCTTTATGTGTGTTGTAGGAAATCTTAAATGGCTCATATTGTGAAGGTAAAGTGTTGAGAATTAAATGAACAAGTAAGAGCTCAGAGATATCAAGTGTATGTACTTTAAGTTGAGCAACAATGTTGCTCATTTCCATTATATGCTCTCTTATCCCTGTGCAACCATTATACTTCATAAAAGATAATTTTGTTAGGAGTATGCTTGCCATAGCCTTTTCTGAAGTTTTAAACTATTTTTCAACAGACTCTAAAAACTCTTTTGCAGTCTTACATTCAGGAATTGAACCCCTGATATTCTTGGCTATGTTAGTTTGCATGATCATTAAGCTTAATCGGTTGGATTTCTCCCACCGTTCATACAAATCCTTGATGCCTTGACCACATTCATCCGTAGGCTTCGTTGGTTCCTCAATGCGAAGTGCGTAGTCA
This sequence comes from Ottelia alismoides, assembly GCA_037367405.1. Lineage (NCBI taxonomy): Eukaryota > Viridiplantae > Streptophyta > Magnoliopsida > Alismatales > Hydrocharitaceae > Ottelia > Ottelia alismoides. The sequence goes on from JAZKJV010001598.1 coordinate 974,501, forward strand.
AGGTCCATACATCCTAAAGCAAGAAGAATCTTCTCTTTCCATTCAGAAAAATTATTTCCATGTAGAATCGGAATAGAATTCAAGACATTGAATTGAGTAACATGAAAGCGGAACTATCTGCAATAATTTCATAACAAAAACTACCACAATAAGCAAATAACTCAAGCATAAAATCTAATCCAAAATATTAAGTTATTTAATATTTTGAGAAATCAATGTACTATCATTACAAGACTTGCTGTGGCTAAAGAATTGTAATATACAATTGATTTTCTTGATAAATGAGACATATAAATTACAAATATTCATTAGAAATTCCGTACCTGTGGGCATTAGAATAACTAATAAATAATTTATTTTTCTCATTTCAAAAAAAATCCAATTAACTCCATCACTTAATGCAAGCATTGGCATTGTTATCCTAGATGCTGTGGCTACTCTTGGATAACTAACCAATAATTACTCATTACAAGAAATAACATGTACAATATGAACCGATCAGATGTTGTGGCTACTCCTCCCGATTCAATTATACACACTTATCCTAATAACTTTAAATGGAGTTAATCAAGCTATTTCCACCATATAGATGTGATATGATGCCATTAGTTCAAATAATTGAACTCTGTCACTTAATGCAATTATTAACATTGTCATCCAAGATCTTGTGGCTACTCTAAGATAACTAGTCAATAATTACCCACTATTTAAAGTCACAACATGTACAATCCACGACATCAAAAGTAGTTAATTAAGCAACTTCCACCACTACTATGAAAACAATAATAATGTCAATGAAAGAGAGTGGTTGGTTGTAACTCACATTTATCTAAAAGAAAAATATTGATAAACAAAACCAACTGATGCAAAAGAATTACGGAAAAGATATTAATCTCTTCGAATCTAACGTTGGTAAAAAAAACTGCACTATTATAAACAGAAGAACTTAATCAAAAAAAGACTTAAGATACTAAACAGTTACCGAAAGCCATTGCAACGGAAATGAAGGGATGATGATGGGATTTCCTTCTCCTTCTCAACAATTACCTAACATGCTTGAGTAATGGATCCTCTTGCATTCATTAGTTGAGGGAGAAGGGACCCCAATCCTTATATTTATAATACATGATGGTTACCTATCCATTAAGGTAACCACCAAAGCAACTTCTCAAAGATGCATCCTTTCACAATTAATCATGAGCCACAAAATAAGAAATTAAATAAAGTTGGCAACTACCATATTTGGTAGTTGCATATATAATATTTCTTACAATCTCCCCCATACGGTGTCGGATTTGGATGTTCTTGGTACCGTTGGAAAGGTCTCGACAAGTACTACACAATAGGCTATTCATATGCACAATTTGGATAATAGATCAGTTCTTAAAAATTAAAAATAAAAAAGCAAAACTATTAAGAGAGTCGCACCGCATTCCGGGTCTCAAGCCATATCGAGACCGGATTTGAATGGGAATTCAGTACTTTATCCATATCACGATATATCGATGTATATCCTAGTATCGAGATCTTACAATTATAAAAATATCAAAGGAAGTCTCGTCCTCGAGACTTATGGGTGTTCCTACTAGTCTCATATTCGTATGACCCAGAAAAATCTCAAAGAAAAGGATGAAACCCAAAAAAATATCAAAGAGGACTAAGTTATGGTTTCTGACTTTTATACTATGAAATAAGTGAGGAAACTTATCCCGATTGTTGGTCTTTGCTCCCATGGAATCTCCTCGACATTATGCCTAGTGCAGGTGCTAAGTGATGTCTAAAAACAAGAGTAGACACCAAAGTCAAATGATTTGTGGAAATAAAATCCTCTATATAGAAACCATACCTCTGACAACTGAAGCTGATGCATGGGACTACTCCTGAGTAACGACATTCAACTACCCTCGTTGTGATGGTGAATATCTGGATTATGTAGCAATATGTGTCTCTTTTGGTGGAGGACGTTGGAAACCACTATCTCTACGGTGAAAACCTGGCCCATGTGTATATGATGAACCGCTGAGCCTCGCACTTTACTGAGGTGTATCCGAACCACTAGCATGTAGGGGACAACGTGCTATGAAGTGACTAGGCTGACGACAATGGAAACAAACTCACGGTAAGAATGATCCTCTAGAAACCATATTGTCTCCTCATGATTTATGACTCTGTGAGTGTACCAGAGGTTGAGAAGATGATGCAACACGACTGGCAAAAGCATGTCCCAAGTTGTGAGATGAAGTGGAACCAGTGACCGTTGATGCATCCACAAATGGACGGAAACAATGATTTCTGTGATGGCATAGTGAATCTCGATGTGTTGTTCTGATATACTATTCAGTATGGGATTGAGTCTGTCCTGCAGACTGTTGTCTCTGAGTAGCTTCCCACATTGTCACGTTTGATGTCACCTCCTTGATAGGGTGAGGACCAAGGTAGAAAAACGATCTTATACTTCCTCTCTCATGCCACGGATGAACTTCTACAAGTTCTCATGTGGGTGTGTTGTGGTGGCAGAAGAGTGACGTGCAAGTCCGTCTAACGGATCAGGTACTCCTGAGATGTCATGAGCCTTGTGTCAGCTCCGCAAATTCTCTCTTTTGCTCTTCAACCAGTGGTCTGGATAGAACTCTTCACGAAGCTCATCCACGAATACATCCTAAGTAGTGGGCTCTATGAGGTGCTCTTTGATGATATTCCACAATCTCTCAACGTATCCAACCAGTGAAAACTCCGCAAAGGTAAGCCAATTATCTGTTGGAGCACGGATTATCCGTAGCACCTTGGACACATGCTCCATCCACAACTCTGTGCCAACTGGTGTAGTGGTGCCCAAGAACTGCAGTACCTAAGATATTTCGTAAGCAACATAATAAGTAGTACTATGCTTCTGCAAAGCATCTAGATCCTCATCCTGATGTGAATCTAGTAATGGCACCAGATGTACGCTGGCCTCCTCCCTGGAAGGTCTATAGGAGGGGTCAGATTGGTCCTGGAGCCTATGCTTTAGCTACTCCCGACATTGTTGGATGTCATGAATGGCCTGAACCAGTAGGGCCAACTATTACACCACATCTGGATCAACTCGTGGCGGCATGGTCTTGCATAAGAACCATATCATTAGAAAAAATTCCGTACTTTTGAGACACAAGTGGATAGGGAATTGAATCTACTAGTCTCCTGGGGCTTGTGTAGGCTCAAAAATTGTACACTATCCATATTTTGAATACCGCATAAGAATCATATTTATGAAGTATATTGGATTATCCATGCTTTGATACCTTGATGTGATGCCCCCATGGTCCAGATACTCAACAAATACACATCCACAACATATGATTCCACATTCGAAACACCAAGCTGTGATAAACATGCAAGATAATAGTAAAAAAAGAAAAACCGCAAATTTCCATTGCATTTTCATTTTCCATTCATACATCAAGTCCACCAAAAAATTATATACAATGCTCTAGAAATATAGAAACATATATGGATACATCATGTCTCTACAAAACATGTACAACTAAAACTCAAAAGAACAAACACTCACTGTACCACAAAAGAAGCTGCAACTAAGTCAACTATGACCACCTACCACTGCGATTGCTGCTTCTGTGAACCTGCCGAATTCACGCAAATAGGTTTATGAGCAAAGCGCATAGTACTGATATAAAATAACGAGAAAGGTAAATAGAAAAGAATACAAGAAACACTTTGAAAATCCACAAAGTATAACTAATTTCAAGTTCCCAACATACACTAAGAAACATATCCTGCAAACAAAATCATTCCGTGGTAAATGACCGGTACCACCTCGACTTATAAATCCAACCAATATATGGACATGTATTGAACAACTATTCTTAACTATAATAGAGTAGGACCACAAATAAAAATATAACCCAAGATTCGTGGATAGTCTGTGGTCTTGGTCCGAGTGAGATCTCACACTATGACTCTAACGCAAGAAGAAGGCCTTAGGGTTAGGGTGTCACCATAGGCATGCGGTAGGATACAATGCATCCTAACTAAGTCCCCAGCACATCCACTAACTTTAATTAACAAATTGTAGTTCCAATTCTTAATTAAAATTTCAACTAGCGAATCATTGCAAACCACCCAAGTCTACATTCAATCGATAAACTTCAAGACATAAGGGCATGATCTAATTCAATACATTTGATCTTGGATAATCATACTGATCACATAGTTTTATGTATTTTTATTTAATAAACTCAGTGTCTTTCATCACAATGGTGAATCCGAGTATTTATATGTGGGGACAACACCTATAAGTACTCAGAAGTCACGTCGGTAAGAAAAGATGAGCTTGGACAGTAGTTTAATGCTGCCTATGATCACCACTCACACCTACTGTAACACACATTTTTAAGAGAAGTCACATAGACCCCGTAGGCCTCATCATCAGATGGAGAACATAAAGACACATCGCACAATACAAAAGCACAAGGTGCATAACAACATGCACAAAACCGATCGACATCATGACGAAAAAATCACTAAGACGTCAAAAGGAGCACTAAGTAGCGCACGCCACACATGGTGAGTTAAAGCAGCATTAATCTCTCGATCGAGTTATTATGGTTATCCAAGTCTCTATACGAGTTTCCAAGAGGCATGCTTCTCCTTGAAGGCTTATTTCAATTCATAAATAAGCTTAACACTCGAAATGATTCACATGAGATCACTTACTCTGCACACTCCGCTAATTTACCTAAATTTTGGTTATCCAAATTTGCTAGGATTAGTCACTAATTCTCCTGCAAGAGACACGAAGAAAAACATATACAACTCATTGAGGATTCTATTGTCCTATTCAACTGCAAGAGTAAGTATATGGCACATATGATACAACAAACAACGATAGACGAGCTTTTTCCCACTTAGTGTGGGATTTGCTGCAGGATTGCTTGCCTTCAAAGAAAATTAATTGAGGCCATACCGAGTTTTTATTCTAAAAAGTATAATATCATCCTAAAGGAAAAAGGATATAGAGTAACTAGCAAGATATTTGATTAAAAAACAGAACAAGTAATGAGAAACTTATGCTTCTACATATGCCACAAGCAGATCAAGGAAAGGGCATCAAAACCAATCCAACTTCGATCAAAACTAACTAGAAAGAGCTGTGACTTTATAACCTCATTGGACTGGGTTGGGTTGGGTTGGGGTACCCCTGGGAATAGTAAACTGTACCCCTGGGAATAGTAAACTGTACCCCTGTGAATAGTAAACTGTGAGGAGGATTGAGAAGGTTGGAAGGAGGGGTACACTAGTGTACCGCAACCCAACCCAGTCCAACCCAGCAACCAAACATGCCCCTAGAGTGCTTTGTTTGTTTAAAAGCCATGTATCCTCTAATATGGTTGGTAGTCATCCAGGAATAATTCGGCAGGTCTCCATCTCCACATTTTGCTTATGAAGCACATTGGAGAGAGATCTCGGAATATAACACCGAGTCAATGTATGATCATCATCGTATTTTTCATTGAACTTTAATTCTTTTGGTGTCTTAGAATTTGTGTACTTGTTCTTGGATAGCACGTAAGCAATGCAATCCGTAGAGAGAACACGATCCAAATTACGGATCCAATCCGCGTAATTTGGTCCGGTCAATTGATTGACCTCCAGAAGCCTACTGAGTGGGTTCACTGACTTCATTGTCTGAAATTAAGAATGCACTATATTAGAATATATAAACAATTATATATATTCAAAAATTAAATTCTTTGATTATATTTTTTAATCAAATTAGTCTTGTCTTTTCAACTTTGAAAGTTCATTCCATTAATCACTTTTAAAGAAAGAGATATACTTACCGCTATATCTCTAGCAAGGATTGGGATCTCCTTTTCTACATTAATTACATCCCAATAATATGAAAAACTGTAATTCAGGCAAAAAGAAGCGGGAACACATTCTGCCTTACAAGTTGTAAACTCCCTCGGATCCCGGGTGCCCATTTACGCCACATTCGCATTACAACATTCATTAATATCGCATTAAGTACATGAAAGTCAGGGAAATTTTTCGTGTTGAAGCTATATAAGACATCCACATTCACAACCACAAAGTTAATAGAGACAAATGCCACCAAAATTTCATTTCATTAACTTCCATTTATTTTACAACATGTACAGTAATTGACAGTACATACAATATTCCTAAAAATTTGACTGAAGAGAAAAGAAGCATAATACATTATCAATCGAACAAAAAATTGAGACAAAATAACATACCGTCTGGCATAAACCTTATCACCTGGGATCATCAAGAGCTACTGAACAGCAGGCTTTTTGCTTGTCAAAACATGTTTAGGAAAGAAGAGGCGTCAGCGGTAGCTGGTACCTCTCAAAATTTATAAAAAAATAGAAATTTAATATGTTCAAAAGCAAGCAAGTAGAAATGTGGAACAAGTAAAATTTACATCTACTTGCGTAGGTAAAAAAGTTTCCAGACTTGTAAGCATCTCCCACAAGCACCCATCATTCCTACATTTTTCATATTTAACATATTTATTTTGTAAGCAATTGTTCGTAATTATAGGAGAGTGTGTATATATATACACCTATTTTATCATATTGACCAGATATCATATCTGTGGATTTGTCGATGTGAAAGATGAGATTGGAAGTGTTTATGAATTTACTTGATTCTCAAGTCCAATGGGTAGTTATTTCTTATCAACACTACTTTTGATTATGACTTCTCCAAATCTTACTTCCATTGTCTCAGATGTAAATCTAGATGATGTAGATATAGATATGGATGATCTTGATGTAGAATCGCCAAGTCTGTTGGTGAAAGTAAAATTCAAGCGGTGAGGTAGCCTACAAATGACTCTTCGGTCTCGTTCTCTAATTAGAAGTGCGGTCCAATAGAATGATAGGTCTACTCCAAAACTACACCACTGAGACGGGTGAGAGAGACTTCCCGGAAAAGTCACTCTAGAAAAATGGCCCGACCGGTAACGTGCAACCGAGCTCGTACGAAAAACTAAAACCAAGGATCCCCCGCTTGGGTGTCCTAAAACAGAGGTTCAGCGGAACTGGTCAAAAGTCGGGATCCCAACGAGGCGTAAAAATACTGCGAGCTCGCGTAAAAAACGTGTAAAAGACTGAGATCCTAGACCCACGCACTTGACGGTCACTGCCCTAACTGGGCTTCCTTTCCTCCACCCAGTTGAGGGTCAACGCGCCCTCGTACGGTCAGGTGTGAGGATCACCATGACCGGCATAATTAATTGTCATTTCTCATTCATCATCACATTCATTCCTTTTCTCATTCCTTTCTATGTTCAACTTTACTGATCTGATTCGTTTAATCAACAATCTTCTTGATATCACTGATGGATCTAAGAATCTTATATGAGTATGTTAGTCAGATGTGAGATGATTATGAGCATTACAACTACTTCCCCAATTTACCTCAACAAAGAGATTTACATAGTCATCCTTCGATATAAACATAATACAAAACAACTATTTGCCTTATAGATAATTGCTTGGATTGTTACCAGTGTCGTCCCTGACATTTCGTGGGACCTGGGCAAAAGAAAAAAAATGGGCCCTTATATAATTCCCTAAAATTTTGGACTTTAGCATTGAGTTGTTCACTAAAATTTCGATTCTATAAGAACTCATTTTTTGTTGAGTTGTTTCATCGAAAAATCAATCCATAAGGGCTCTATTTTCAATGACTTGTTTCATCGAAAAATTCGATTCCACAAGAGCTCATTTTTCAGCGAGTTATTTTATTAATAATTTGATTCTCTAAGATCTCATCAAGACATATACTATTTTTTTCTAAAGTAAAAGTTGGATAAATAAAAAAATGGGCCCCTATGGTTGATGGGGCCCTGGGCCATTGCACTCTCAAACTAGGCTCAAGGACAACCCTGATTGTTACTCAGAACTATTCTCCATCGAACGTAAAAGAGTTAACATAAATCTATTGTCAGAGATAAATTGTGTATATACATGAACTATTTTCTTGTAAATGGTCTGAATGTATAATCGAAGAAACCGGCCGTTTGTGATGGTTAGAGAGATTGCCTGGTGAGAAAACAGACCAGGTATCCATATGATTTAAGATTCCATATGAGCAACTTAGTTCCTTGCATGAAATCTCATAGCTTCTTTTGAAGTTCTGCCCTCACAATGTACTTTCATGTGAATCAAGATCATCCCTCATAGCCTACAATTTATATTATAGGTTTCATCCTAAGAGCTTCCATTCTACAATGTACTGTTTTTCATTTTCCAACTATAATTTAAACCAATATTTATATACCTCTGGTTTGCTAAAATAAATTCCTAGAGAAGAACGAAGGCCTAGCGGGGGTGAAGGGGCTTGGGGGGGCTTCTTCCAGGAAGGGGAGAGTGACCGAGTGGTCAAAAGCGACAGACTGTAAATCTGTTGAAGAAATGGACAAATTTCTTTTCTTAGGAACGCATACAAGATTCATCACTACAAAAAAGGGATAGTGGTAACCCCGCCATTTATTAATTGAATAGTAATAGAAATCCATGTCCTACCGAGACAGAATTTGTAACTCGCTATCCTCTTGCCTAGCAGGCAAAGATTGACCTCTGTGGAAAGACTGATTCATTCGGATCGACATGAGGGTCCAACTACATTGCATTGCCAGAATCCATGTTGTATATTTGAAACAAGTTGACCTCCTTGCTTTATAAGTTATTATGAGGTCCTACATATTAATGGAAAATATTAGACATACGAAGGATATCATTGACACATCTCAACATTCCTAAGACATTTCTCAACCACTCTAAGATGGAGCCTATAAATAAGGTTTGGCTTTTTACACAGCAATTAGTTTTGACTGTACTACACAATCTACAATGTAACACTATGTAGACAAAGATAAATCAAATGATGGAGTTCTTCCAAAGAAAATTATATATATTTTTCTAAAGCTTTAATCTATTTAAAACTTCGGACTACTGGTATGTTTAGTTCTTGTTAACTCTATCCTCACTGGTTGAGTAGCATATTCCCATCAAATCATTTTTTGTATCTTTTTATAGAACTACCCGTCATTCTGGAAGTAGTAGTGTCATCAAGCAGTAATTACTTTGGACGATATATGAACATGCCTTGACATTCTATAAAATCCCATGAAGAATGCATCCAACAACCATATACATATATGAACGTAATCTTAATTGATATTTCCAGCCCATTTGTCGGTGAACTAGGTTAAACATTAAACCCAAAACTTCCTTGCTTTAGAGCTTGAATCACATTAACCCTGAATCCAAATTCTAAGATTTAAATTTCTAAATCAAAATTTCTAAACTGAATTCAAATTTTAAACCTGATAAAGCCAGAACTGAATCTCAAATTAAGATTTAATCCTAAATCCAACGTCCAGAATCAATTTTGAATCAGATAACATGAGAAAATAAGATCTGAATCCCACTTCAATTTCTTGCAATAAAATTTTGTTGTGTGGATCTCATGCATGTCATCAGAAGTGGAGTTTAATGATACATGTGAGGTAGCAAAGGAGAGGAAAAGGATTGTACCTAAAAGTTGCTTTAAAATTTGAGGAAATGGCAGCAACTTCAGCTTGAATGGGTGCTGGACAGCAGCCTGGCTGGAAGAAAAAGGCTTGAAATAGGGCAGCAACTACAACCGTATGGGGTAGTTTAACTAAGGAGAAGAGGAATTGGAAGAAGGGTGGGGCTTTGCTCTCCACGGCTGGAGATTAAGGAAATTTTGGGAGGAAATTTGATGATACTTATAAGGACAAAGAGGTCTTGGCTAATTGCCAAGTGGAGGGATAATTTGCCAAGTGGGGAAATGAAGGACAACCCAAGTGGTTGGAAAGAGAAAGGATATATATATATATATAGGATTTCTTTCAAATAGGACGCAGTCCTTCCATAGTTAAGGAAGGCCAACCCCTTTTTTGTATAAAACAGGATGACTTTAGTAGAATACATATACAGTTTTGTATTATAATGTGCAGTTTTAATGTTTGTATTATAATACGCAGTTTTGTATGCGGCTTTGTATTTATAACGTGCACCTATAATACAAAATGTATATGTATTCTACTAAAGTTCTCATTTTTATACAAAAAGGGGCGGCCTTCCTGAACTCAGGAAGGACTGCGTCCTATTTGAAAGGGCCCCTATATATATAACCCAGAAGGTACTGTTTTTTTGTTTATATTATTATACATCATCTATTTAATTGATATACTTAAAGTTAATCATAATCATGCATCGGACCTCGGATTTCGACGCACAATATCTTGAATTGATCGTATCAGGACGGCGATCAATTTGAGTATAATGTTGATATACTTCCGATCGGGTTCTGAATACCCGAAATTTTCGGTTACGGTTTTTGTTTAAGATTAAATTTTGTGATTTAAAAATATCAAACGACCTCTGATTGATGAACGGTCGATTCCGTTGATCTTGTATTGCCGAATCGAATCTAATGACGGTCTCGGTTCGTTTCGCGGTTTTCGAATTTGCGTCGCGGCTTTTTCGCGGCGTGCATTACGAAGCGACCGATTTTTGGACGATTTTACCCGAACAACTTTTGATTCACAATCAATTGGCCGACTTAGGTTATCTAATGTTGTTAGATAACTTTATTGGGTTAATCGGACCCAAATCGAATCGGGTCTGGGTTTGTGTAGATTCCGGATGTTACACAAGTCCAACTTGCATTCCTAATTCGGTCTTTAACACCCGAGCCCACCACCACTACAACGATGTCGACTAGTCGTTAATTGAACCAACCATCAACATGAATAGAACTCAATATGCGCAATCCAATATCGCTCCAATAATACGAGAAACCGATATTGGGGCCACTACACATACGACTTTACTCTTTCGATAAGCAAAGAGCCCGATCCATGTGCGCTTGCATGCATGTATTGTCACTTCCGACAAGCATCTCCTACATAAATCAATGACGACTGATGAATCCCTGATTATCACTCTTTATTCTTTTATTTTAGCTATTTATCTTTGCAAAACATCATGTAAATATGTGTAAATACAATAACATAGCATTATGCATGCATCTTTTAATACTGCATAATTAGCATGTATTTATGCAAAAATAAACGAATAAAGGAAAAGAAAAGGAAGGAGGTATTTAAAATAAATACAAAGTGACCGAATCCCAAGAGAAGGTCAAGCCTTGACATGATCGCCAAATAAAATAAGTATAGAGAGATAGGGCCTACTCTATGTTGTACATAGTATCTATATTTGCAAATAACTATTTTTAGTAAAATTAAATTAAATTAATATTTTACCTCCTTGTATATATTTCTTAAAATAATATAAAAATAAAAAATATGAACAAAAAAATCAAATAAAAATAAAGATAAAATCCTTCTTACTTGTACAAAATACATGTATATATGTCACATCCCCCTAATTATTTTACTTTAAATAAATCATAAAAATAAATAAAATAATTTGTATTCCTAAAATCATGTGGAAAATAAATAAAATACAAAATAGGGGTATTTGAGTAAAAATAATAAAATAAAAATTAATGTACATAATACATAGGTATATTATACCTGTATATACTACTATATAGTGTATATACACTATTTTATTTTTCATAAAAATTATTAAAAATCACATAAAAATCGTATGAAAAATAATAAGCAATTTTTTATTCCATACACTTTTTATTTTGAATTTATTTACTATTTGTTATTGAATTTATAAATATTTTGTAAATTCTAATTTCCTGATTGGTTCAGCTCGTTTCGTTGACCCCGTTCAATGCCCTCTTCCAGGGCTGACCTAACCTGATTCCTTCTGCCGGAGCATTTTCTCCCATTTTTCCATGTCAGGTCAGGACCCCTTTCGATCCGATCTTTCGTCCGAGCCTTCTCCGAGGATCCATCACCTTCGTGGATCCCTAGGAAGGTGCAGATCTTCCTAGGGTTGCTCTCTCTCTCTCTCTCGATACTTCCAGCCTCTTGGGAAGCCTATAAATAATCTCTTCCACCTCCACTGCAGCTCTGCTCGTGCCTCGCTCCTTCATCCACCCCTAGACACCTTCGGTTGAGTGATAGATGCCAGAGAGCATCTTCGTATTGGGGTTTGGTAGCGTAATCACACAACTTAGCTATGTGGCCGGAGTGCCCCGCCACGTCTAGCCTCTCGACCTTCCATAGCTTAGTTGAGGCCATCACCTCGACGCCCAACTTCGCCTGAAGTCAATGAACGTGTTCTGACCTTCAGGTATCCATCCTAGCCCCCTCATCTCCCCATTCGATTCAGTTCATTCCATTTAGCTCCGTCGCATATCCACTGGCTCCGACCAGATGGTCGGGCTCCCATATCACCTCCACTTCCTTATCGATCAAATCCTCTACGACCGCCTCATCTTGCACTGTGACCTGATCAACCTTGGACTCGACCCTAAGGTCGAGGGTAAGGCCTAGATCTTCTCCTACCATCTTCATCGGAGATCGAATCCCATCCACCTTTGCTTCTTTCATTTCCATCTTCAATAAATAGGACCGAAGTGCAGCCCCGAGTCCCAACTTTTCATTGCAGGTACCCTTGCACTACAGGAGCATCAGTTGGACGGTCCCCTTGCTCGGCAGAGCAGCTCCAGGTAGAGCTCCTTCATCACACATGCCTAACCGTTGGTTCCTCCATCGGAACCCCTCATCAGACGTGGATCACTCCGGCGATGACACAGAACTCCTCCGATCCTTCATCGGAGTAGTGGATCTTGATCCCTTCGCTGTTGAAGTTCATCCTCAACGAGTTATTCCTGGCCTATTCTCCATCATCGATGAGGAGCCCTACCTTCTAGATCTGATCTCGGTCGTACGCCACGCTTCACCCTTAACGATCGATCAGAAAAGGTGCCAGATCTGCGCCGCACGTTCTTGCCCTTTTCAGAGCTGACAGATCTGCACTGTAGCAGAGCATCTATGCTGCACGTCCCTGAAATTCCCTCCACCGTCAGATCTTCGTGCAAAGGACGATAAGGATGGTCTGAGCCGTTACACGCCTCACGTGCTTAAGGGTATATTGCATATTTTATCCCGCACTTTTATGCTTTCCGAGTTAGTCCAAAAATAAAGTTGTAGTACAACTATTTTGCTTGTGGACCCTTGTTATTTTAAGTATTTTCATTTGAGTTCAGTTGAGTTGCAGTCACGTGCCGCCCCACGTGTTTCTCTGGTTTTTTGCATTTAGTGCCTTGAACTTCTACTATGTTATGCTTTGAATGAAATATTTATAATATTTGCATTTATGCCCCTATGCGTGGTTTATTGAGCATGTGCGTGAATTAACTGGATAATTTGCAACTTCAGCCGTGGATTTTCCTCACATGTTATCCGTTGGTATAGAAACTTTCATCAAATTGCATTTAGGTCCTTGCTTGCTATGTGTATCATTTTTAATCAAATAAATAGCTAATTAACTCCAAAAATTCCACAAAAATTACTGTAGGCCCCTGCTAACACGTAATATTTATTACAATTTTGTGAATTAATATAGTTTTATTTGATATATCTAAAAATCAAAAACACCTAAAAAGTATTTTGTCTATTTTCTAAAATACATAAGAATTATAAAAATTGTTTAAAAATTACAAAAAAATTAGCGTATACTTGTCTTTGTGTGTTTTAATTCCAGTAGAATTTTTGTTTTAAAAATCATTATAAAACCCCTAAAATCAAAAACTCTAAAAAACTTATAAAAATCATTAGAATTCAAAAAAAAACAAAAAAAAATAGAATTTCAGTTTCTATAGTTAGATGTTTTTATTCTCTTTCTCATAAAAATCACAACCAGGACATTAGGGCATTTTTAATATTTTAAATTTGCCTTTTAGTCCAGTGTATACATTATTTTCTCTGTTTGCCTTTGTTTGATTTTTATAAAATCATATAAAAATTAGAAAATTCCGATAAAATTACCAAAACCATCTGAATATTTGAAAAAAAACATAAAAATATTTTTGTTTATGATTTTGAGCATTTTTTATCTAATAAAAATAGTGGAAGCTTGCTTGTGTCATGTTTTTCTTATTTGTTTTGTTTTGTTTTCTTATCTTAAAAATAAAAAATGCAAAACAAAAGTAAATGAAAATATGTTTTTATTTCTCTGATTACGACCACTTCATAGGTTTTACTCGTGTTGTGTTCGACTCTAGTCGCTATACCAGGTTAAATAAATAGCAGAGACCGCTAACATTGATTTTGTGCCTTGATTGTCTGATTTGTGTGGTCTTGATTTTTCTTGTTGACTTAGCTTCATGATTTGGGTCGAAATGACTTTTCATTTATCTGATTCCTTAATCTGAGTTGCAAAGCATGTCACCACCGACAGAAGCCTTGACGGGAGAACATGGATGTCACTTATGTGATCCTCCATATCATATTTAAAATTAAATAATTATCATGTCATATAATTAATTCTTCTAAGGGAAATATTACTCTATTTATAATGTAGTGTATTTAATTGGATATAATTATTTAATCATATTAAATTAATTATCAATCCAATTTAATCAACCGACAAGCAATTTTGATTGTTACTTAAAGGATGGTATAATCTCAAAATACATATTATTCAAATTTCAATAATTAAAAATACACCGTGATCTCTTCAAATGTTATCCTTTCCTTACCCATTGCCATGGTCAGTACATATAGGATATGGGACAAACCGTTCATAGAGCAACCTGCTACCCCATGATCCTCGACTAGACACCATATCCCTGACCTGGTCATTTTGTATTTGATATGATAATCGGTCTTTCAACCAAAGTTATACCATATGATATTCATCAAAACTATTTTGATTAAATATTATAAGGAGATTTGCTAAACAAATCCCCAATCCAATTCAAGTAACAATGTCTTGTATGTAGAGATTATCCTACAATTATTGTAGGATAAACAAGGGTTTTCATGAAACATTCATTCAATGGCCTATGATGATTAATCAATTATTTTCATAATTATTAGACATCATATTTAATCATGACAAATTCATAATTTCCATGATTTCCAATGAATTATAAAACACGTTAAGTAAAGAGGTTTGCTGATCTAATCATCTTCCGACCTATCTCCACAAAATATGAAATATCAAGGGCAAACGAAGTCGGAATCACGCGAAATAAATTTGAGCGGTTTGCTGGTTTGATTCTCTACTTAATCCAAGTTTATTTCATTTTTTATGATAGAAAAGCAATAAGTAAAAATAATTTTCTTACAGATCTGCTAATACATGCAAAATAATTTTTTATGGCGGGAACTATTCGAATCATTTTCAACTTTGAAAGTTAATTCCTTTAATCAATTCAAAGCAAGAGATATGCTTACCGTTATATCTCTAGAAAGAACTGGGATTTGCTTTTCTACCTTAGTTACATCCCGATGATATGAGAAACTGTAACTCGGGTAAAAAGAAGTAGGAACGCATTCCGCCTTGCAAGTCCAACTTGCATTCCCGATTTGGTCCTTAATACACATGTGCACCACCCCTAAGGCGATGTTGACCCGTAGTTAATTGAACCAACCATCAATATGAATAGAACTCGATATGTGCAATCAAATGCTACTCCAATAATATGAGGAACCGATATTGGGGTCACTATGTATATGACCTTACTCTTTCAAGAAGCAAAGAGCCTGATCCATGTGCGCTTGCATGCAGGAGCTGTTACTTTAAAAAAGCATCCCCTGCATACAATCCATGGCGACGAAACCCTTCACCTTGACGAGAGACCATGGATGTCACTTATGTGATCCTCCATATCATATTTAAATTTTAATTAATTATTATGAAAGATATTCATATACTTAATTCTTCCAATGGAAATATTACTCTATTCATAATAGAGTGTCTTTAATTGGATATAATAATTTAATCATATTAAATAAATTATCAATCCAATTTAATCAATCAAGAAATAATTTTGACTGTTACTTAAAGGATGGTATAATCTCAAAATACGTAATATTTAAATTTTAATAATTAAAAAATTACATCATGATCTCTTGAAATATTATCCTTTCCTTACTTGCTGTCATGGCCAGTATGCACCGGATGTGGAACAGACCGCTCACGGAGCAACCTCCTACCCCAACGATCCCCAATTAGATACCATATCCGCCTCAAGTCAGGTGTGATTTGATCATTTTGTATTTGAGATGATAATTGGTCTTTCAACCGAAGTTATACCATATAATATTTATTAAAACCATTTTGATTAATATTATAAGAAGATTTATTAAACAAATCCCCAATCCTATTCAAGTAACAATGACTTACATGTAAAGATTGTCCAACAACTACTGTAGGATAAAGTAGGGTTTTTATGAAACATTCACTCAATGGCCTATGATGATTAATCAATTATTTTAATAATTACCAGTCATCATATTTAATAAAGTAAAATTCATAGTTTCCATGATTTTCATTGAATTATAAACACGTTATGTAAATAGTTTGATGATCTAATCATCTTCCAACCCATCTCCACTAAATATGGAATATTTAGGGCAAATGGAGTCGAAATCACACGAAATAAATTTGATCAGATTGCTGGTTTGATTCTCTACTTAATAAAAGTGTTTATTTTATATTTCATGCCGGTAAAATAGTAAGTAAAAATAATTTTCTTATAGATCAGTGAATACATGCAAAACAAATTTCCATGGTGGGAACTATTCGAATCACTTTCATGAACCTTTTGTACCAACATTAGATTATTGTTTTTCATACATATTTAAACATTCTAAATAAATTTTAATAACCAACAAACACTTCGAAATAATACATAAATAGTAGGTTTTTAATTAAGAAAAAATCCGATTCGAATCTTGCATCCAATGCAAAAACAATAATTCTCGCACATCCTAACATGAACCTCGATCGTCTTGGATTTCAGATCATATTCAAGACTTCAACCAATGCTCTGATACCACTTGAAGGATATGGAAAGATCCTTAAGCGCATCACGGAAGCGTGAAGATCGCATCATATGCGATCGGAGCGACTAGTCACACCAGTTGCTTGGTGCAATGGAATTTAAGAAATTAAATGATGAATCCACATGATCCAAGAATGCTTCTTGGATCATTTTGTCAAACCACATACAATATTACCTTGTGATCATAGAGTCTAACGTTAGAGATCTCCTGTCTCAAGTCCAATCCGACTGAAGAGACTCTTGCGAGCGCAGGAATGAACCGTGTTCTTCTCGCCAAAGTGTTGATCCAAGCAAAAAATCTCCTAATCTAGTCTCACGAGATCCAACGTCTTTTTCACGAGTGAGACACACTAAAGGAGACGAAGATCCAAGAGTAGTCGAGGTGGCGGCACAACGGTGTAACGACGACAACTGTCTCTCTAGGGTTTCCAAGTGGACGGCCACATAGAGAGAGAGATGGCATGTGAGATGATAGAGAGATTCTATTCCAATGGTATAAATTGAAGAGCAAGGGTTGCCTCTTCTTTTATAATATTTTGGGATTCCATGGATCAAAATCCATGGACAAAAAAATTAATGGTTGAGATTGATTTGTTTTCATTCAATGGCCATGAGTTTCTTGTAAAAACACAATAATTAAGTTAATTCAATTTAACATATATGTAATAACTATCAATATAAATTAATTTCAATTAAATCAATCCATCTCGGAGAAATAGTATGGAGGCAAGTCTCCTTCCATAAGAAGAGTGGACGACCACCAATTCCCATAAGGAGTTGTGGTCGTCCACCCTCTCCACATGGAAGGTGGCTCCATCTTTCCTATTTCATGGAATCTTGTATTCCATGAATATCTCCATAATTTACAACATCATTTGTTTTTATTCACACAGATAGTTCATACGTATTTTGTGAACATTGCAATCATTTCATTGCAAATTTATGAATCACATTCACAACCCAAATAAAATTTAAATTACATTTTCAATTAATTATCTAATGTGAATCCAATTCACATCAACGTTTAAATTGTAAATGTTATTTACAAATATCTCTCTCTTATATATTATAAATCGTAGTTATAATATATATGAATAATATCAATAGTGTTATCCACATTATTCATATCTATAATAATTAAATCATATTTAATTATCACGAATCATCATTCTCATGCATCAAAATAATATGAATCAGATTCACATTATTCATGGTAATTAAGTCACATTTAATTATCCATTTCACAAAGCTTGGATATAATTTAACAATGGAATTATTCTTGAACTCTTTCAAGAATAATGCGCTTTCTTCATGAATACTTGCAGATAAGGACATGGCGATTGTACATTCCACGTATAGTGACTTGGATATTGAGATCACATCTCATATCCAGATCTCGGAGACCTCTCATAGATATTTGATTAAATCAATGCCGGAAATATAATCTTCTTATTGCATCTGAATCACATTCATATCATTTTCCAACATTTGGACCAAGATTAGATAACTTATCTACTGTGAGGAGTCACTAAAATCCAGATTTGTTTCATTACTCCCTCGGAATGGAAGCATCATGGTTGTACAATTGTTTATGACCACATCACCCTCAGGCATTCCTAACACATGTAAATCCTACATACTGGAAGACCTAGAATAATCCCAAAGATATAGATCAATTTACATTGTCATCTTCGTGTTTTTATCATTAAGTTTCTCATTCGGTCATTGGGAGTTGGTATTGATCATATGCTTTCTAAAAGCATATATCATACCTACAAATTCTTGTCATGCTTCCAAAATAAGACGACCGTGCATGGAATCTGATCAATCCCAATACCTCATGAGTGAGCTCATGTCTTCCGATTCACAAGTGAATCTGTATGATCCCTTTGAGAGAGTGTATTGCCCATATGCCCTTGTATGCACACTAGCTCGCTGGTATATAGACCTTGATTAGGCCATTAACCTATCGGTATGCTAGATGTACATACTTTGACATATAGAAATACAACTATCTCTGGTCAGAAGATGCATGCCTATATCATGACAGTATACGACAAGGACTTGGTTATCTCGATCTCATTAAGTCAACTCTTTGAACTAACTAATCTGACACCTCCGAATCTTTATTCATATGCAGAGGACCTACATCAAGAGGTCGATCAGATATAAGCCAATAGAGAAGGACTACCACATCCTTCTCAGGTCGTAGATTATCTCTTAATAAAAATTTGACGGTGCTCGACGAGTCCTCAATCTAACTCTTTAGATATTCATCCAAGCACCAACCTCTATGATTCAATGGTTGAATCAACTATTGTATGATCATTAAGATGACCATGGTACATAACCCTAATTGTACTAAGGGACCTTATAGTGCATTCATTCATTTAGTCTCAGACAGGGAGTGAAATAAACCAATAACTTTTATTGATAAATCAAACATTACAATAACAATTATTGAAGGAATGGTTCGCCTAGGGCTCACATGGCTAACAGAGTACCTCTCCATTAGACGTTGTGGACAAACAACCACCGTGTATTTTACGAGATCCAAAGATGAAATGTTACTATTATACCATAATTCCTTCCAACTTTTTCATCTAAAGGAGTAGACACTACTGGAATATGCACTTTACTCGGTAGTCACTAACCGCCGATACAAGTAGCCATCTGTCGATAATGATGCATCGAAAAAGGTAGCGCTTCAATTGGTTTTTGTGATGGTCGCCTATTGACCATTGAGAACATTGACCGCCTCAAATAGACAAACCACTGAGAATAGGTATCTTCCATGGCGCTTAGACCCCCATTGAGAATACATTATTGGTGGCTTGTATAACCATCGCTAATGATAGTATCATTATCGTGCTAGCGGTTTTGTAACTACCACGAATATCTCCTGAAAAAAATAGCTGCAGTTGTTGCTGATGCTCTTCCTCCTCCTCTTCCTCTTCATCATCCTCTTCATCATACCACTGTGTATAGCGGGTGGATCGTTGTCATCACGATCAGGGCACAAAGGAATGTGGCCATGTTCAGATAGCTCCTCAATTAACCTATGAAGTCGATCCATCGTCTATATATTCTTAAGGATTGTATCATGCGACTGGTCCTCCCTCTCATGGGACCTCTCCACCTTCCTAGTCATGATCACTACCTTTTCTTTCAACTGCTCAAACTCTACAGGTGACAGACCACCATAGTTTTTTCCATAGTAACTCATCTTGATGGAAGATGCACCACCAAGCAGAACCCGTCCAGAGTATTGTGTAGCCGGTGGATATACATGTCAAAACATCACATCATTCTATTCTTCCAGAGTTCCTTGAGTTTGACCGAATTGATTATGGAGGACGTTGATCATGCGGTTCTACATTTTGATCACTTTATTAGATAAAACACATGCTTAATTAGTCAAAATAAAGTTATTATTTAACTTTCGTGTGTATGTGCATCTCTCATGAATGAAGTTCTTGTTACCCTTTTTATCGGTTGTCTATGGTGTAATCTCGAACAATCTCACCCGATCAGTACTCTCTCCGGTCTCAACCTAAGAATAAATAGTAATTCAGAATATAGTAAAATATATATCTTAGAATAGGGATTACGTTGCGTGCTTGTGTTTCAATTGATCCCAACTTGTCCTACCCAATGTGTGGGTAGGACGAGGAGCTTTACCCATGTTGCTTATATTTTTCTCGAATATGTTCTGGATGCACATGTAAAATTAAAACAATTAACTAAGTGATTAAGATATTGATATTTACAAACCATAATTACTTTGAACTCCTCGTTGTCCTAGTATGTACCTGTTGCTTCCCATTTAACAAAATGCCAATCTTCAGTACACGAGCTACATCAATGCTAAGCAATTAATAATTTATCTAGGTCAATAGAACAACATGGCACAATGCATCACAAAACAAAATGAATGAACCTGCATTTTTATTATGATTTTTAATGTAATTTAAATAATTAGAAAATGAACATAATGAATTAAATAACAACATGTATATAAATACATATCTTCATATCCGTAAATTACATGTCAAACATAAGCAATAAT
This sequence comes from Ottelia alismoides, assembly GCA_037367405.1. Classification (NCBI taxonomy): domain Eukaryota; kingdom Viridiplantae; phylum Streptophyta; class Magnoliopsida; order Alismatales; family Hydrocharitaceae; genus Ottelia; species Ottelia alismoides. Next base: position 995,577 of record JAZKJV010001598.1, read on the forward strand.
TACAATAAGGATCAAGGTTCAATTGAGGAATCATCAAGAAGCCATTGTTCATTTAATATTAATGATAATGCATAATTTACCATTGTTCATTTAATATGAATAATAACACATAATTTATCTCTGATAAATAAAAATCCTTATGTGCATATCCGATCAGAAATTAAATATTTCATATCAAAGATAATTCAGTAAGGAACAAAATGCATTTGAAATCATCTCACTCGGAATTCATATGCAAAAGTTATTAAATAAATAAGTTGGGGAATAAGTGCAAATAAACATAACATAAATGGCACAAAAACATTACAAACAAGTCCCTGAAGGGTCTAAAATGTAATACTAAAAGTTATTGGGTCTTATATGTAGATAAAACTCATGTGTGGGGGTATGAACGTAAATATAATAACACCGTGAGGTTGGAGTGCAATTCTCCCCAAGCGTACATGTGAGGCATGTGCTTGACAGGACTTCTCTGAAAATTTAAGAACCATGGGTGCCTGGATGCAAAAATTCAAGTATATCATGTGCAAGGCACGCACGCGAGGCTTGGACGTAGGCTTGGGTTGGATGTAGGTATGGAGTAGGCATGGTTGCCTCCATGATTCGACATAGCATCGATCCTATCGAGGCTTCTGGTTCAACATTCGGCTTAGGGGTAAATACATACCATCAGATCATCATGATCTCACGATGCATGTACATCGAATGTCACCGTCCTCTTCTGACTATGGTGGAGTATCAACAGAGATCCGATGATCTCCTATGAGAGCCTCCGTCTCTGTCTCACCTCAGTAAAGGTCATCACGCCACTGCAAGACTCATGCAAAGCGGTTCACCCATCGAAGAAGGTCTGAAAATGGCGGGAGGATTCGTTAGATGAAGGCTCGCTAGAAGAAAACCTCTAAAATGGAGGCTTATGCAAAGCTCCGACCATTGAAGGGTTGGCTACTTGCAAGTGTTAGAGAAGCAATCCAAGTGAAATAGTGCGTATGTGAGGTGGAATGAGGTGAAATGGAGGTCGGATTGGGTGGAGAAGATGGAGGCATGTTGGGTCTCCTCTTCCATTAACATAGGCGAAAGCTCGAGGTGGGAGGAGGTTCTGGAGGAGATATGGATCAATTGATACCTTCCGTGTGCATCTTTGATGCACGGTGGAGGTTGGAAACTACTTGGATTGAAGGTTGGACCTAAGTACAAGGATAGGAAATTCAAAGAAATCAAAATAAAATAATACCAAATTACTTTTACCTTGAAGCTAAGTCTCCATGGATGGTTGTTGCGGCATGGGATTGAGCTTCGAAGAAGCTCTGGTCGTCACTTAACCTTTGTGGCCAATGGAGGGAGCTCGAACAACCAAATTGAAGATGTTGTAGCATGACATCTACGTCATGGGTCACACCAGGCTGGGGGTCATCTTGGTTGTTTCAATTCATCTTCTCCTGTCACAAGAGAAAGAAGAAGGGTTGGGCCTTGGCCCTCATAATGGTGGACAACCGCCACATTGGGCAGTGATGGTGTATTTGAAGAGGGGAAGGCTGGTTGCTACGTAGGGTATGTGATGATTTCAACCGCCTAAAACTGGTGATGGAAGTTAGGATTCTAGGGAGTTATAATTCGACGTGGTGGGTGGAATTTAGGGTTAGAGATTGGGACAAGAATCGAAGGGAGATGCCGGCTGAAGTCATCAGAAGAAATGGAGAAGTTGGGCGGTTTGGCAAGGTTCGCATCGATTAGAAGATGTTGTTGGAGGTTGGGAACAATGCCCCAACCGTCTGACGACGATCGGATGGTTGTGGTTTGGGTGGGATTGAGTGGTCATGATGTTTCTGATGGGTTGCAATCCAGTGGTTAAGATTAAGGCACCTCTGATCAAAAGTGTGCAGTTTGATCAAAATGATCAGACGGTCCTGATCGCGTATAGGTTGGGATAAAAGGCCGACCACGTGGCTCACTAAGGGTGAGCCACATGGCCTAATTAAATAATTCCAAAAATAAGAAAATATTGTAAAATTAATAATACATAGTTAGAGGTTGAATTAGAAAAAGTGTTTAATGTGAAAGTTGTAGATCTCGATGAGATCTACAACTTTTATGTAATTCAAAGTTAAAATACATCATATATACATATTATTATTGCAAGTATTTTTAATGTATTCAAAATATTTATTTTGTTTTTATTATATTTTTTTGTATTTTAAATTTATGTTTAATGTTGAATTAATTATATATAATATTAATCTTAGTTTTAGTAATGAAAAAACACATAGTATAAGGTGCATAATAATTTATTTATTTAAATAAAATAATTAGGGTTAATTAATTACAATAGTTTAATTTTTAAATTTAGTTAGTTGTTAATTATTAATTATGAAACACTTAAGCAAGGAAGAAAATAAATGTATATTAAGATGATAAATCTAGGATTTATTACCCCCCATATACTTAAGATTTTCTTGTCCTCGAGCAAATAAAGAATGAATAAGTTAGTTGGTTTCCCTGATTGTACATGTGCATATGCAAGACTTAATCGATTCAGATCCCTCAGTTTTAGTGGCCCAAAAACTCTAAGATGAACCATGTCTTAATCAGAAGGAACTCAACTTCTCTAATCATCATACTCTATGTATATACATACATATAAGAGGTATGACTTAAATGTTGACTACATTTAAAAGAGTCGAGTCAAAACATCACCCAAGGCACCGGTTCAAGAGACTCTTCTAAGAACCTAATCCTCAACACTATGGAATAAATCTATTCTTGCATCCCATACACCATCTCTTTAGTTGTTAGACTTAAATGGTTAGATGGAAAGTCGGTTGATGGAGGGCATAAGGTTGTGTCTTTTCTTCTCTCCCTATTGGAACAAGGGTTCTCTCAAGTGCCTTATTAACTCAACACATATATTTTTGGTTGCTGACTAGTGTGTCCGTCAGAAAGATGTGGAGTCTTATACACTTGTTTTCCTTTGAATGCACCAGGGTGCGTCTCTTTTGAGTATCTATTATACCTTTGAAACCCAGATTTGTATAATTATACGATGAAGAGCCCTTTTGGAGGTACTAGCCCGACTCATAAAAGCTTGTGAGTGGACACTTAAAAGGTTGGGAGCGCTCGCCTTTAATGAAAGCTCTTTTGAATTTAACTTTGGAATGTAAGATCTTTACTTTTTATTTTTTTCCATTCTTTTTCTTTTTTTGGATAGCTCCATTGCTTTTATACAGTTGGCGCACACTAACCAATATTTTATTTAACTTTATCACACCTTGGCACTTAGGTAAATGTCAGGAGAATGGTATAAGAACCAAGTTCTTATATTGGCTTAAGGTGCTGACACTTAAGTTTCATGAAGCCTTCATTTATTTTATCCCATCCTCTAGCATCATAAGATCGGGTACAAACTCAAATATCAAATCACAGTCCCTCAAGTGAAACCTCAACTCATCTCATCATCGATGTATTCGTGCAAGTGAGTGTTGGTCACATTCTTTGAGGTGGAGATTAAACATACAATATAGCACACACATCTTTGACACTAGGGAAGTATGAATTATTAAGTTTAAATCCTAATGAATAAAACATGTTAACTCTGTATTTAAGACCTCATAAATCAAGCAGACCTTGTGTGAATTTTGTAAGTGTTAGAGAAACATCCAACTTTTTAGTTAGTATTTTTGTGACTTCCTCTTTTATTTTATTTTTTTATATTTTTAATTTTTATTATATATTATTTTTAATTACATTGTTTTTATTTAAAAAATACTTGTTAATTTCAATTACACCCTTAGTGTTGAAAAGAGATTTTGAAAACATGTTACAAACCTTGTCACATAAGTATACATTTTCCAAGCATTTTACAAAGATTTTGAAAATAAGTAAAATCCTATTTTTACAAACCAATGTAAAATATTTTAGAAAACAATGTCACGTAAAATATTCACAAACATTTTACAAAGATTTTTCAAAATGCATAAAATTGCATTTTTATGAACCAATGTGAAAATTTATGAAAACCATGTCACACATGTATATAAAAGCTTTCAAATTATTTCAAATTCATTTTTACAAAAATCAGTTCCTAACTAATATGTTACCCTTAGTTAAAAAGTTTTGAAAATTTTAAAATATGGGATATGGCTAAAGTATATGTGAAATATATATGGTACACCCCCTTGTACTTAGCTTGTGATATGTCCTCATAATGGTAAGTTATATGAAGCCATAGCTCGTGCTAATTATAAGGAGATGCACAGAACTGGATCAAAGGACATGGTTGTAAATTGAGTAAAAAGAATGAGTTAAAAGAACACGGGGACTCAGGTCCCCCTATACTTAGGTTGAGAAAGACCTAAATAAAGAGATGTGAAATGAGATAAAGGGCCCAAGGTGGACAATCATAAATAACTTGGTTCCCCCTATACTTAAGCCGAAAAGAAGCCTAAGTATCAAAAATGTATATCTAAAGGTGAGGAAATTGAGACACAATTATGTTAATGAATCTATTAGATGTTGAATCTACGGAGATGAAAATGGAGTTCTAGAGTTTAAGGGAGAGGTTTGAAGAAATTACACAATCAAGCACTAACAAACCCAACAGATTCACCAACTCACGCGTGACGACCAATTAATAATGATCCAATTATCTTGTCCATTTTCATTTGTGAAAATACAAAGTTTGAATCCATTGCGAGCATGCTGTAGTAGGATTTGGGAACTATCTTATGGATAAGTCCTCAACTCTCAACATGCAAAATTTGCATGCGAATAATGAGGGATTTGCTCTCCAAGTATAAGGTTAATTTTAACTCCATTTTAATTACATCAACTTTCATGAAACATTCCCAAATTTAAGAGTTTGGTTGTAACTTTGATTAATATATGAGCACATTATGCATCGTCTACTGGCCAATCCCTTTTCCTTTAGAATTCCTAAGTATAAATCAAGAGGGATTAGGAAATATCGATGCAAACGAAAGCCATGGTGCATGCTCATGTAAGAGATGCTTACATTGTATCCTTGTTCTCTCCATGTGGATGCTATACTACATTAAAATTAATAGATAAATGAATGTAAGATGAGAAAGTTGTATCCTAAACATAAGTTCTATTAGCAGGATAAATTGCTTTAATTTTGGCTAAATCGAATGTAGTTTAAGTACATCTCATGAATCTTAAGATATGTGTGAATAGCTTGAGATGTAGTTAGTGTGTCGTAGTTTACAGTTCAAGCACTTCAAATATGACCTAAAGTAGCTCTAAGAGCTGTGTGCCTAAAATCCTGATTCAAACACTCAAGTTAAGGCCCACCCTGGTTAAGGGTGAAACAAACTCAACACGTCCATAGTCCATATGATACAAATATAATAATAAACTAAGCAACAACAACATGATAATCTTTGATCAATTAAAGTATCTTCTATAGCTCCTCACAGCTGAGACTCTGAGCTCTAAGCACCAACCTGCGTACATCTCTGAGTGTCCTCGGATCCACTGGCCTTGCCACAAAAGAGAGGTATATATATAAGATTATCAAGTAAATATACATCACAATAGATTAGACAGAAAACAATGTGACAAGTCAATACATGACCTAAATAAAACATAATCAACTCATCAATGAATTAAATCTAATTAACTTTACAATGAAGTTGTCTCCCCGACAACAACGACATCTGAAGAATCGCTAACTAGCTAACTTAATAATGATTCGTTGTAATACGACTAATTAGCAAACATTCAAAACCGAGTCGAACAGTCTCCACGAGGAGGACTCGGTTTAAATTTATATCATGGGTTAGTTCATGGTCGAACATAAGGACATGAGATATTAACATAATTAATCAAAATATCATATCAATGCTAAATAATTAATAAACTATCTAGGCCAACAGAACAATAAGGCACACTGCATCACAAAATAAAAATGAACGAGCATGCATTTTTTCCTGCTTTTTAATGAAAGTTAAATAATCACAGAATGAACAGAATGAATTAAATAACAATATGCATTTTAAATTACATGTCAAACTTAAGCAATAATAATAATACGGATCAATGTCCAATTAAGGAATTATTAAGAAGCCATTGTTTATATAATATGATGAATAACACATAATTTATATCTTCTAAATATATCCTTAAGTACATATCCAATCAGAGAAATAAATTATCATATATAAAAAAAAATTCAATAAGGAACAAAATGTATTTTAAATCATCTAAATCGGAGGTCATATGAAAAAGTTATTCAATAAACAAGCCAGGAGCATAAACGTAGATAAACATAACATAAATATCATAAAAACATCACAAACAAGTCCCTGTAGGGATTGAAATGCAGATACTAAAAATCGTTGGGTCTTATTTATAAATAAAACTCATGCTTGGGGGCATTAACGTAAAAATAATAACCCGACAGGGCTGGAAGGCAATTCTCCCCAGGTGCGTACGTGAGGCACGCACATGAGATGATTTCTCTACAAATTTGGAAAATCATGGCATTCTTGTTGCAAAAATCCAAGTACCTCACACGTAAGGCAATGCGAGACTTGGACATAGGCTCGGGTCGGATGCATGTTTGGAATACGTGTGTCACGCCTCCTTGCTTCGGGGGTAGCCTCAGTCACATCGAGGCTTCTGGTTCGATGTGCAGCTTCAGGGTGAATACGCACTGTCAAATCATCATGAGCTCACAGTACATGTACGTCGAATGTCATCACCCTCCTCCGACTGCGGTGGAGTGTCAACGGAGCTCTGGTGATCTCTTGTTAGTGCCTTCGACTCCATTTTGCCTCGCTGAAGGTCATCACACCTCCTCAAGACTTGGGAGAAGTGACTGACCCATCGAAGAAGGTCTGGAAGTGGATGGAGGCTCTGGTAGATGAAGGCCCGTCGAAAGAAAACCTCTAGAACAGAGGCTCACACAAATCTTCAACTATTGAAGGGTTGGCTACCTGCAAGTGTTAGAGAAGTAGTCCAAGCGAAAGCATGAATGTGTGGGGTGGAATGAGGTGAAATAGAGGCCAGATTGGGTGGAGAAGATGAAGGCCCGATGGGTGTCCTCCACCATTAATAGAGGAGAAAGCTCGAGGAAGAGGAGGTTTTGACGGAGATATGGATCAAGTGATACCTCTCTTATGCATCTCCGATGCTCGGTGGAGGTTGGAAACTACTTGGATTGAAGGTTGTACCTAAGTACAAGGCTATAAAATTCAAATAAATCAAAATAAAATAAGACCTAATTACTTTTATCTTGAAGTTATATCACCACATATGGGTATTGCAACATGGGCTCAAGCTTCAAAGAATCTTTGGTCGTCGCTTAACCTCTACGGCCAATGGAGAAAGCTCGAACATCCATCTCGAAGGTAATGTAGCATGGTATCTATGCCATGGGGCACACTAAGTCGAGGGTCATCTTGGCCGCCTCGATTCCTCCTTTACTGTCACGAGAGGAGGAGGAAGGGCCGGGCCTTGGTCCTAGTAATGGTGGACAACCACTACATTAGGCGGTGACGATGCATTTGAAGAGGAGAAGGGTGGTTGCCATGTAGGGTATGTGGTGGTTTCAACCACCTAACACTGATGATGGAAGTTAGGATTCTAGGAAGTTAGAAGTCAGCGTGGAGGGTGGAAGTTAGGGTTAGAGGTTGGGTCTAGAATAGAAGGGAGACATAGATTAAGGTCATCGGAAGAAATGGAGGAAGTTGGGCAGTTTGACAAGGATCGCATAGCTTAGAGGAGGTTGCCGGAGGTTGGGGACAATGCCCCAACCGTCCAATGACGATGAAATGGTTGCAGTTTGGGTAAGATTGAATGGTCATGATGTGTCTGATAGGATGCAATCTAGAGACTGAGATTGAGGCACCTATGATCAGAAGTGTGTCGTATGATCAAAATGATTAGACAATCTTGATCGTACGTGGTTGGGATAAAACGCCAGACACGTGGCTCACTGACGGTGAACCATGTGGCTCAATGAAATAATTACGAAAAAATAAAATATTGTTAAATGAATAATAAATAGTTAAAGGTTGAATTATGAAAAGTGTTCAACATGAAAGTTCTAGTCTCGATGAGATCTACAACTTTTATGCATCACTTAAAGTCAAAATACATCATATATACATAGTATTATTTTGTAAGAATTTTTAATATATTAAAATACTTATTTTATTTTTTTTATTTTTTTGTATTTTATTTTATGTTTAATGTTAAATTAGTTAAGTACAATATAAACCAGTTTTATTTGATTTTTAATAATGAAGAAACATATAAAACAAGGTATCTGATGAATCGCTAACTAGTTAACTTAATAATGATTTGTTGTAATACAACCAGCTAGAAATCATTCAGAACGAGTTGAAAGATCTCCATGGTGAGGAATCTACTTAAATTTATATCTTGAGCAAGTCTAGGGTCGAACACAAGGACATGAACTATTTACATAATTAATCAAATCATCATATCAAGTCTAAGAAATTAATAAATTATATAGGTCAACAGAACAACAAGGCACAATGCATCGTAAACCAAAAATGAATAAGCATGCATTTTTATTCTGATTTTTAATGCAAGTTAAGAATCACAAAACAAAATAAATAACAAAATATATATAAATACATATTTTCAATTCCTTAAATTACACGTCAAACTGTAACAAGAATTGGAATAAGGATCAAGGTTCAATTGAGGAGTTATTATGAAGCTATTGTTCATTTAATATGAAGAATAACACAAAATTTATCTTTGATAAATAATCCTTAAGTAAATATCCAATCATAGAATTAAATATGTCATATTAAATATAATTTAATAAGGAAACAAATACATTTTAAATCATCTTAATTGGAGTTCATATGCAAAAGTTATTCAATAAAGAAGTAAGGGGCATAAGTGCAACTAAATATAACATACATGCCACAAAAACATCAAAAACAAGTCCTTAGAGGGACTAAAATGCAAAAACTAGAAGTCACTAGGTCATATATGTAATTAACACTCATACATAGGGGTGTGAATGTAAATATAATAACATGATGGGGCTAGAGTGCAATTCTCCTTAGGCATGCATGTGAGGCACGTGCTTAAGAGGACTTCTCTGTAAATCTGGAGAACCATCGGCGCCTGGCTGCAAAAATCCTAGTACCTCATGCGCAAGGCACACACACGAAACTTGCCCTAGGCTCATGTCGGATGCAGGTATGGAGTACCATGGCACACCTCCAAGATTTGGACATAGCCTCGATCCCACCGAGGCTTCTGGTTCGATGTGTAGTTTGGGGGTGAATAGTCACGGTCAGTTCATCATGACCTGACGGCGCTTTCACGTCGAAAATCGTCGTCCTCCTCCGACTACGGTGGAGTATCAATGGAGCCCCGATGATCTCCTATGAGCGTCTTCGTCTCCATTTTGCCTCGTCGAAGGACGTCTCACCTCCACAAGACTCTGGCAAAGTGACCGACCCAAAGAAGGCCTGGAAGTGGATTGAGGCTCTGGCAGATGATATCTCTCCAAACAGAAACCACAAGAATGGAGGCTCACGCAAAGCTTCGACCATTGAAGGGTTGGCTACATGCATGTGTTAGAGAAGCAGTCCAAGCGAAAATCATGTGTGTGTAAGGTGGAATGAGTTGAAAAGGAGGCCATATTGAGTGGAGAAGGTGAAGGCCCGACGGGTCTCCTCCGCCATTAACAAAGGAGAAAGCTTGAGGTGGAGGAGGTTCTGGAGGAGATATGGATCAAGTGATACCTCCCACATGCAGCTCCGATGCACAGTGGAGGTTGGAAACAACTCGGATCGAAGGTTGGACATAAGTACAATGCTAGCAAATTCAAAGAAATCAAAATAAAAACAAGACCTAATTACTTTTACCTTGAATCTAAGTCGCCATGGATGGGTGTTGCAACCTAGGATTAGCTTCGAAGAAGCTCTGGTAGTCTCTCAACCTACACATCCAATGGAGGAAGCTCGAATAACCATCTCGAAGATGATGTAGCATGGCATTTGTGCCATGGGTCACATCAAGACGGAGGTCGTCTTTGCCACCTCGATTCCTCTTCTCCTATCATGATAGAAGGAAGAAGGGTTGTGTCTTGGTCCTAGTAATGGTGGACAACCACCACATTTGGTGGTGATGGTGTATTTGAAGAGGATGAGGGTGGTTGCCATGTAGGGTATGAGATGGTTTCGACCGCTAGAAACTGATAATGGAAGTTAGGCTTCTAGGAAGTTAAAAGTCAGTGTGGAGGGTGGAAGTTAGGGTTAGAGGTTGTAGAAAGAATCGAAGGGAGACATCGATTGAAGTCATCAGAAGAAATGAAAGAAATTGGGCAGTTTGGCGAGGTCCGCATAACTTAAAGGAGGTTGTTGGAGGTTGGGGACATTGCCCCAACCGTCCGATGATGATCGGACGGTTGTGGTTTGGGCAAGATTGAGTGGTCATGATGCGTATGATGGGATGCAATCCAACGACTAAAATTGAGGCGCCTATGATCAAAAGTGTGTCGTTTTATCAAAATGATCAGACAGTCCTGATCGCATACGATCGGGATAAAATACCGGACATGTGGCTCGCTGAGGATGAACCACGCGACTCAATGAAATAATTCCAAAAAAAGAAAGTATTGTAAAATGAATAATAAATAGTTAGAGGTTGAATTAGGAAAAGTGTTCAACGTGAAAATTGTAGATCTTGATGAGATCTACAACTTTTACATAGAAATCAAAGTCAAAAGACATCATATATACATAATATTATTTCATTATTATTTTTAATGTATTAAAAATACCTATTTTATTTTATTATTTTTAGTATTTTAATTTATGGTTATAATTAAATTAATTTAACACAATATTAAACCAATTTTTATTTGATTTTTAGTAATGAAGAAACACATAAAATAAGGTATCTAATGAACCACTAAATGGTTAACTTAATAATGATTCGTTATAGTCAGCAATCATTCATAGCCGAGTAGAAAGATCTCTGTGATGAGGACATGACTTAAATTTCTACGATGGATAAGCCCATGGTCAAGCATAAGGACATGACCTATTAAAATAATTAATCAAATCATCATATCAATGCTAAGCAACTAATAAATTATCTAGGTCAATAGAACAACAAGGCACAATGCATCACAAAAAGTAAACGAGCATGCATTTTTATTCTTATTTTGAATTTAAGTTAAAGAATCACAGAATAAACATAATGAATTAAATAGCAACATGTATTTAAATACATATTTTCATGCCCTTAAATTACATGTTAAACTTTAGCAACAATTGGAATAATGATCAAGGTCCAATTATGGAATTATTAAGAAGCCATTGTTTATTTAATATGAAGAATAACAATAACTTGTCTTTGATAAATAAATCCTTAAGTACGTATCCAATCAAATAATTAAATACACCATATCAAAGATAATTCAATAAGGAACAAAATGCATTTTAAATCATCTCAATTGGAGTTCATATGCAAAATCTATTCAATAAACAAGTCACGAGCATAAGTGCAAATAAACACAACATAAAAGTCACAAAAATATCACAAACAAGTCCCTGAAGGGACAGAAAGGCAAATACTAAAAGCCTCTAGGCCTTATTTATAAATAAAACTCATTCACATGGCATGAACTAAATATAATAACCCAACGGGGCTGGAGTGCAATTCTCAACAAGCGTGCATGTGAGGCACGCACTTGAGAGGACTTCTCTGCAAATTTGGAGAACCATGGGCGGCTGGTAGCGAAAATTCCAGTACCTCATGCGCAAGGAACACATGTGAGGCTTGGACCTAGGCTCGGGTCTAATGCAAGTCTCGAGTACATGTGGCACGCCTTCATGCTTCGGGCATAGCCTCGGTCCCACCGAGGCTTCTACATTAACGTGTGGTTTCAAGGTGAATACACATCATTAGATCATCGTGATCTAGCGGTTCCTTTACATTAAAGGCCATTGTCCTCCTTCGACTGCGGTAGAGTATCAATGAAGCTCCAATGATCTCTTGTTAGCGCCTCCGGCTCCATCTCACCTTGTTGAAGGTCGTCACACCTCCTCAAGACTCGGGAGAAACGGTTGGGACATCAGAAAGGGCTGATTAATCTACAATTTATCCCTCTGATAGTCAAAAAATAGAGCTTCGTTCTCGAGTAATTAGTTGCATTTCTCCATTTATTCTACATTTTTACCATTCTTTTTTGCTCTTAGAATTAATTTTTGCATTTTAGCATGCATATTTGCATTTAAATAAGAAGCCAAGTCCCCGTGTAAATATAACATGTATTATTCCACATTTCCCCTATTTTTATCTATTTTTTACTAATTCATAATTGAATAAAATCAAATCTATAGCGTACATATTACTAACTCTAATAAATGAAAAATACCAAAAAAATACTAACTTGTAAAATTGACCAATAAAACCCAAACCCTGGTTTGAGACTAAATGCCTTAAAATATGAATATCTCTTCCACACAGTCTCCTATGGATCCCTACGCACTTTTGAATTAATGTTCATGCAAATACTTCAAAACGAGACCAAATTCAAAAGAATCAGAGTTCATATGTAAAACTTGGGTTTTGAGCCCCTATTGTATATTGTACATAATGACTAATTTGACCCTATTATCTTATGTAAAAAATAATTACAATGATTTATTTATTTTTATTTATTTTCTTTGATTATTTATTTAATAAAATGTGTAAAAATACAAATAAAAATTGAGGTAAAAATCAAAGAAAATAAATCAACCCGAGTCTGTATATATAGTTTGGACATATGTCTTCTTCTTTTATTTCTTTATCTTCTTAATTATTAAAAATCCAAAAAATATATTAATTTGTAAATATCTCTTTTATGTTTTATTGGATTTTTTATTTTTATCTTTTTAAAAAATGACAATTTTTTTGCAAAAGACAAAAATATAGTATATATATGATATCACCAAAAATACTTTTTGTACAGATGATTCATTTTGATTTTGGATCCTTTATAAAAGTTGTATATCTCATCGAGATGAGCAACCTTCTTGTTGACTACCTTCTATTTTGATCCCTTTTGCTGTTACTTTTTTATTTTTCTTTGGGATTTGATTTTTCGGTTTTTTTGGGAGCAACACGTGGAAGCTCTTGGAGCCGCCACATGTCCCACCCTTTTATTTTTTATTTCATTTTATTTTATTTTAATCATTATTATTGTTATTGTTATTTTTATTTATTTATTTATATATTTATATTTATATTTATATTATTTATTTTAATTATTTTATTTCTATTTCTATTATTTAAATTTTGAATTTTTAATTTAATTTATTTTACTTTATTATATTATATTTTATTTTAATTCCCTGCCACATGGTCTCCCCTGTGTGCGCCACGCGGCACTCCCTCTCCCTCTCTTTCCCTTCCATGTCATTCACGCCCCCGCAACCGCTGCCCCGCCTCCTACAGCGAGGTGCGGTGCCCCATCTTCCACCTCTTCTACAAACGTCGTTCTCCAATCACATGCACCTCCTTCGTGACCTGCACATGTTCCGACTCTTGTGGCGGCGCGATGTGTGCAACACCCGCAACCTCCCACGACTTGTTGATGAATCTGTGACTCATCACTCTTAAAGTTGAAAATAGAGCCTTGTTCCCGAGTAATTAGGAGTATATTTGCACCAATATCGCATAATTAGCATTCATGCATGCATTGATAATATTTGCATTTTAGCACCCGCATCTGCATTAAATAAGAAGCCCAATTCACTTGTAAAAACCACTAATCTGTATATATTTTACACTAACTATAAATTCCATAAATTCACTCTATAATGTATATATTACTGACAAATAATACAAGAAAAATACCAAAAAAATGCCGTCGTGAATAATTGCCAATAAAACCCCAAACCAAGTTAAGGACCTTGGACCCTAGAATGCACATCTCTCTCTCATACATACTCTGATCTAGGTCTACTCACTTTTAAATTAATACACATTCAGATACTTCAAAATGAGACCAATTTCATTCAAATCAGAGTTCGTATGTAAAACTTGTATTTTATTACTCTATTCAGCCTCATTTCCATTTTTGGTCAACATAAAACTTGTAGATCTCATCGAGATCTACAACTTTCACGTTTTGAGTTTTTTCAAATTCGGCCATATTCTCCCTCTTTTCTCACATTCTTTTTCAGGCAACCAGATTGGGCCACGTGGCGCCCTCTGGTTGCGCCATGCGACCCATCTCTGCGCACGCCACACGCCCCCTTCCCTCTATCGTTTGATCATTTGTCCTCTCTCCAGATCTTGGCCTCCATTCTGCAACTCACCACATCCATCCGATCTTTCCCCCAAATTCCATCTCTACCGTTAACTCCTGCCTCAACCTTAACGCTCCAAGTGGCACGCTCCTGGACACTGGATCTTCGACCCGATGATTGGATCTCACCCGCTCACCCCCACTCAATCGCGACCTTCGATCCTACGCCAGATCTAATCTCCAACGTTCTTCAGTGCCGTGCTCCCATGCTGCCATGTGGCTAGATTACGACCCTTCGATCGCACCACCAGGATCTAATCCTGGTCGCTCCCTCGCGCCCACCTCCTGGCCGTTGGATCACTAGATCCAACGGCTGAGGCGTCGTCTCCTACCTCCCGAAGAAACCTCGCCCACGTCACCTACCTCACGTGGCTCCACCCCCTTCTTATTTTTGGCTCTACTCCAGCCACATTCTCCACCCACTGTCACCTCCACGACGTCGCACATACCTCCCTCATCCTCGCCAGCCTCCACGATCTCCATGAAACCCTTCCTCATCGCTCTACACACTCCATGAAACCACGCCTACCATCACCTGCACCTCCACCTTCTCTCTATAAATCCAGCACCTCCGGCCACTTTCCACCCCATCCGTCCATGTAGAGAGATACCCAGACTCCCTTCTACCTGTTGGTGACAGCAATTAGGCACGAGAGCGAGTGACGATGGTGTTATCTTCTACGGTGAGATCCACGGCATAACACGTTGTGTCGCAGCCTCTCCGACGGTTTGCACGAGCTCGGGCTAGCTGCCAACCCTCGAGCGACGACCTGGAGCTCCTCCCAAAGCTTCCGACCCAGGTAGCATCCTCCATCCTCCTTCGGTCACCTTTCTTCTTTCCTCTCGATCTTCTCTTAATTTATTCCACTTCTCTGATCAACTACACGTCTCTCTGACCATCCACCGAGCTCCGCCTTGGAGCCCTCACCTTCGCACACTCCTTAGATCACTCCGACAACGCATCGTACCATCTTCCAACCAAAGCTCCGCCGTCACAGCAGAGGAGGATCATCATCCATCGTTCGCTCCGTCTTCAGGCCTCACCGCACTTGCACGCACCTCACGAAGCACGTTGCACTTGCTTTCTTGCACAAACGAACCCTACAGGACCCATCATCTTCATTGGCCAGACTTCACGTCGGAGCAACTTTGAGCTTCGTCGCCACCGGTCTCCGATCGACTCCAGCCGCCTCCAGAACCTCTGGTGACCTCCTGACGCTTCTATGATCGATCTGAGCCATCCAAGAGTTTCCAGCGAGCATCCACGAGCACAGGCGAGGGCGACAGAGCCAGAGCCAGAGCCAACTCAGCGGAGCCCCGCCAAGTCTGTCGCAGGAGGCGGCAGACCAGAGAAGACGAAGTACATATACTGTCGGATCTTTTCGATCCGACAGTTCTCGTCACGCCACATCCCCTCTACTTCGACTTCAAGATATCGTTGGATTGATCGCCATCCAACGACCCGCAGCAAGCCATGTCGCCATCCATCAGCACCGTTGGATCGACTTCGATCTAGCGGCCCAGCTTGCGCCGCGTCACCATCATCCGAGCCTCTTCCCCGGCCTGAAGCTCGGAGTGGCTGAAGCTAGCCTGAGTCTCCATCATCGTTCGAGCCTATCTCTCTCATGTGTCTCTCATGTGAGGGCTGGGTAATTTGCAATGTGGCCCCGATAAGTTTCAGAAATTGCATTTTGGTCCCTGCCAGGAGCATCACGTGAGGAGCACGTGCTTCAGTAGGAATTTTGCATCCATACCCCATGCATTATAGGTATTTACACTTTAGTCCTTGTATGCACGTTTTACTTTAAGAAATTTCTATTTTCTGTATTGCATTTTGGTCCATATCTTTACACGCATATTTATGTCTCCATATTTCATTATTTTTAAATTCCAAAAGTTACATGTTGTACTTTAATTGGTCCTTTATCTTATGTGACATGTGTCATATTTTTGTGAGCTTCTTAGAATTTAATATTATTATTTTGGTGAAATTTGACATATTTTGCCCACAGTGTGCCTCTTATTTAATATTAAATTACTAGTTGCTCCAAATATCACCATAAAATTACATTAGACTTAAGTTAAGTTTATCAACATTGTGCCCTAAAGTCATTGCATTTGCACGTATCACGAGGCATGAATAAATCAAATAGTATTTTGCCTAATTAATTTTTAAGATGTCCAATTTACATAATTTTTTAGGTTTATTAATTTTCCTGGATTCCTCTCACTTAGATCTAAGATAATTTTTATATCTAAAAATAATGCATTTGGTATTTTTTAAAATTAATTTTGCAAAAATTGTCCTGTATTCATATTTTATTCATAGTTATTTCATTTAGAGTCTAAAAATTCCAAAAAAAAATGTAGTCACTTAGTTTCATAGCATTCCATCATATGGCCAAGTTTCATTAATTTTGGACCTCATTTGAATATCTTTTGTGCTTTAACTTGCAAATTTGGCCTGAACTTGCATTGTGTTTTCTATAATTGCATAAAAAGTACAAAAAGATCAAAAATATTTTTTTGAAAATCTGATCTCTAAATTAACTGAAAATTTACCTAAGGAGACATCTATCTCCCTGAGTTCGACCTTGGGCTTGCCCAAGTAAAATAAATTTGCCGCTTGAACTTGATTATCCATTAGGTCTGAGTGGTGTTTTTAATGAAGTCTCGATCATCCGACTGCAACGAACGACAAACCTAATTCGATTGATAACTAGGTTTAATTAACAAGGGTAGCCGAGGGCACGTCACTTGTGCGTACGACCTGCAAACCCCTCTCCCTCGCACCCTCTCACCCAAACACCTCCCCGACTTTGTCAGAGCCCTAACCTCCCATCCTTAAAACCCATTCAGTCGCCCCCATCGCGATCTATCCGCCATCAGGGAGAAGGTGCAATCCCCTCTTCTTCAGGTGACAACTGAAGTAGGTAGAGGTCGAGCGACGATGGCCAGTTTCTCCGAGTCGGTGAGATCCATGAACTTTTGGTTCATATTGCAGCAAAGCTCCATGCTGGTTTCCCGAGCTTCGGAGTTTCCCGTTGTCTCCTTGAAGCGATGATCGGAGTTGAGGCTTCCCTCCTCAGATATTAGGTGATCCACCATCATTATTGTACCTTTCAACATCTTACGCCTCTTCTTCTCCACCTCATCGTCATCCACTGACCACCACTTTTGCATCCTCCTCCCTTGACCCGCTCGCCGTCTACACCTCGCATACGCTCATATTCCCCATCTCTACGGTTCTTCTTCTACCTCCCACACTTTCCATCTCTGATCGCGCATAGATCGGAGCCATGCTACGTCTCTTCTATCTTCCGTATAGGAGCACCATCGCTCGCCCATTCACGTCGACATCCCGACCGCTCCACCAACGCCTCTTCCTCGACAGAGTCGCCACCGCCTTCTGCCGCACCAAACGGCTTAGTCGATCACCGCTATTGCTCCAACTACAGACGTCCTCCATCATCCTGATCGAGCTTTATCCTTGATAAGAGCATCCCTCCTCGGTCAGCCATTCATGTCAATCCTCCTGCCACCGCTCGTAGCCTACATCTGCACCTTTGGGTTTCGCATCACCATCATCTTCACACGTCAATCGACTTTCTACCTCAGCCCCATCGCTTTGCAACCGGCCGATAAAGCTTTCAACGCGAGCTTGACGACATGTACCATCGCTCACGACCCAGCACCTCCGCTCGCGGCACACTATTACTCCACCGACTGCGCCCGGATCACCAGCATCCCTACACCTTGGGACACACGCCACATCAGCCTGCGTGCGACCGCCCAAAAACTCCCCCTCACGTGCATGACACATGATGCCAGGGGATATTTGCGTCACATCCCCCACATCTACTAGAATTTACAAGCAGGTCTCGCCTTCCAAAGGGCACGTGCAAATCACGTGCTCTTGGAGAATTTGCATTGTTGCCCTTCAGCTTCCATCAAATATCGGGCATGCCTCGCCAGCAAAGTCAAGCATAACACATGTGCATGCTTGGAAATTTTGCTTAAAGGCCCTCCCGAGTTAGGGTAATTGCATCCATTTGCATATTTCTTTTATTTTCAATTTATTTCTAAATTGCATCTAGAAGCCTTTCTTTACATGTTAATTGAACATCATTTTGCATCACTTTATTATTCTAGAAATTGCATTGTGTAGAATAACTATTTCTTAATTTATGAATATTTAATATAATTTTTGTGAGCTGTGGTTTATTTAATATAATTATTTTGGTGAAAATGGCATATTTTTCCTAATGTGTGATCTGGAATTAATATAAAATTAATCATAGCTCCCAAAATACGAAAAAATCAAACTAGGTAGATCAGTTGTTCTCTACAACATATCCAAAAATCACATTTATTTGCTTACATGATTTGCTCTGAATAAATAGATTTATTATTTAATTAATTGATTTTAAATAGATTGTAAACTCAACATTTTTAGGATTTAGAATTTTTCATGGATACATCCTCATTAGTACATCTAGGATAATTTCAGTTCATGAAAATAATTAGGTTTGCATTTATTAAAATTAATTCACTGAAAATCACATTGCCAGCATTTATTAAATCATATAAAATTCATATTGCAAAAGAAAATTCCAAAAAAACTACAGAGCATTAATTTCATCATATTACACCTTCTGGCCCAGTTTAGGATTTTTGATTTGATCGTAAATTGCATTTTAGCCCTTAAACTTGCTTGAATTTGCATCACATTTATTAATTACATAAAAAAGAAAAAACCATTTGAAAACATGAATTGTAGATCGCATGTTAGTCAACCTAAGAACCAACTGCCTCCATGAGTTCGACCTTAGGCTTGCCTAAGTAAAATATAATTGATCGATTGCTTTAATTGCTAAAATTAATTAAGTAGTCCTTTTGGTAGATCCTGATTGCTCAAATACTACAACAATTCGACATTATTAACATAAGGCATTTTTGGGTTCATCAAGGGCTTGGAAGTGGCTGGAGGCTCTGATAGATGAAGGTTTGCTGGGAGAAAACCACTAGATTGGAGGCTTGTGCAAAGCTCCGACCATTGAAGGGTTGGCTACATGTAGGTTTTAGAGAGGCAGTCCAAATGAAATCGTGTGTGTGAGGTGGAATGAGGTTAATTGGAGGCCGGAGTGGGCAGAGAAGATGAAGGCACGATGGGTCTCCTCCAACTTTAACATAGAGACAACTCGAGGTGGGTGGATGTTTAGGAGGAGATATATATCAAGTGATACCTCCCACGTGCATCTTTGATGCACGGTGGATCAAAGGTTGGACCTAAGTACAAGGCTAGCAAATTCAAAGAAATTAAAATAAAACAAGAACAAATTACTTTTACTTGAAGCTAAGTCGCCATGGATGAATGTTGCAACATGGGCTTGAGCTTCGAAGAAGCTCTAGTCATCGCTTAACCTCCGTGCTAATGGAAGAAGCTCAAACAACCATCTCGAAGATGTTGTAGCATGGAATCTACACCATGGGGCACACCATACTGGAGATCATCTTGGCCACTAATGATCAAGATCTGGCGAGGGTCTAGAAATTTCACAATGCAAGAAATCAAGTCGTTGTGGTGACCGCTCATGAAATCCCGATCAATCAATAATTAACCCACAATAAAATTATAACAAAGAATAGCAAAAATATGTGGAGTTAATATTATTATAACTCTACAATCCTAAAGTGTATAACAAGTAGTATATATAGAGGTGGAACCACTGAGAGCAAGTTAGGTAACCTATGATTATTTTTAATCAATGTATATTATGTGCAAGCATGTCTTTATTCATTATGTGGGTTATATATATATATATATATATATATATATATATATATATATACGAAATTGATAATGAAGATATAAGCATAATAGCAAACTCTTTCTCTCTCTCTCTCTCTCTCTCTATATATATATATAAGATCAATACGTACATACAAATATATATACATAGGTGAAGATACACCTATAAGGTATTCACACATTTTCATGTACATAGATACTATATAATATATATATTTATACTAATAATAATATATCCCTTTATATATTTTAGTTAAGTATATGGTACACGAGTATATAAGGTTATATATAATATAGATTAATATATATAAATACAATTAAAAATAAATAAAAATTATAGAATTAAATGTTTTTGGTTTCAAATATTTTTAAATGTTTTTGTGATTTTTTTAAGTATTTTTATAATTTTTTATGGATTTTTAAGTAAAAAATATCCCAAATTAGGGAAATAATAAATAGGCTGAATTGAAGATATAAAATAGCAAATAAAATAAAAAATTATCCAAGTTATTTTAATATATAGATAACAATATAAAGAAACTTCAAAGGTACAAATTAATATTTTAGGGAATTTTGGTGATTTTTATTATTTTTATTGGATTTTGGATCTTTTAAACTTTTATGCCTTTTCTTTTTCTATTTTCAGGGATTTTATTTCTAGAAAGAAAGCATACTGAAATAAACAACATATATTTTTGGGGATTTTTCAAAGCATTATTCTAGTATTTGGTATTTCATAAATTAGACATGGACAAAAACGTGTTCATTTGATTTTTAATGAATAACTAAAATGCCTAAAATGCTAAAATAAAAATAGAGCATAAAAATACTTGTTGGCAGAAATTTAATCTTATTTTTGCATAATTCGGGCACAGGTACTATTTTTAATTAATGAAATTCAAGCACCAAAATATATGAACTTGGAAGGTCATTTTTTAAAATAAAATAAACATCAGGGGCATGTGATGAATCCACGATTCATCGCCTTTATTCTTTTATTTTAGCCTCATTTCCTTAGTCAAATACCTATAAATACCCATTAATTGCATAAAATTACCATTTTGCATGCATTTGTTAAAATTGCATTTTTAACACTTTTTGTACATAAATAAAAGAATAAAGAAGAAAAGAAAAAGGAAAGAAAAATAAAGAATGTATTTATGCAATAAATGCAGACTGACCCGAACCTCGAGAGAAAGTCAAGACTTGACCTGATCGACCAGGAAAAAAGTAGGAGGAGATAGGGTCTTCTGTCAAAAAATCCAAAAAAACTGTAAATATTTTTCATGTATATTTGTATAAAAACTTGTACTATTTTTTGTACATAAATTGACCTCAAATTAATTATTTTTGTAAACAAAAGTTGTAATAAAAATGTGTTGTAAATAATAAAAATAAGTGTAAAATAAAATAATGTACATATTGCAAATAATCACACCCAGAAAAAACCGCAAAGCGATAATTGAAACACCAATTTCGGCTCCATACGAGTTCAAATTGAACCAAACTCACTTCCATTATACTCTAAATTAGATTCTCTCTCAAATGGCTATAGTTTCCTAATTTTTTGAGTTACGGTTAAAAAGTCAATTTTCTGGGGTGTTTTGTGCAGTTTAACCAATATTTGTTGCACACATATACTAATATTTATTTTATTTTTTTAAGTACATAATTGTAAATATTATTTTAAAATAAAAATAGAAAACAATAAAATTAAAAAATGTGTTTTACAAATTATTTTCTTATTTGTACATATGTATATTGTATTATATGTACCTAATATTTGTATACCACTAACTTCCTTATATAAATATCACCAAAAATAAAATATCTCACATTAATTAATTAATTTAATTTAATTATGAAATTTGGTTTATTTAATTATTTAATTCTTTATTTGATTTGAAAAGTTACATTTCATGTAAAGATTTAATTTTATGCCTCTAATGGCCACCATTAAGATGGCTAATTAATTTTCATTAATTATTTAATTTATTTAATTAATTTAATTCTGAATTTCGTAATTAATTAATTTATTAATTACTTTATTTAATTATTTATTAATTTCATCAATAAAAATATTCCTTAAGTGTATACACCTTTCTTTTTCCTTTTTCTTCTCTTTTTAATGGGCTCCTCCTCCTCCTTTCATTCTTTGATCAACCTTTGGTGGAGAGGAGCCCGATCTCCGAGTGTCGTCTTGTTGAAGAAGGGTGCCTAGCCTCCGAGCCGTCCGGTGACAACGCGTCGGTCCTCGTCGAGGCCATCATGGTATTTCCGACCCCGAGGTGAGATTCATTTTATTTCTTGTCATTTTACGTAAGTAAATCATAGGTTTGATCTTTTCTTCGGTTTTACTAAATTTTAGATATTAAAAATCCAAAAAAAATTCCACCACATATTTGCCGATCCGACACCGAAATTATCATCTCATCTCATGATCTCTACATTTCTTTTTTTACCTCACGCAATCTTCCACCTCCGGTCACGCACGGTGACCAAAGTCACGAATTTATCTCCCATGTCGCGGATTCGAATCCATTCACTTCTCCCTTTTGTTTATAAATAAATTAAAAAATGTATCGTGTTTCCTAACATTTATTTTTGCAGGAAAGAATAAAAAAACATATATTTCTTTTCTCTCTAATCTTTGTTTTGCAGGTTCATAAAAAAAATGTACTTCTGTTTACTTTCCCTATTTCAAAAAAATTAACAAAAAAATGTATATAGTCTTTATTCTGATGACAGTTTTTTTAAAAAAATAAAAACACAAAAAAAAACAAAAAAATCACTGCAGGACACGGCTTGTGTCACCCGCCCCACACGCGGGTGGGCCGCACCCCCATCTCCAGCGGCCGACTCCGCTGGCTAAAGCTCGCGCCACCCACAGCCTTCCCCTCCGCGGTGGAACCACCGTGCCTATCACGCACGCCCCAACCCCCTCACCGTCGGGTCACCACTGCTGCGCGAGGCAGGACCCAACGGAGGCGCCCTCCCGTGCCTATCTCCTCCTCCAGATCTGGGCGGCACCGCCCGCGAAGGTGCCCTGCACTCGCCCACGCGACGACCTTCCACCGTCATCTGCCCCGCGCCAGCCCGCTCCTCCTTCCGCAAGCGCGGTCGGTGCCCTAACTCCTCCCAATTCGCCAACCGACAGCCCTCGCGACTCCAGCGCACTGCCGCTCCCACACGCTCGATCCCCACCGCCATCACCGACGCCCTCGCGCTCCAGATCGCGTGGCTCCCGCGCCGCCCTTCTCGCTGAAGGCCCCCAGCACGCGGCCCCCCTCCGGCCGCTCCAGCACTTCCCAACAGCGCCCTCCATGCGCATCCGTCCTCGTCCCCTGCATCCTCCTCTTCTTTTGAGAGGAACGAAGTATATAAAGGAACCCTAGGATTTGTTTTAATAAAAAAAATAGGTAACTTGCCTTCAAGCCCCCAAAAGTCCTTAAATTTGCAAAGAAGCCCTCTCTAGAACATCACATGCAATGCATCATCCTATTGGGTAAATTATCATTGTTTCCCTGAATTTAATTCTTGTTATCTTTAAGTGCAGAAATAATTAAACATTGCGATTCAACCCTTTAACTCCAGACATTTATATTGCAAGTTTGTTTGAATAAAAAAATCTTTTTATTGCTCAATAAATCCTGGAAAATTCATGTTATACTCCTGATGTTTATATCTATTTAATACGAAATTTTCATTGCATTTTGTTGACTTTTGATATTTTAAAAAAATCAAAAACAGTGATATTTTGTCTGTCCGAAATTTGAAAATTCCTAAAAATTCAAAACTTCGCCAAAAAATTCCAAAAAATTAGTGCAGGTATGTTTTGGCATTTTTTAAATTCTAACCAATTTTTGTGATTAACTCTTTATAAAAACCAAAAATATTGCAAAAAACAAAAAACTTAAAAAAATGTAGAAAATTCTAGAAAATCCAAAAATTCTGATCTCAGTTTCTGATTGTAGATATTATTTTGTAGTTTATATTGAAAATAATTTCCAGGATTATTGGGCACTTAAAGTATTTTTAAATTACAAAATAATCTTGGTTGTGCTCTGTGTGCTCTGTTTTCCACTATTTGATTTTTATAAAATCACTAAAACATTAAAAAATCTAAAAAAATACCAAAAATATTTTGAAACATATAAAACACTAAAATATTTTCTTTGTAATTATCTGAGTATTTTTTATTAGCCTGAAATATACAAAAAGAGTGTGTACGTGTGTTTTTATCCTTTGTGCCTTATTCGAAAAATAAAAAAATAAAAATTCAAAAACCATCAAAAATTCATTTCTGAAAATTGACTACTTAGTTTTTAAATCGTGCTCCTTGTGTTCGACCCTGGTCGCAATACCAGGTAAAAAGAATAGCGAAAACTGCTTATGTTTACTTTGATTGTTTTATCTTTTATTAAGTGGTTAAAATACAATTTTTTCCGTTGACCGATTCGAGTGATTGAGAACAACGACATTCGTGATTTATTTTACACATCTTACCTATCGAAATCCGTGTCTTCAGAATGGCGCCGTTGCTGGGGAGCACGGCTTTCTATTTATTATAGCTGTCATCTGACCATCTCTTGTTTCCCTTTTTGTACGAGGAACTGTTTGGATACGACTCAGACTCTTTGGAGGGACCAGCACAGGAAGAGGAGCAGAGGAGTAGAAGATTGTTATTTTATTTAGAGAATTTTTCTGAGACATTATTGTAATAATTTAAGACTTTAGAACTTGGACTTGGACATTATTCGGGGTCTGTTTCGCCGAGCACCGGTGTGCTCGAGGGACCTCACCATTGTTTTTCGAGATTTTGATTCAACCGTCGTCACTTACTAGTTGATTCTCGTGGATTTAGCCCCTGGATGTAGGAATTTTGATTGATTGTGACGTAATATTTTAAGGCCCAACACCTAATAGATTATCTGTTCCCATAGAACGTTATTGGACCTTGCTAAAAATAAAAATTAAAAAGTTCTTCACGATCAATAGAAGTTGCTCGTCAAAGGTTGATTTCCACGTGCATCATATAGTTAGTTTACATTATGTATTTAATTTATGTGCGGATCATACTGCATGTAGAGTGCTGGAGTAAGGTACGCATTTTCTATCTCTGCATGCATCATCGTGTTTGACCGTGCATTGGCTTTCTCGACTCCCGCCCCCTGTTTTTGGACTCAAATTAATTAAAGAGGAAATCAGAAAGCTCGTTAGGCGTTATCTTTGAAAAAAATCCAAAAAAAAGAAAATCAAAAATTAAAAATTGGGACTGCTAATTGAACTTGATTATTAAAATTAAACGTAACTGATTCCTCATTGTATTGGGAGAGCAACCCCCTCATTGTTTGCGCTTTTAATTGCTCGCGCACACACTAAGGAGTAGTACCCAAATCCTATTAAAGCCTCCTAAGTGTTTGTACAACTTTTGTTGATCACCTAACTCTTAAAATTGAAAAGATAAATACCGAACTCTCACGGTCAGATTTGTGTTGAGTTGGTGCATTGGGGGTTTTGCATTGCGTATTGTATGTCTTTGGTGTGAGCCGGTTACGATCAATCTTTGAATAATTAGCAGTCACCTTCTACCTCTCTCTCTCTTCTATTCCACCCTCTCTCACCCTCTCTCTCCTTCACTCCATCTCTTCTATCCCACCCTCCCGCACTTCATTGTCCTCTCTTCGTGATGGTCGCATTCCATTCCAGACAGATTTTGCGGCTTCTAAATTTCATACCCATCATGCTTACCCACTCTCTTGGGAGGTCGGAACTCCGTCCGATTTCCCATCATCTCCCTACCCACCTTCTTTCTCAGGATATGCTGTGAGTGACGTCCGAAGAGTTCAGATTGACCATATAGGAGACATGGGTGCTCACCTTGCTGAGATGAGAGTGCATCCCATAGGCGATCATATGTTGCAGTTGCGAGCTTTAGATGACTTTTATCCTGGGACGATGGATGAGTACCCATATCAAGAAGCACAATCCGCTTCTACTTTGAGACCCTTCGTTCTGGATTTAGAATTCATTGATCTACTACCAAAGTTTTCAGGGGAAGTGTACGAGGAACCATATTTTCATATCGATGAGTTTGAGGATATTTTTGGATCACTATCATATTCGGATATCACTTCTAAGGACATGATGCTGATTAACTTCCCATTTACACTTCAGAGTAGAGCCAAGAGTTGGCATAGACGATTGGGAAGGAAGATTGCTACGTGGGGAGATTAACGATCGTTATTTTTACAGAAATTTTACCCCCATCGTAGAGCAGAGATGATGCGGTCTTGTTTTCATGATTTTTCAGTTGACCCCCAAGAGACATTGATAGATTCATGGTTGAGGTTACGTGATCTTTTGAGGCGATTTCCAGATCATGGATTTTCGATGACTGACCTTATCCACATCGCCATGAGGGGGAGGACCGCAGAGCAGATTGCATGTCATTACCTCGTATGGTGGTTCACACCACATTCCCGAACTGGATTTTTTTGAGACCATCTTGGGAACACTTTATGATCTTGCATATACACGAGATGATTTATTCGGGACAACACATGAGGGAGAGAGGACAATAGTTGAGTGTGTGACACACCATTCTGATTCAGACATCACACACCGATCAGAGGATATGGATGATGATACTTTTCGTATGATGGATGTGTTGCTTATTGTTGTGAGTTCCCAGAGCCGAACATTGGCTGAGGACCAATTGGATTTACAGTCAGATTTTGATCCAGTCCCGCACTTTCACATCGATGATTCTTGGATTCTAGATCTGCTAGTATCCCAAGAAATAGAGGCGGATCCCACATTTCAGCCATCCTTAGAGTCATTTAAGTGTCCATACCCAATAGATTCAATGTCTTTTCTTCATGAGATCTTCTCATATTCGGAGATATATTTGGATTCGTCTCAGCATAAAGAGCTTGTTGAGGGACCGATTTTTGATTTGGCGGATCTCGATAGTGCCATATTGGAGTCTTGTGTCCTCCCATTTGATGACGTCGATACATTTTTGGAGGACATGATATTTGACAGCATGGATCCCCGGTTTCGTGATGATTCGGCATTACTCCCTGAGGGTTATCTGCGGGAGGATGTCACGGACCCTGTGTACTCAGTTTCACTTTCTGGGAGTGCATCCGATCTGTCGGATCACGAGACCGAGTATTTTGATATTTTTGATCATGAGTTTGAGGTTTCTCTCCTCGACGACCCTTACGAGGATGACCCGCTCTTTGAGGTATTCGATGATTTCACTGATTTGTCTACATTATATCCATCGGGTATCAGCCTTTATAGTGAGTCTCCTGATCTTGATCTTCCTTATCTATTCGAGACGGTAATTGACGTGGAGGATTCCCTAACAGATCCTTCCTTCTCCATGTTTGACTTCTTCAGCTCTGCACTTTCACTCCATACAGATCTTGAGCTGACGATTTCTTTTGTACTACCGGAGCCTGATTTCATCTTTCTATATATTTACCTGGTAGCAGGCACCCGCCTGATTGTTTATCTGGGTGTTATCATTTACACTGTTGAGTTTGTTGTTGTTCTCCCACCGAGACTGCAACGACAGTACGGTATTCGCATTACAGATGTCGTCCTGAACCTCGATACGACATTATCCTAACATTTGCGCCTAGCTAGGGGCACAAACTCTAGCGCTTGTTGAGAGGCACCTCAACATTACTCATAGTTGTATAGATCATCTGTCCATATCATACATTCTTTCTGTCTTACACCCCATCTCCATCTCATGATTATTCCATACTTAAAGTGTACTTTACCCTAAGTATGGGGGGTGCCAGACTTATGATTATTCTTTTGATTCTTTTTACCTCTATTTTGTTGCTTATACTTAGGGATATTTTACCCTAAGTATAGGGGAGGTAGACTCTGTACATTCTACTCCTCAGTCGTCCCCTTGTGTACAGTCTTCTATACTTAGGATTACTTGATCCTAAGTATAGGGGGATCACCGACTCATATAGATTTCATTCTTTTATTCGTCGTCGTAGCATAGCTTTATTTTCATTTCCCAATACTTAGCACGAGTTATGTCTTCCTTTGCAGCTCTTTGATCACTATGAGGACATAGTTCGAGCTAAGTATAGAGGGTGTCGTATATATTGTATATATACTTTAGCCATAACTCGTACTTTCATATTTTTTAAAATACTATGTAAATACTCAAAAAATATTAAAAAACTAACTAATAAAAATATGCAGAATATTTCCTCAAAATTCTTTTTGTATATACTGAATAATAAATCAGGTTAAAATATTTTGAAAAATATTTTGAAAATCTATTTGAAAAATCTTTTTAAAACTATTTGAAAAATGTTTGAAAAATATTTTCAACCTTTGTAAAAATATTGTGGTTTGTAAAAAATTTTCTTTGTGTGAAATAAATTTATTTTGTAAAAACTATTTGCAAATGTTTTGAAAAATGGTAGAAAAATTATTTTGAAAATCTATATATATTGTTTGAAAAATATTTTGTAAAATAGTTTTCAATGTGTGTAAATATTTGTAAATTTATTTGAAAAATTACTTTGGACTATTGTTTTCAAATTGATTTGTAAAATTATTTGCAAATAAATTTGAGGAATATATGTGTCACACAAAAAAATCAAACTATATATACCTGTAAAAATTACTCAAGTTGTAAATTCTTGCATATGATTCTTATAAATAATTAACTCACTCTTGTGTATATGTGTGGGGATCTTCCCTAACTTAAAAAAGAAGTTGTGTATATACTTGTATATATTACTAACGATATGCATAAAAAATTTGCATGTGCATCATTTTTCAAAAATCTATAAAATTTTCAAAATTTAGAAATGGTTTCACAAAAAGATTTTGTTTTCTTTGCATGTACATACTTTCTTGCATTTATATCTGCATGAGCATTTTTCAGGATGATATTGACATTTAAACATAGTATGGATAAATTTGAAGAATGGAGCTTAGTTGACCTTAATACACTTAATTTCAAAGGAACCTTATAAGAAATGGAATTAAGACTTTTCAGGTCCTACTGACTTAATTCATTGAGTCCATAAGACCATGTTCACATGTCATCTTGATAAGTCTAAGTAGAATATTTAACAACACATGCATGATTCTTTCAGACCGTGGCTTACCTTGGACAATGCACTCTACACGTAGCTCTCCATGGAGGAGGTAGTGAGGGGGCAGAATCTTTTGGCTTGGGGTAGCATACGAGGGTAGTACATCTAGGCGGAACCTCTCTTCCTCCTCTAGGGAGAGAAGTGCGTCTCAACCTGGTTTGGTGATGTTGAGGTCTAAAGATAGGATGTTGTGGGGTTGCAATAATGCTTCAAAAGAGGGATAGTCTACTGGCTCAAGAGGAAAACCTCCTTATGTACATGCTGCACCTTGTATATATTGTCAAAAAAAAGAGAAAAGAAAAAATGTAAAATCTCCAAAAGTGGACAGGCCTGATAGAAAAGTAAAATGCATGTCAGAGTGTATATACAAGTGAAAAAAAGAATAAGAGCTTCAAAGTCAAATATTTGTGAGCTTGCAGCGGGGACATGGCTACACTGGTCATGCATCCACGGATAGGTAACTACACTGGTTACCGTCCATTCTCTTCTCCATCCGCTCTTCTTGAGATGGTTGTACTTGAACCTAGAAGGGAATATCCCCGCTCCTCGAGGAAAGAGTTGCCAGACTGGGGGATTAGAGTTACCTTGTTGAGAGAGGATGTTACTTCGCTACTTTTGAGACGAGGAGCTATATTTCACTTACACGTACAATAAAAGATTCACAGTCATAAGAATTTGTGTATGTAGACTTGTTATGATCTGGTCGTTGAAGAGACATGAATAGGAGTCTTATGGAACTTAGAGGCTGTTAGGTTTTAATTCCAGTTCCCATTAAGGTTCCGACACACTAGTAATCCAACTGTCTAACAGAGTTCCATGCAACATTTTTATGAAGATAAGTTTAAAAGTCAATTTTGTTCTAACTTCTTTCCTTTTTCTTTTCTTTATTTTTGTTTTCACTTATTTTCCAAATAAGTGTTTGCTAAGGGACTAGCAAAGGTAAAGTATAGGGGAATGACGAATCCACGATTCATCGCCTTTATTCTTTTATTTTAGCCTCATTTCCTTAGTCAAATACCTGTAAATACCCATTAATTGCATAAAATTACCATTTTACATGCATTTGTTAAAATTGCATTTTAACACTTTTTGTACATAAATAAAAGAATAAAAAAGAAAAGAAAAAGAAAGAAAAATAAAGAATGTATTTATGCAATAAACACATACTGACCCAAACCACGAGAGAAGGTCAAGACTTGACCTGATCGACCAGGAATAAAGTAGGGGGAGATAGGGTCTTCTGTCAAAAAATCCAAAAATATTCTGTAAATATTTTTCTTGTATATTTGTATAAAAACTTGTACTATTTTATTTGTACATAAATTGACCTCAAATTAATTATTTTTGTAAACAAAAGTTGTAAATAAAAATGTATTGTATAAGTGTAAAATAAAATAATGTACATATTGCAAATAATCACACCTAGAAAAAGTCGCAAAACGATAATTGAACCACCAATTCCGGCTCCATACGAGCTCAAATTGAATCAAACTCACTTTCATTATACTTTAAATTAGATTATCTTTCAAATGGCATACTTTCATAACTTTTGGAGTTACGGTTAAAAAGTCGGTTTTCTGGGGTGTTTTATGCAATTTAACCAACATTTGTTGCAAATATTTATTAATATTTATTTTATTTGTTGTGTACATAATTGTAAATATTATTTTTAAATAAAATAAAAAAATAATAAAATTAGAAAATGTGTTTTACAAATTATTTTCTTATTTTTACATATGTATATTGTATTATATGTACATAATATTTGTATACCACTAACTTCCTTATATAAAAATCACCAAAAATAAAATATCTCACATTAATTAACTAATTAATTTAATTACGAAATTTGATTTATTTAATTATTTAATTCTTTATTTGATTTGAAAAGTTACCTTCATGTAAAGATTTGATTTTATGCCTTTAATGGCCACCATTAAGGTGGCTAATTGATTTTCATTAAGTATTTAATTAATTTAATTAATTTAATTCCGAATTTCGAAATTAATTAATTTATTAATTACTTTATCTAATTATTTTATTAATTTCACCAATAAAAATATTCCTTAAGTGTATACACCTTCCTTTTTCCTTTTTCTTCTCTTTTTAATGGGCTCCTCCTCCTTTCATTCTTTGATCAACCTTTGGTGGAGAGGAGCCCGATCTCCGAGTGCCATCTTTTTGAAGATGGGTGTCTAGCCTTCGAGCCGTCCAGTGACAGCACACCGGCCCTCGTCGAGGCCATCATGGCATTTCCGACCCCGAGGTGAGATTCATTTTATTTCTTATCATTTTACGTAGGTAAATCGTAGGTTTAATCTTTTCTTCAGTTTTATTAAATTTTAGATATTAAAAAACCCAAAAATTTTCCACCACACATTTGCCGATTCGATACCGAAATTATCATCTCATCTCGTGATCTCTACATTTATTTTTCTACCTCACGCAGTCTTCCACCTCCGGTCACGCATGGTGACCAGAGTCACGGATCTATCTCCCATGTCGCAGATCTGAATCCATCCACTTCTCCCTTTTATTTATTAATAAATTAAAAAAATGATCTTGTTTACTAATATTTGTTTTTTGCAAGATACAATAAAAAATATATATTTCTTTTCTCTCTAATCTTTGTTTTGCAGGTTCATAAAAAAAAATTGTACTTCTATTTACTTTCGCTGCTTCAAAAAAATTAATAAAAAAATATATAGTCTTTATTCTGCTTACAGTTTCTTTTTAAAAAAACAAAAAAAACAAAAAAACAAAAAAATCACTGCAGGACACGGCCTGCGTCACCCGCCTCACCCGCGGGTGGGTCGTACCCTCATCTCTAGTGGCTGACTCCGTCGGCTACAACTCGCACCACCCATGGCATTCCCCTCCGCGGCGAAACCACCACGCCTACCGCGCATGCCCCCCCTCAACGCCGGGTCACCACCGTCGCACGAGGCAGCACCCAGCGGAGGCACCCTCCTGTGCCCGGCACTGCATGTGAAGGTGCCTCGCACTCTCCCACGTGGCGGCCTTCCACCGTCATCTGCCTCGCGTCATCCCGCACCTCCTTCCGCAAGCGCCCTAACTCCTCCCAGTTCGCCAATCGACAGCCCCCACGACTCCAGCGCACTGCCACCCCCAAATGCCCGATCCCCACCGCCATCGCCGATGCCCCCACGCTCCAGATCGCGCGGCTCCCATGCTGCCCTTCTCGCCGAAGGCCCCCAGCACGTGGCCCCCCTCCGGCCGCTCCAGTACTTCCCAATAGCACCCTCCAGGTGCATCCGTCCACGCCCCCTGCATCCTCCTCTTCTTTTGAGAGGAACGAAGTATACAAAGGAACCCTAGGATTTGTTTTAATAAAAAATAGGGTAAATTGCCTTCAAGCCCCCAGAAGTCCTCAAATTTGTAAAGAAGCCCTCTCTAGAACATCACATGCAATGCATCATCCTATTGGGTAAATTATTATTATTTCCCTAAATTTAATTCATGTTATCTTTAACTGCAAAAATAATTAAACATTGCGATTCGATTCTTTAACTCCAGACATTTATATTGTAAGTTTGTTTGATTAAAAAAATCTTTTTATTGCTCAATAAATCTTGGAAATTTCGTGTTATACTCATGATGTGTATATCTATTTTGTTTAAAATTTTCATTGCATTTCGTTGACTTTTGATATTTTAAAAAATAAAAAATAGTGATATTTTATCTGTCTAAAATTTGAAAATTCCTAAAAATTCAAAACTTCACCTAAAAATTCCAAAAAAAATAGTGCAGGTGTGTTTTGGTGTCTTTTAATTTCTGACCAATTTTTGTGCATTAACTCTTTATAGAAACCAAAAAATTTATGAAAAACAAAAAATCTTAAAAAGTTAGAAAGTTCTAGAAAAATCTAAAAATTCTGATCTCAGTTTTTGATTGTAGATATTATTTTGTAGTTTATATTAAAAATAATTTCCAAGATTATCGGGCACTTAAAGTATTTTTAAGTTACAAAATAATCTTGGTTGTGCTCTGTGTGCTCTGTTTTCCACTGTTTGGTTTTTATAAAATCACAAAAACATCAGAAAAATCTAAAAAAAATTATCGAAAATATTTTAAAATATATAAAAACACAAAAACATTTTCTTTGTAATTTTCTGAGTATTTTTTATTAGATTGAAAAATACAAAAAGAGTGTGTAGATGTGTTTTTATCCTTAGTGCCTTATTCGAAAAATGAAAAAATAAAAATTCAAAAACCACCAAAAATTCATTTCCGAAAATTGACTACTTAGTTTTTAAATCGTGCTCCTTGTGTTCGACCCTGGTCATTATACCAGGTAAAAAGAATAGCGAAAACCGCTTATCTTTGCTTTGATTGTTTTTATATTTTTTAAGTGGTTAAAATACAAATTTTTCCGTTGACCGATTCGAGTGGTTGAGAACAACGACATTCGATATTTATTTTTACACAACTTAACCTATCGAATTCTGTGTCATCAGCATACATGCAATTTTCCCATAAATATATAATGTATATTAAATTTTACTAGACTAAATATAAATATAGAAACTGTTATGGATATAAATGCAATTTGACCACCTCACGTGGGACGACACGTGAGGTGACCTGTCATGAACCCATTTGTAATTTACAATAAACTCAGGGGCCTCTATGCAAAATATTCACATTTATTTAAATTACAGATTTTATTTACATGACTAATAAATAAATACAAAAATAAACGGGGTGAGACATGCAATTTACCCCCATATGCGCGCGAAGGGACGGTCCGGATGGCTCCACTCATACACATGTCATCATCTGAGCGGCTGGTATCGATTCAGGGCTAGACATTTGTGATTAGATCTCGGGAGGAGATCCAACGGATGAGGCTCTGACGATCAGACGCTTCTGATGAAATCTGGAGGCGGGCCATCCATCAGACAACTACCTCTACTCTGGAAGAACATGGAAGAAGGTGGGTTTCAATGATCTTCGTCCGTTGGTTCCTCGTGCCTCCTGGGATTTTCGATGATACTCAGGAGCTCTACAAGTCCGTGAGGGAAGTCTGCAACTGATGGTGCCCTTCAGAAGGTCCAGGACCTGGTGATGGGGTCCTGGTATATCAAAGAAGCTAGGGCGCATGGTGGGTCTTGTCCAGGCTCAAATCTGAGCCAGGAGAAGTCCGTTGGGCACATAACCTGCATGAAGATACTAGGGCTCGAGGTGAAGGCCCTTGACCCATTATGAAGCTACAATGCACGATAGATGGAGTGGGCGAAGAGGCTCCGACGAAGAGCAGAGGAGGATCCTTGATTCACCGATCCAACGAGGATCGGGGGACCTAGATGGAGTGGTTGGATGAAGAACGCGATGGGGAGTGAAGTGTGGTGCACAACAAGGTCAAAACAATCGGGAAACATGATGGAACACGGTCGGAGCTCTAGAACTCCAACAAGGGGATTAACCTATTCTACACTAATATGATCATTAAAACTCTAACTAAATTGCAAGAAATGAAAGACACAAAAGATAACTTTTTTCGATAAACCACACTAAAGATAACTATCTAAGGAAATGAAAAGAACGCAACTCTTATACCTGCTGGTGGGTAGGGAGCAGGGCAATCGAAGGTCGTTGTGAATCACCGCCTCTACCAGCCTTGCTACCTCCGAGCACGGGGAGGCTCTCAGCTGTCACATGGACCTTCAACACTCACACAAGAACACGTGACAAATCTCAAAGGGGGTAGAAATTGGATCTGAGGGAAGAGATGTTTATTTATAGACAAAGGTAGATACCCTTATTGATCAGCGTCTTAGGAAGAATCAAAGCTGTGCATAAAGGATTTAGAGCTTGGACGTGGATCTGGGATGATTGAAGTTGAGCTTTGCATGAAAAATTGATGAAGTCGATAGATGAGATGCCCAGGAGAAAGGGAGGAAACGCGGGACTAAATGTTTCTGCCAGAAGCAGAGCACTTGGAGGTTAAGTTGACTAGGGGTCAACAAACGAAGCCCCGGGATTGGTCCACATTGGACACGAAAAGACAAAACAACATGATTTATTAGAAATTATCTAATTAAAATAGTATATGATTTTATTAATTCTTGAATATAAAATAAAAAATGTTTATTATTTTATGTAGTATTTTAGTATGACTTTATTTATTTTTCTGGGTTTATTAATTACAAGTTAATTTTTAAGGGTATATTTATAGGTATATTTACTTATGTTTTGCATCTTTTATTTTTATTCTATATATTTGATTTTATTATTTTTTATTTTATATATTTATAGCTTTTTTTATTTACAAAAGTATATTTTTATTTTATTTTCTGATATTATGTTTACGCTTAAATAAATAGGGTTATTTATTATGCATGTATAAGTATAGGTATTCTACCAATATAGTTTTAGTCACTTAATTATTTTATTTTATTTCCATTATTGTTTTATTGTAATTTTTATATTGACATATGTTATAAATAATATTTACAAAATGATAAAATGATGAAATTGTAAAAATATATGGAATAAATAAATTGAATATTTTAATCAAGTATACTATACAATAAGGGTCCAAAACCTAACTTTCACATATTAACTCCAAATTAAATGAAACTACTTAATTAAATAGGTTATTAGAAGTTATAAATAATTAAAGATGATTTTGATACATTTTGAGTTTTAATTTAGGAGATATGGTTTTGGGAAGTTGAGATTTTGGATTCTTATTTTGTGTATAATTTGTACACTGTATATTTTTTTGTGTAAACTTAATTTTGTATTTTTATGTATTATTATCTATAATTTTTATGTACAAAGTTTATTGATTTGATGAACAAATAATAATGAATAAAATAGGTCTCAAAAATATGTTATTGATGAATAGAAGAATATGATTTTTATTATGTATTTGGCCCTTATCTCCTCCTACTTTATTCCTTGCCGACCAAATCAATTCTTGACTTGGTCTCGAGGTTTAGGGTCATAAAATACCTTTGGAATTTTATTCCTTTTCTTTCTTTCCTTTATTTTATAATTCTAGCATTAAAAATAATATTTTATATACAATAATTGGAATAAATAATGAATGTTAATACGTACAAAATAATGTTATTTACAAGCATTAGGTAGGGCTTTTGAGTCCAAAATGATATAAAAAGGTGATGAAATGGAGATTCATCAACCACATTGATCCCTCATCTCTTGTCACGATAGGAGGAAGAAGGGCTAGGCCTTGGCCCTAGTAATGGTGGATGACCGCCACATTTTGCGATGATGATGTATTTGAAGAGGAGAAGGGTGGTTGCTAGGTCGGGTACGCAGTGGTTTGAAATTCCTAAGCTGGTGATGGAAGCTAGGATTCTAGGAAGTTAGAAGTCCGTGTGGATGGTAAGTTAGGGTTAGATGTTGGGGCAAGAATCAAAGGGAGACGTCGGCTGAAGTCATCGGAAGAAATGGAGGAAGTTTGGTGGCTTGGCGAGGTTCGTATCACTTATAGTAGGTTGTTGGAGGTTGGGGACAATACCCCAACTGTCCTATAATGATTAGATGGTTGTTGTTTGGGCGGGATTGAGTGGTCATGATGTGTCTGACGGGATGCAATCCAATAACTAAGATTGAGGCCCCTCTGATCAAAAGTGTGGCGTTTAATCAAAAATATCAGATGGTCCTGATCGTGCGTAGGTTAGGATAAAAGGCCGACAATGTGGCTCACTATTGGTGAACCATGTTGCCCAATGAAATAATTCCAAAAATAAGAAAATATTGTAAAATTAATATTAAATAGTTAAAGGTTGAAATAGGAACAATGCTCAACATGGAAGTTGTAGATATCGATGAGATCTACAACTTTTATATAGAACTCAAAGTCAAAATGCATCATATATACATAATATTCTTTTTGTAATTATTTTAATGTATTAAAATAATTATTTTATTTTATTTTTTGCATTTTTAAGTTATGTTTAATGTTAAATTAATTATGTAAAATATTAAATTATTTTCATGTTATTTTTAATAATGAAGAAACACATAAAATAAGGTGCACAATAATGTATATCTTTAAATATAATAATTAGGGTTAATCAGTTACAAGGGCTTAATTATTAAATTAAGTTAGTCATTAATTGTTAATAATGAAACACTTAAGAAAGGAAGATAATAACACTATATTAAGATGATAAATCTGGGATTTATTAGAACCAATCATAATTCTTCTACAATATAGTGAGTATCTGAAATACTAAAGAAGCTCTTACGAAACGATCGTGAGGTCCACACAAGGAAGGACCACAGTCGTTAAGGCGATGGACATGAAGCTCTCTGATAAATACAACATTTAACCCATAGTCAAATAATAAAGCAATAAAACCAAGAGAGTGGATCAAAAATTATTTTAAACCCTAAAAACAAGTATGTATAGTGGACAAGTATGGTAGGGTGTCGAACTCAGGGAACAAGGGACATGGAATTATTATTTATCTCTAAATAATATAGGTAAATGTATGTATATATGCACCATGTTTTTACGGGTTTTTAATTCTTTAATATTATATATAAATATATATTTATTTAATTTTTAATTTTCTATTTTTTAATATTTTTTTCGTTTTTTAATATATAATAAAAATATACAAATATGTATGTATGTATATATGTGGTATAATGTAATGTGTATAATATAAGGGACATATATAATATAATAAGTATATAAAAACCATAAATATAAAAAATTCCTTTTTATTTTTATAGGATTTAAAATATATTCATGCTATTTATAAATAATTAATAATAAGTATATATAATAATATTTAGATTTATACATGTTATGTAGGGTAATTTAATTATGAATATAACTATATATAATAAAAATAACAATATAAAATATTTTTGTGTTTTTCAAATATTCTTCTACTTTTGCTATTTTTTGGGGAATTTTTCTCTTTTCTGTACTTTTAAAATAAAAATAAGGCAAAATAGGGAATATTTAAATAAGCTGAATTATTTTGAGAATTGAACATAACAAAGATTTCTCAAAATGAATTATAATATATAATAGATAGTATATATAGAAATATAAGCTAGAAAATATTTTTTAGGATTTTTTAGAATATTTTATAATTTTTATAGGGTTATCAAGGGTAAGTTATTTTTTTGAGTTTCTTTTGAGATTTTTGTGATTTTTGGTCTATAGTGACAAAATAATAAATAGTAGGTAATTTTTTGGAATTTTTAAAAGAGGGTTTACAATTTTTTGTATTTTTAAAGTCAATTTTATTAAGTCAACTAAATAATCTAACATGGATGAGCATTCAATCAAGCATTTATCCCTATTTTTGCAAGATTTTTGGATCACAGTAACTATTTTTAGAAAATAAAAATGTAAAAAATAAAAATCAAGTAGCTAGCATGGGCATATTTGTAATATAAAATATTTGCGAGGAGTTATATGCAAAATCACCAAAGTTTTTGAAGTACAACTTGATTTTCAAGGCTAAATAATAATTACAGAGCTCGGAGGGGAATATATACAAAATGTCTACTCATGTGGGGTCCACGTGAGGTGACCTGATAATGGATTAAACTATAATATCATAAAGTTCTAAGGGCACATATGATTGTCGACAATGTTTTGAACGCAATTAAAATATTATAGATTTTTTTATGATATACAAAAAGGGGGAGGGGGTTATGTGCAATTTTCGCCACTTAAGTGGTTTCAATCCGGTCATCGTTGTTGCACCAAATGTATGATCCAAGGGCTGATCTCATGCACCCCTTCAAATTAAATGGACATCCCAAATAAGATCCGGGTCATGTTTTCATCCAACGGTCGGCGAAGGGGTTGCAAGAATAACCGAATAACTAAGGTCCAATGAGCTTTGATCGAGCTTTTATCCATCCTTTGGTGATGGATCCTTGCTCCATCAGGTCCAACAGCTAACTGGAGTCGCTGTGTACGTACAGGTGACCTCCGATGAGGCGGAGATGGCTTCGAGGTAGATCTGAACATTCATCTCATTCCAGGTGACCTAGAGGTACTCCAGGTATGATCTCTAGCTCAAAGTGGGTCTCCAACATTCAAGTCCTGCACCAAAAAGTTTCTGGGCTCGTGGGCTAGTCCCTCGACCTTTAGACAGAGCTTGAAGCGACAGAATGGCGGACTTGCGGAGAGTTTTCAGCAAGGGTGGCAATGGAAACTCAAGTTCCCAGATCCACGATGGATATGGGATGGATAAGATGGGGAAACAATGGAGAAGATGTGGGGAATAAAATGAGATGATAATGGGGGCAGAGATACGACCAGAGGTAGTGGAATTAGACCCAGAGCTCGAGCTCCAGGTCAAGCTGGAGGATTTCAAAATTCATCCTAATAACACGATTAAAGGAGAAATTAAATGTAGGAATTAGAACTAGAACCTATATATTACCTAAAAAGGACAAAAAATACCTTGACTTGGCCTGGAAGCCAAGTAAGAGGAACCAACCGTGCTTCTCTGATAGTGCTTTGGATCTTCTCCTCCACCGATTCTCCTCGCTATAGAACCAGCCAAATCCTTGTTGTCCCAAAAAGAAGGCACGTCGAGGTCTTGAGGGGCTAAGATTGGAAGAAGAGGGATCAAAATTGGATCAATGGCAAGTAGATTATTTTATAGGCTTGACGAGAAGGTGACTTTGATCGAGAATTTTGGTTTATTCAAGAAAGACCGGATCGATCTAAGGCATGGGTGGTTTTTAGGGGCATCATATCAATATGGTTTATTTAAATTAAAGGGAAAAGGAATGCATGTATAGAGCAGGAAAAGGGGATGAAAATGCAGGTCTGACACGTACACGACTCGAGGAAGAGAGAGGGGTGGTCAGTTGACCCCGGGTCAACGGACGAAAGATCCCATTTGTCCACGTGGACCAACTAGATAAATCTAAGGCAAAATACCTTGTAAAATCTGAAATAAATAATAAATGAATTATTAATTAAATTCTTACTGAAATACGAAAATGTTGGTAATTTAATGAGTATTTTATCCATTATTTTATTTTTTTAGAGGTATTTATTATGAGTTGATATTTACAAATATAAACCTAGGTAAAATACATGTATTTTGATATTTTTATTTTAAATTTGTAATATATGTTTTATTATTTTATCCAAGTATTATAAATAGTTAGTTTATTTAAATACATATTTTTGTATTTTTGTTTTATTTCTCTGACTCTATTTGTATACTTAATTAATTATGTACATATATATTATAGGTATATATAAGAGAACTTTATCTATGTAAGGTAAAATACCTGTTTATTTTATTGTATTTTAAATGTTTTAATTTTATTTTAATTGTGTACATATGTTTTGAATAATATTTTCAAATTTAAAAAAATAAAATAATTTGAAAAATATAATGAATAAATATATTGAATATAATATACATGTATATTGCACAACGAGGGCCTTACCCACCCAATGTCACACCAATCCTTACTCTTTCACCAGATTCAACTTGCTTAACTTATGGCATTTGGCACGACCTTTGACTTTCCTCTCATGACCTAATATATGAAAGAATTTAGAACTTATTGCACTTTAGTGGAGATATATAAGTATTTACTTTTTTTACTTGATGATGACATGCCATCTGTATCAGGACGAGGTTGAGTGCCATCTGTCATAGGAGGATCCCCCATCCATGTCTTCTCATCAGGAAAATCAGGAGCAAACCAAGAGTAATCACTACCCAAAGGAGCCATGCCCTCATGGTCATCCTCCAACTCAGTTCACCTAGAAAAACGTGTTCGAACCATCTGCATTTATGGAGAAAATAATTAATAGCAATGCATTTCGAAGTAAAAAATTTAATTTTGTGATAATTTAAAGATATCTATATAAGCAAGAAATATATCAAAGTAAGCAACTTGATTATATAGCAATTTTAAAGAAATATTTTTTGATGTGGTTAAAAGATAAAGTTTTACTAAGAAGAGAAGCCGGTTCAACCTTGAAGTGCAAAAAAGCTTCATCCATAATTGCAAGTTAATTACCAGATTCTAGATCTCCATGTGTTCTTGATATGCCTCCTCTTCATCATCACTACCATCTTCCTCTATTCCGACTCTGCGATATCCTCGTGGAGTTATCTTTTTCGGAATTATCCAACATATATTCGAATTGTCTGGTACAAGGAAAGCATGATCCACCCGGCATGCTAACACAAATGGTTCTACTTTACCAAGAATGGTTTTGTTCTTATTAAGGTTGATGTATCCATTATTTCTATCTAAGTTACAACATGTATCTCTAAATACAATGTACCAATGATACTTAAATAAAACCACTCGCCAATCATATTGAAAGCTCATCTCAACCATCTCATTGATTTCACCATTGTATCTGTCGCATCATAATGGTAGGTATATTTTACAAACACCCTAGATAGAGTATTTGCCTTTTTGTGTTATTTTTCGAGTAACACTTGAATCTATAGCCATTTATAACGTACTTGTTGTGCATGTAAGCATAATAGAATGACCTCCTCACCAATGTATCAAAATCTGATATCCAACGAGTATCATTTTTAGCCTTCTTCTGTTCCACCCTTTTGATAAACCATTCGATGAAACTTGTCTCATTGCTCCTTCTAAATTTAGTGTGTATTGATTTCCATTCACTGTCAACTTCAGGCATTTGTTACAGCACACACACATGTGTCAACTGTCTATTCAAGTCAGGCATGGGTAATAGAGTTGTCTTATTAAATTATATGCTTTGTATTTAAAAATAGAGAGCCGATCATCATCAAATTCATTGTAAGGAGCATCATTTCTCTCAAGACGTTGGAATCGTTGTTCTTCACTATCGACACACATGAGACAGAGTCATGCATTCCTCAACCAAATACCTTTTAACAATAGAGCCTTCTGCTATATGGGATCCATCCATCAATATTTCATAGGTCCCCCGATCCTCGCTTCATCTGCTAAGTGGATTACCAAGTGAACAGTCACATCAAAAAACAATTGGTGGAAAAAGTCGTTCGAGATTACATAGCGTCTCCATCTTCACATCCCATTTCTTCAAAAGGCTGAGGTCGAGTGACTTAGCACAAATAATATTTAAAAAAGTACCCAACTCGACAATAGGTTCATTGATAGATTGTGGCAATACACCGTGAATTTCCAGAGGAAAGAAGATTTGCATATAGATGTAGATATCATGACCTTTGAGATCACTTATTGTTTTTCAAAATTCATTTACACTCCTTGATGTATTTGAACAGAAGCCATTAAGAACCATGATATCCCTTAGATTGGATAATAATCAAGTTCGATGGTTCGAATCAAGATGATATGGAGCATCGGGCATGTCGAAGCCTCCATTATCCTTAGGTATCAAATGTAAATGCTAATGAATTCCCAATTGTTGCAGATCTTTGTTTGTTTTGATAGTGTCCTTTGGAGAGTCGGTAAGATCGAACATATCCAAAACATTATCCATGTCATTCTTCTCAATGTGCATTACATCAAGATTGTGGCATATGGTTAGTTATTTCCAATACGGTAAGTATGTGAAAAATACACCCTTCTTTTTGTATCTCGCTCCCTGTAGCTATTTTAAATATTTCTTGAATGTCTTTCCAAGTCAAATATCTTCCAACTGTAGCAACTTATCCATCACTTGATGCCCTAATTGGCAAATAATACAAGTTCTCATAACTCTCTCGTGAGATATGGTAGACTCACGACATGCTTCACATCGAATCATATTTATGTAACTTGTTCCTCCATTGATGCGATACGGGGAGAAATCAACGATGACCTAAATAACATATCTTCTTGCTTTCGTTGAGACGAAGATAATGAGCATGTTCCATGCAAACATGATAAGCAAGTTTTCCTTTTGTGCTTCAACCAGAGAGGCTGGCATATGCAGGAAAATTGTTAATTGTCCATAACAGTACACCACATAAGAGAAATATTTGATTAGCACGAGCATCAAATGTTTGCATGTCATAATTCCACAAAAAAGTTTCAGTGCATCTATCAATGGTTGCATGTAAATATCTATTGCATTTTCTGGTGCTTTTGATCATGGAATTAGCATCGTAAACATTAAGAAATTAGATGGCATACACATCCACGAAGGCAGGTTATAAGTTGCAACTACTACTGGACACACATAATACAATGAGAACATGTTCTTGAATGGGTTAAACCCATCGCTCGTAAGGCCTAAATGAACATTTCACGCATCCTCTGTAAAATATGGAAAATTGACATCGAATGATTTCCACTCCAGTGAATCAAAATGATGTCGCATAAGCCCATCCTTGGAAGCATGCTTTTGGTCCAAGTCATCCATTTATATTTTCTACTTGACATGAACAGTCTTTGCAACCTCGGAATCAATGGGAAGTAGTACAATAGTTTACTTGGTATCGATTTTGTGCGTGAACCATCAACCTTTTCACAATTGTATCTTGATGCACCACGATGGGACATGTGGCCAAGCTCTTATAGACCTCCTTGTAAAGAATGTGGTCATTTGAGCAAGCATCACCCTTCTCTAATTAAGTCTTAGTTTTCGAAACTCTTTCTTTGCATCTCATCAACTATTGGGAAATCCATCCTTCACCTCAAGTAACTATCTTGTCAGATTGAGGATATCATTCATACAAGTTGTGGCCACTCTGTGTCTCGCCTTTATCTTGAATAACTCTAGGAGGAGCTTTAGTTTAGGTATCTTGTTTATATACACTATTGGTTCTTCTATGTCCTTCAAAAATATGAAGAATTGGCCACTATTCAATTAGTTCAAAGATCAAGATTACGATCAAGGACATCATATTCGATGTCTAATTGATTGAGATGTTGTCTCCTTTGAAACTGAATTTCTTTATCCATTGACGGTGAGGTCGTCACAATATGCTCACTATGAACTGTCCAATTGGTATAGGAAATCCACCATCCATTATCAATAACATGCTCAAATACGTCTTTCCTCTCTTGCATGCATCCATTCAAGCACTTCTTGCATGGACAAGGAATTTTCTCATAGTTCACGCCTTTTTGAAATAATGCACGATCATTATGAAATGCCCACTCTAACCAATTGAGAGATCTTGCCTTTGTAAGTAGGATAATCCGTTCATCGCTTAGTTTTCCATGACTTGTCCATGTTAAGACCTTAAAAGGAGAGTTGACAATTTAGCAAGAGAGGTAGTTATGAGATTATGATATTCATGATGCATCGAGATACTAAGACAATACCTTGCATAACTGCATAATACAATGAGGGCCTAAACCCTAATCCCAACCCATGATACATCGTGAGTCTAAACCTATTTCACCAGCAGTAGGAGCTAAGAGGAGAACTGTATTTATTAATCTTATCACTTGAGACCATCCATAAAGATTCAATCCTCTAATATAAAGACGATCTTTGTCACATGCTAGTTTATATCCGAGCAAATTTTGACACCATAATCCCACACCCCCTCAACATACCTCATAAAACAATCGCGATCAGCTCTTAAAATAGT
Organism: Ottelia alismoides; assembly: GCA_037367405.1. NCBI lineage: Eukaryota > Viridiplantae > Streptophyta > Magnoliopsida > Alismatales > Hydrocharitaceae > Ottelia > Ottelia alismoides. Next base: position 1,040,376 of record JAZKJV010001598.1, read on the forward strand.
ACTGAAGTGACAATAGTTAAAGCCGACCAAGATTGATTTGGTGTACCAAGGAGGAGAGGAGTTACACCATCGAAATGCATGCTTAAATATATACTTTTTTGCATGTAAAAAAGATCGCCTTATATTAGTTCAGGGCCTCCGAAATAAGGAAAGTCAACATAAATGTGCCATTATACAGACACCATGCTTCTCATAGATACGTGCTATGTATGAGAATAACAAGATGTCAGTAAAATAGTTAGTAATATATGGTGACTAGGAATTTACGTAGATTTTTCTCGTTAACAGTTAGGATATGGATCTACGTGTCCCTAAATGTGGGCCTAATTAATGTTATCTTACATTAATGTTATATGGGCACATAATTGCAAAAAAAAGATCTTTCACCTGCACACATCACAATCCACGACCATTGAACCGGGATATCTCATCCCAAAATGAGTCCAATAGTACAATGAAAATTTTAAAAAAATATAACACTATTGGAAGTGATGAAATCTTTCAATGTGTTGCACGAGCCACCTATTATGTAGGGGCACACACTAACTCAGTGTGGATGGGACACACGATTTGTGAATTGTTTTGTACAATTTTTATGTATAATTAGTGTTTTGGCTTAGTTTTAAATACCTAAATAGGAATTAATGTGGCACATGCCAGATTAATTATGATTTTAATGTGACAACGTAGTTATCACAAATTGGTTTCTCAATGTGACACATATGGAAAACATATGGTCACGCGTGTGATAAAAACATAAGCACACACACACATGCATGCATACATACATTAGATACATAAATACAAGCATGTATGCATACATATATACACATACATAAATATACATACTCACAGTCATACATACATTAATCACATAGATACATACATACGTATACATACACACATAAACACACACACACACATGTAGACATATACACATACATACATACATACATACAATATATATTGAGATACACGTACACGTACATAACAAACACATATACATGCATATATTAGATACGTAGATACACATACTCATAGCTATATATACATTAATCACATAGATACATAAATACGCATACATACATACAATAGATACCTAGATACACATACATAAATACACACATACACATACATACATTAGATGCATATATACACATATATACAAATATGTACACATACATATATACACATACATACATATACATACTCATACACATACATAGATACATAGATATACATAAACATACAAAAGAACATATATACATACACATACATGAACATAACATACATACACACACTGGACATTTACACTATGCACATGCATAAACACATAAATACATATACACTTGCATACACTGCGCACAAAGACACATGTAAATGGGTATACCATGTTAGAAGCAAAATGTAAAGGGACATACTACTTTAGAAGTGCAATAATCACATTATAGATATTATTTTTTCCATTTTAATGACCCAACTTTCACATTCCAAATATTAATAATTCAAGAAATCATCCTTTAAGAATATAAACATCTAATTAGGGAACACACAAACCACATCTAATTACAAAATAACCATTAACATATATATTGCAAACGTAGATCTACAATCTAACACAATATAATATGAAAAAAATGCATAAAAAGGTATCTGATTAAAGTTATATCTTCCTTGGAAGGATTTGGGAAGGCGGGTACGAAGGAGGCAGTTGTAATTGTTCTTAGAGGAGGCGGTGAGGTCTTATGGTTGTCCTTCAAGATACAACAGAGATGGGAAGGGGCTGTGGGAGGAGGTGGTGGAGGTGGGGCGGAGGGGAGAGGGAGGAGGCAGTGGAGCAGGGAAAGGGGGGAGATGGCGGAGGTGGGGGCGGAGAGGAGGAGGAGGAGGAGGAGGAGGAGGCGATCAAGATGGGAAGGGGGATGGGGGGAGGAGGTGGGGCGGAGAGGAGGAGGCGACAGAGAGGAGGAGGGGGAGGTGAGATAGATATGATAAGGAGGAGATGGGGTGGAGGTGGCTGGGGGGGGTCATTGGAGGGGAGAAGGGAGGTGCGAGAGGGGAGGAGGAGAGGGAGATTAGGAGGAGGGTTAGGTTACAGGAGGCAGGAGAGTGAAATGTTAGTACTAGAAATTTGGGTTATCCATTTTCGACGGTCAAAACAACCATCGCTAAATCAGTTACGTTGGTACTACATTCTCGACGGTTTGGTAACCACCGATTATATCCTGCCTGTAGGTTTCAAAAATACGGTATGACTTTTGAGGCAGCATCAATCATAACCGTCAAAAAAGACCCTTTTATCCGAAGGCAATTGTCGACCGCCGATAATATGTAGATGTAAATATTAACTTTTCCAGCAACGAGAAGATGACAATCATAGCTTATAATGATAGACTTATGCATGACTGATTCTTCTCAAGCTTGAACAGATTTCAGACATATTTTCTAAAATCACAACTCTTTGATCCGTCAATGCATATTTCGGAACTCAAATTTTTGACAGATACTTCGCATTAAGTGCTTATATTAAGGATGACTCTCACATCCTTCACACCACTAAGCAAGGTAGGGACATAACCTTGAGGGCACGCATCAAGCGCTTCAATTACCATTACATGAAGCGTTATTAACCATGTGATAATTACATCATACGTGCATTGTGAGTAAGGCTATATGACACGAGACTTTAGGACTCCCTCTATGATGTAAAGTCAAAGATAATAACCTAGGTATAGGTCTGAGCTAGCCTGACAAAATGACACATATAAAACGATGGTGTATATAACAGAGTTAAAACACAAATAAACTAAATTATACGAAAATAAGAAATCAAATGAAAAATAACGACACTTAACAAATGCTACTATAAACATTAGTTAAAATCATATAATACAATATAGTAGAATAAATAAAGTTAATATATGGAAGGAAATGTGGAAGGAATAAAAACATGCTTGAGGCCTGCCACGAGTTGATTGGTCAGAGAGATCGATCTACCAGCTCCTCAAATTATGGCCTGTTGAGGGATGGATTGTAACCAATCGACTATGATGATGGTGTAGTCAATCAAGATGGCAAATTACCGATAACCAATCGAATAATTCTAGGAATGGGGCATGAATTATGAAGGAATCAACCGACTTATCTATCACTTGAAGTCGGCTCCTAGCACTTGTAAGACCATGGTAAGAGAAAAACTCAATATAAAAAGTAATAGAAGTAAGAAATTTTAAGGAGATATGGAACGTAACATTAGTTAAGAAGATGAGACAGTGTTGGAGAAAAGTAGTAAAGTAAGTTTATCTTTTAGTTTCCTTGAAATTAGTGTCTTCTCCCTCTGCATGTAGAAAAGGAATAAATAAATCAATCAAAATACATGAAGCCTCGTAATGCTTCTTTTGAAGTTAAACTACATTTGTCCATATGTCAAGAAAAATGATATATTGTTTTCATTCCCATCCCATAAAGGAAAGTTTCATGTTAGTAGCGCGATAGATTTAACATTATGGTGAGTGTAAGAGGCCTTGATGAGAAAGGTCAAAGGTGCCTTCCCCGTCAATGCTCAGGTCCACAACCAATTGTGTGATCTAGTCACCTAGAAGTTTGGAAGACAATATTTTTTACAAGAAGACCAATAGACTATTTTATAATATAAAATGAAAAATAATCATAGTGGAAATAGATCTTGAAGAGACGTGCATCAGCGACAATGAGCTTAAATTTATTCTTAGGCATTGAAAACTGCTATTTTTAGTATGCTAATAGTGGGATTTTATATGTAATTCAAAAATCATAAAAAAATCAATGATCTCAGGTGGAATATTTCCATAAACAAGCCAAAGGATACAACAATGATGTATAGGGTATGTTCGAGGATCGAACACAAGGACAATGCAAATTGCATGATTTTTATTGACTTTTTATGACATTTTGGACATTATTTGATTCGTTGAGTTGACAAATTCATTTGTATCTTTAGAGCCTCGAAACATAATGAAGCCTAGGTGACAAAGTTCTAGTATTATTAAGTATCTTTATGATATTTTGAGTTTTTTAGAAAAAGATTAAGCATTTGTAATTTTTTTTAATAAAATAAGGGCTTATTTGCAATTTTCATGCAAAAATAAGGGTTGATTGAGTTTTAAAGTAATTGAAATGGATCTAAGTTAATTGTAAGAACACATCAAGGGATCAATGATATTTATCCAAATCTTCATATTTATTAAAATGAATATTTACAGATAAAAATGCAATGTTATTAATACTTCTGAGAATAATGATGAAGCCATACAAAAATATCAAACTTACACATACAAATTTGCATTGACGATTAATTGAGTAAAAATTGTAAATCTCGTGAGAAAATAAACTAACTTACATAGTGTGAGATTTAGTCTATCGCATTTTCAAAATTATAAAATATTCTGATTAGATTAAAAATAACTATGTTACCTAATGTGAAATTAATTCTATCATGTTTTCAAAATTACTACGACCATGAGGACCGCACAATGGAAGCCAGCGTGTGGACTAGAGGCAATAATGACCTTGTTGGTCAGAGAAGCACGATGGCAAAAAGATTTTAGGGGAAACTACGAAGGCTACAAGCGTGGAGCTCCATAATTGGAGGATAATGAAGGGGTTGTTCTCCATTTATAAAATAGGTTTGTCACCCTTCCCGTAATTGTACACAAGAGACACTACAAGAAAAATGGCTTCTCGAAACAGATGCTTGTTAAATGCATAGTTGCTAAAAATAGTCCATAAAATCACAAAGACACGATTTCATCAAGATTGTGGGTGCAATGTATTCATGAGTAGTCCAATGCTAGACACAACGTACTCATCATCCTAGCCAAATGAGAAAACATCAATACTATATTTTGAGACTATCTTATGACCACTTACCACCACATATTACTATTGTTTAATATGTTATGTCCATCTTACGACTGCTTTACAACAACTTATGACCAGTTGTTAATATTGTTTAATATAGTGTCTACCTTGCGACTACTTTACGGCCACTTGTGACCATGTCTAACTACTGATCAATATGTTAGATGTTACGACCATTGAACGATCCAATAACGACTATATCGTGGATGCAGTTATCTTGTAGTCACAAATTGGGGAAAATTATCAAAAATAACAAAAAATTAGAAATCATTGATGTTGCACACATGACGATCTCTTACGATTAATTAGAAATCCAGTTACCATATCAAACAGTACATAAACCTGCATTTGACACTCTAGTATTTGAAAAATATACAATCTACAATGGATCTATACCAAATATCAATGAAGAAAATTGACAGTGAGACAATAACATAATTTGTCTTGTCAAAGTATTTCTAGCAAAATGAATACAAACATTAAATTTCTTTTGTAATAATACAACCAAGGTTATAACAACAACCTTGAAATTATACCAAAAGAATATATTTCCTTCATCTCCTCTTGCTTCTCCTTCACCTCTCAGGGGTATCTTCCTTTTCTTGCCCTTGCCCTTCTTGTCTTTTTCCTGATCCTTCTTCCAACACCTTCTAAGATCGACACCCTTGTTTTCTGATATTCTATAAACCTCCACATCCTTCTCTAAGTTGTCGTCATCTTCTTCATCCTCGTCCTCCTCATCTCTCATTTTCTCTTCTTTCTTGATTTTTTCATCAAAGATAAAAAGAAAGAGATGGTAAATGATGCCATAAGAAGGAATTAAATCAATATAAATTTAGAAATCTATTAGATAATTCTAACAAGATAATGAAATTTCACCTCAAACTATTGATATACTCCCTCAAAAGTTTGGACTGTGGATTGAAACGCAATAGTCGATGCCCCGTCTGGAGTCATCAGCTCTCTCATTGAACGAGAAAGCTCCATAAACTTGATCTTGGATACATAGGACAAATATATTGGTGTATGTTGTGTTCGGATACACATAACACCAAACTTCACACCAAAGAGATCCATAAATTGGTCATACCAAATATGTATATTAAATCACTATAAGGTAATTTTAGTTATAGAAATAGAGGTATTAAGCGTACCTTCATCATTTTGGATTCATGCATGGACCATCCATCCCCTCCATATATGCTGAGGTCCACGTTTTCACATATTTGGGGGATGATTATCAACAACTTGTTGTTATTTGCAACATGTTAATCTTTGCAATTTAGTAAACATATGTATACTTAAAAATAAAATATGATGCTCCAACTAGATACACAGAATAACAAATTTCATAGTGTACAACTCCAGGTATCTATCCTACCAATTAGGTATGTTAAATAACTATAAATAATTGTAGTTGTGGAAATAGAGCTATTAGGCATACCAACATTCCTTTGGATTCATGCATGGAGCACTCATGCGTCCATGTACGCATAGTAGTCCACCACTTCTACATGTAGGAGAATGATCATCAATGGCTTGTTGTTATTTACAATATGTTAGTAGTCATGTTTTAGTAAACATTTGTGTACTGTTAAAAAATATAATACTCCAATACTCTTCATCCGCTGGTGGATCTGCTTGTAAAAAACAACGTCATCCCAAAGCCATTAAGATGGGATGAAATTGATACTTCCATAATCCAGATAGTATCTTTAGTCAACACTAAAATTCATACTTAACAATGAAGTTCAAACTTCAAGCTACGTCAAAATGGAGATATACAAATTAATTTCACCATGAATAGATGATCGTTTATGGGATTCAGACATCCCGTTCAAATCCTTACAGGATGAAGGTGACTAGAGCAATACATCACAGAGTATGACTCTATAGCTTGAGCACAATCTTTAGGAAAGCCCTCGAGACTATCTTATGCAGTATACGATGACTGTGAACTAACAAAGTCAGACTTTAAGGTAAATATTATACCTGTAGCTAAAGTCAAAACATTTCACGTAGATTAAAATACGTTGAGAGATGATTTTAATTCCAAAAAAAGGTAAAAATGTTTCTTTAATGCATTTGATGAGGATGAAGTAGCATAAAATAGAAACATTTGGCATTGACAAAGGGAAAAGACATAAAGGAATATAATGTTTTGTTGAGCGGTATGCAGATAACTATATAAGATCATTGAAGGAGAAGTTAGATGGTCTTTATAGAATATCATGCTATAACCATAACAAAAATTACTTTGGAAGATCTCTAAAGATGAAGAGGTTGAATCTATGCACTCACCATTCAACACAAATAAAGTTGGGATCCGAAGGAAAAAATATCCCATATAAAAAACAGAGCACAATGCAGATCAAACAGAACAGAATCTCATAACATCGATAATTGAATAACTAAATACATTAATGTAAATCAATAAAATATAGAGAAGCAAACAAAAATAATATAGAACATAGTCACCAAAGCAACCAAAACGAAGAAAACACAAAAACCTAAACCAATGACACTGACATTAAGTATTGAGAGAAAAACTTAAATTGAGGGAGAAGGGACCATTTGTGATGGTGAAAGAAGAGACATAAAGAAGTCTTGATGGTTGAGACTGTAAAAAGATTTAGAGGTTTATCTTTCAAAAAAGGTTCGTGTGCTTACACGAAAAGATGAAAAATCTGAAGAAAATTTTAAGCTATGAGGAAGAACCGAGTTTTGAAGAAGGAGAATTCCAGAAAAAAGATCCCGTACATATGACAGAAAAACTACTCTTATAATTACAAGCCAAACATAAGCTATTATAAAAGACCTACACCTTTGATTTGCAACTAGTAGAATGGAATAGAGGCAGTAGAAAATACCAAATACTAAACTCTCTTCACAAGATGATCATTTTTACTGAGGCAGGTATGGAAAGTAGAAGTGACCGACAACAAGCAAGCAATGCTTATAATAACGATCGGATTCTGTAAAATTTGTTAGGATAGTGGAATCATTGTCTTACACAAGAAGGAAAGAATGTTACCCTCTATCATGTTAAACTAAATGGAACATGAATGCAATTTAATATAGAAGATGTTCAGACTACGATTGATTGTGCATATATGCCAGTCCTCAGAACTACACAACAATTCTCAGGATCATCGATAAATATTGAAGAAAACTATGCCCAACAAATTAATGAAAACAACATATATTTTCAAGTTTTAATAGCATGATCAATTTTTGTCAAAGTTATTCCAATTAATCTATTGTAATCACCTATACTAGAAAGAGAAGTTCATAGTAGTAATTCTCACTTTATTTGCTAAGATAATTAGAAAGTAACGTATGCCTTAATACAGTCACACCTTACTCATAGAAATAATATTATATGGAGAAATCATTAAAAAAAGTAGTTATTTTAAAAGCATGGTCCTTTGCGATGACAAAAAGTTAAAGAATCACCTAAAACATCAATAAGGCTATAGGAAGATTTTTTGTCATATTCTCAAATGAAATGATAAGAATTATCCCACTGAATGAATATTGTGCAGAGGAAAGCTCCTATATAAGAAAGAAACTAACGAAGACATGAAATTGCCCATATATAAATAATAATTGGGATTTTAGAAAGGACATGAAACATATCTTATTTGTCCAAAATAAATACATGACACACAATTGCATTTATAAGTTTACATTTATAAACAGAGTATCTAACTGGTTCATGGTCAAGTTACTGTATTTCTTCGGAGTAAATCGGTAGATACTCCTGCAATAATTACAAAGCTCATTCGTTTGGGGTGAAAAGAGGCCGATGAAGACAAAATAACTAAAAAAACATGTGCAACATACATGATACCATATATATTACAATGGTCATGGGCAATGCATAAAATAAAAAAAATTGCCAACCCTTTATTAGAACATATTCATAAAATGGTGGGATAGGTTTTGACTTAACGAAATACCAAAATAAAAACAAATCCGAAAATAATAACGAAGTTAAAGAGAAAACAAATTTTAGAAAGTTGTAAGATGACATAACCACCGAGCTCAAAGAAAAGCATCAATATGTGTCTAATGAAAAGTTTCGCTTAATGTTTTTTTGGCTGAAATTCAGAAAATCCTTGATGCAGAAAATATAGAGATTGATTATGTAACAATGGAGATTGTTATATCACATATGATAATACAAGTTTAAACATATACATTCTCATTCACAGATGTAATAACAGATTGTCTCAAATTACCCATCCGATGAGCAAAAAAGGTAATTGAAGATTACTACCAATTTGTTATGGATGAAAGATTGGAAAGACATAAAGGATGCTACTTAATATACCCATGATGTAATTTAAAATATGTTATTAAGAGTTTCCTCTTATCTCTTAATGTGTAAAGCCTTGAACTTGGCATTTCTCGGATACTATATAATAAGATCCAGCTCGTCAAGAGAAAACCAACGGAATTCGTTAAGTGTGAATTGGACTTCGTTTCGATTTGTGATAGTTTTCGGAAGAAAGAGAAGTAATAAGGCTTAAGATGTCATTAAACCTTAATGACCGTCATTAAGACCGATTAATTATGACTAAGGAACTAATGACGGATTGAAAACCACTAATGACCATTAGCGAACACTAATCAATAGTTAGCAAAAAGATAAGCCTAAGTCGTGAAAGTTAAATCATGATTAGTGAAAGTTAATCACGATTAGGGTTAATTAAACGTCATTAGCGAATCTAGAATCCTCTGGAATGTTCTAACTTAATCCCTAAGTTTCGGATAAGTTTTGGCCAAAACCATGGACCGCTAACCGTGGTTAAGGTCTAAACCATGGTATTCTAACCATGGTTAGCGATTTTCTGGAGCCTATAAATACCCCGCCCCCCTCTACCCATTCATTCTCTACGATTTCCACTACCCACCCCCCCAAGGGCTAGGGTCGAGAGGTCGGGAGGAGGAGTAGGAGGCGAGGAAGGAGCGCTAGCGAAGCGCTGCCAGGAGAACAAGGCAGTGGAAGGTGCGATCCTCTCTTAGTTTGCTTCGTGAGCAAGGTTTTCGATTCATGTTCAGTTTCCTTGTTGCTTTCCTTTCAGAGATTTTATAAGGGGAAACTCTGTCAAATTTTTTATAGAAATATGTCCTGATATAAGGGAAAACTTTGCCAAAATTTTCCTAGAAATATCACCCCGTATAAGGGAAGCTCTGCCGAAATTTCAAGAGAAAATATGTTCTTCGCGTTCTTTGTGTTCTATGTGTATTCTTCGCGTTCTTCATTCGTTCTTCGTGTTCTTGGCACGTTCTTAGCATTTTTGAAACGAAATGAAATTCGATCGTTTCGGGATCTATAAATCAGCCTGTTGAAAAAGAATCACGATAAAGCACTGTATACGAGAGAGTGAGAGCTCGATTAGGTAACTGATGAATCTACGTTTCATCGTATTTACTCTATCATTTTGGCCTTAAAACCCTAATAAATGCGTGTAAATAGCGCTAATTTTGGCATTTTAGCATGCATGCATATTTGTGTAAATAATGTATAAAATACAGTTTTTAATGCCAAAATTATAGAATAAAGAAAAGAAAAAAAAGAATAAAATGTTGTAAATATATTATGACCCGAAACCTCGAGACCTAGGCATCTCAATGACTAGGTCGACAAGGAATAAAGTAGGGGGAGATAAGGGCCAAAACCAATAAAAAAATCCCTTTTATTTAATTCATTCTTTATTCATTTTGGGACCTATTTTTGGTTCCACTTTTTATACTTCAAATAAACAAACTATATACATGAAAGTTGTAGATAATTAAAAATACAAAATTGATTTCACTCAAAAATAATACACAGATAAAAAGTTATGATCTGAATAAGATTCCAGGATCCCAACTTCTCAGACCTGTATATTCCAAATAAAAACTCGAAACGCATCAAAATCACCTTTAATTGTATATAATTTTTAATAAGCTATTTAATGAAGGTGATCTCGCATTTTGCGGAGCTCGGTTTGAAAGTTGAGTTTTAGACCCCTATTGTATACTTGTACAGATTAAAATATTTATTTTATTTATTATTCTTTATTTTTATAATTTTATATTTTTATAATTTTGTAAATATTACTTATAATATATTTGTATATTAAAACAGAAATAAAACATAAAGAAAACATAAAAATAAAATACTTGAACACAATACATAGATGAATTACCTATGTCTATACCTATGTAAATTATATATCTATTTATTTACTTGTATATAATACATCAAAAAAATAAAATAAAAATATATTTAAGTGTATAAAAATATTTCATAAATATATAAAATAATAAACCAAAATAAATAAATTAAATATATAAAATAAAAATAAAAAATAAAATATATGGATATGTATACCTATATGAGCTATAAAAGGTAACTTATATTTTTATACCTCTAAAAAATAATAAAAATCATAATAAAATACTTCATAAAATAATAAACATTTTTATTAAATAACCTAAAATTAATAAAATCAAATACTATTTTTAAATGAATTTTGAATTATTTTTCAGGAGATTTTTCCTGGTTGGTCCACGTCGACAAACCAGGTGGGTCTGACAGTTAACCTCCGGTCAGCTGTCTGACCCCCTCCTGTTCATGTCAGAACATGTTTTTTTCCCTTGATTTCGTGGAATTTTGGAGGTCGCTCCTTTCCTCCTTTCATGTCACGTCCTTCTGCATTTTTGCGCCTCGTAGATTGTTGATTCACGCCCAAGTCTTTCCTTGGACTGTGAATCAATGATCGAGTCATTCTTCCTCGATCTTTGAGCCGTTTCGCCACCCATTCAAAATGACCTTCGAGCTTCCCTTCCAAACTTGAACCTCATTTTGACCGTCCCTTCTCCCCTTGCTTGCGCTCCGGACCAGTGGTGGTGACAGCACCACCTCCAGCCAAACTGGGAGGAGCTTGACGCGTCGTTTGGGCGCTTCCACCCCCATCTCCGGCGTGCTGTCGTCGAGGTACCTATCTCCTGGTTTCAGCCAGTGAGGTGCATTTCTTTGCTATAGTCACTCCATTTAGTCGTTAGATTCATTTCCCAAGTTGCTTTAAGCTTCTGATTGCATCTGTCAGCCGTAGATCGCCACCTATCATAGTTCGTCGGAGCTTGCTCCGGCGAACCGTCGTTTTCCACCCACAGTCCACCTTTTCGCCACTGGAGGGTCGTGGCATTTTGCCCGTGACCCTCTTGACTTTTGTAGGTATCTGGAGCTCGGAAGGCACCTGGGGGTAACTTTTGACATCTCGCCGGAGGCTTCTGGACCCTCCTCTCTTCTCCGACGTCGTGGAGGAGGTCCAGTGGTCATCGTCGTGTTTTGACGCCCCCAATCATCAGAGGACATATGCAGGAAGCTCCCATGTCGTTTTGAAGCGTCAAGGACCGCCGGAGAGGCTCGATTTGGTCAGGGAAACTTCGTAGTAGCGCAGTTCCTCCCGGTTCTTCCTCGCACCTCCTCCGTCGTTGGATGAAGGCATGTTCTTGGAGGCGCACAGCTGCCGCAGATAGCCCCCCAGTTCTCACCGTCGATCTTCAGCCGGGCGATCTAATCCACACCGTTCGGTGGCGAAGGGGTATCGCGCCACAGGAGCTTGCCATGTGGTTAAGTGAAGCGACTGCCGTTGTTCGATCGCGTCCTTAGCCTGGGTATTTTGCAACTATTACCCCGGCTATTTGTGTATTTAATAAAGAGTATTTAAACTTTCATATGCATGTTTATCATTTTGTAACTTTTGCAATTGAACCCCCTACAGTTCCGTTTATTGCACTTCTGCCCCTAGTCATGTCGCCTCACGTGACTTGTGCACGCGAGGTGGTGATTTTATGGCCAGGCCCTCGGATGTTTATTTATTTGTCTTTAGTCCACGAACTTTTATATTCTATAGTAATATTTTTGTTACTTTCGCATAATAGTCCTTAGATTCTCATTATTGACATATTCGTCCCTGCCAAGCACGTGGCAGTCACGTGCAGGCTTGGTCATTTTGCAGTATTGGCCTTGGGTTTTTGGTTATTTGTATTTAGTACAGAGATATTTTTATTGCCTTATAATTTGCTGGAAAAATTGTAAGCTGCCCCCTGTGTTCTTTCATATTTACATATAAGCCCTTGCTAGTAGTGTAGTTTCTCTTTGTTGTTTGCATTTATTTCATGCATCTATAAAATTTAAAAATCACCAAAAAAATAGGCATACATTCCTGTTTTGTTTCTCTTTTACGCCATATTTTTATTTTGCATTTTTGTTGCATTTAATATTTACAAAAATTCAAAAACAAGCATTTTCTCTACTGTCTGCATTATAAAATCCCTAAAAATTATAAAAACACTTTAGAAAATTCCCAAAAAATACATTTTGTGTGTTTTATTGTCTTTTATATTCAAACCAAAAATTATTAAAAAATACAAAAGAAAACCCAAAAAATATAAAAAATCTAAAAATCTTCATAAAAATATTAATAAAATCGAAAAATCCTAAAAATATACTTTTTGTCTTTAAATTTATTATTTTATTATCTTTAATTTAAAATTAATTTAGGGAATTTTTGTTACTATTTTCTATTTTATTTCTCCATTTTAATTTCGATTTTTTATTTTATCCACTATTTCGGTATTTTTGACTTTAGAAATACCAAAAAATTAGGGAAAATACAGAAAAATCACAAAAACATTAGAAGAATATAAAAAGCTCCAAAATATTTTATTTCTTGAATTTTTCTTATTTTTACCTCTTTTTATAAATATTTTATCTTCCTTTTTCCTATATTGTGTACTTCTTTTATGAAAAGAAAAGAAAATATAAAAAATATAAAATATAAAAAGAAAATACAAAACCAGAAAATTAAAAATCAAAATATAAAATTATGAAATCAAAAATAAAATAAAAAAATATAAAATTAAAAACCCATAAAAAATAGCATTTATAGACAAATCATCACATTCACATTTTGTGCATTATTGCCCCATTCTACGTGTCTGCCCCCTGTATTCGACACTCTACACATATTTGCACCTATACACATCTTGTTGTAGAGTTATAATAAATTTTAACTCCGCACCGCTTTTCATCGGTTGATCTCTGTTGTGGGTTAATTGTTATTTGAATTTCGGATTTCACGTGAGGTCAACTCAACGACTGTTGATTCGCCTTGTGAGACCTCTGCAAAATCCTGTTAAACAAATGGCACCGTTGCCTGTGAGCAACAGCGCGTCGTTCGGGTTTTTGCTTGATTGTGATATTTGTCTATATTTGTCCTTCATTTATTTGCTTTATTTTTGATATTGATTGTTGAGTTGTCTAACCTCCTCTCTTCTTGACTTTGTGCGAGGAACCGTGGATCGAGGGAGGTGCTCCACCCTAGGCGCCTGGGCACCCACGTGAAGCCGGCATTGCCAGCCTAGCACCAAAGAGACGAAGAGTGATTTTTGAAGACCGGACTCTTTTTGTTTGCTTGTATTTATTTTTGTAATTTTAGTGAGAGAGAGACTCTACTATTGTAATAATACAGGTACCTCGAACTTTGGATTCTTGGGCCCAATTTCCAAGTGTTGTACACTTGGGGGCTCATCGCGTTTTTGTCTGTTTTCATCGCATTTTTTATTTTTTTTTCGGTTTTGTTTTATTTATGTGTGTGATTGAGCCCTTAGCTGTAGGATCTGCCTGGCGATAGATTAGGTCCAAACACATTAGTCACCATTGCAAGCTCCTATAGAGAACATTTGGACTTAGTCAAATTTTGAAAATCGTGCTTCACGCTAATAGCAGCTTCTCACCCTAGGGCGATTTCATCGGTTTGCACTTGCATATAGATTAGGTTTCAATTATGCTAAGCATCCTTGCATGTAGAGTGCTGGAGGCAAGGTGAGCATTTACGCGTTAGCATCCATCATCGTTTGCCGCTTGCATTGCTTTTCCGACTCAGCCTCTGATTTTGACCACCTAGATGCTTAAAGGAATTGACTCTTCGATAGGCTCGTGCATTCTCACTAAAAATCCAAAAAAAAAGTGATAACAAATAAAATTGAGACTGCTAATATTACTTGACCCTAAAATCAACCAAAATCAACCAAAATGAACAATTTTGTCTTGGGGAGAGTAATTCCATCATTGTCTTTGTTTTACATTGCTCGCGTACGCACTAAGGATTAGTAACAAAATCCCATTTTAGCCCCTAAGTGTTTGTGCAATTCTTTGACTTCTCACCTAACTCTAAAACAGATAAGATAAAAAGACCGAATTTTCGGTCTCTACCGAGTTGAGTAGGTGAATTGAGGGTTTTGTATTGTGTGAGTTTTGTTTGTGTTTGTCTGTGTGCATGCCAGATCGATTATGCGTATTTGTGCCTTGTTTCTTACTTCTCTTGACTTGACCTCCGTGCTCTCCTGACTATCATTTCCTTTTGTTTTCGAGATGGACCCCTGGAGCATATTTTATCCGGACTTTGCAGATCCCTCGTTCACTCCAGCCGGTCCACCTCACTTTTTCTAGGAGGACTTTACTCCTGATTTTTGTACATATTCGACCAATCCACTATTTCAGGAATTCGGACTTTGACCTTCACCAATCATTTCCACCACCATCTCCTTCACAGTTTGACAACCCACTCTTCATAGAATATCCAGATCCGGATTATGATTTTTGTCCACACCCACCACCCACATTCGACACCCACGATCCTGAAATTTTGGAGTCACCTTTCATGATATCCACACTTGAGACCTTGAATCAAATGATGGAGCATATGAATTCGAGGATCAATGACCTTACTAGTTTGGATAAGAACCAGAATAACGCTCTATTCCTTGAGGATATGGATTCATTTGAGGATTATCATGAGAGCTTGCAATCTTCCAAAATACAAAAAAATGAAAAAAAAATAAAAATACAAAAAGAGTTCGGGAGACACTTGGTTGATTCAGACTGTGAGGAGAATGCCCATCTGCCAGATCATTTACCCACACATTCATTCACACACTGTCCCACCTTTGACCCCGAGGATTCCGCTGTACATATTGCTCTTGGCATGCCTCGTGTAGATGTTGATTCCGACTTCCTCCCTTGTATGGAGGAGGTCCAAAAATTCAAAAAAAATGTTATCTGAACCTGAAGTGGTGGCCGCTATTCATGAGATCATCCAAGCCCCACTTCAGCAGGCCATGACTGATTTATCTGCTCCTCTTCCCAAGAAGAGAAAGCGGAGGAGCATATCTGAGCAACACATCATGACCATGGCCACTGCCCACGCCATCACATATCGTCCCATTCCTAGGAAAAAGAACACTGCCACACCTTTCATCACATGCACCATCTCTGACCATACATGTGATCACACTCTCCTATACGGCGGTGCTTCGATTAGCATATTACCCTTCTCACTGGTATAGTCTCTTCACTTAGGGCCTCTCAGGAAGACCAGGATGATAGTTCAGTTTGCTAATGGATCAATAAAGAGGCCTAAAGATATCCTTGAAAACATCGTCATATCGATTCAGGGCATGAGCTACCATGTTGATTTTGTCATTTTGCCCATGGAGACCTCCACTGAGGAGCACTCTCCAATCATCTTGGGATGACCATTCTTCGCCTCTGCGAGGGTCGTTAGTGATTACGAATCAGGAGAGATTCGCTTCCATCCTTTTAATGAAAGCGAAGTGTTGATCAACGCACCCACAGTTGACCAAATACCTGCACCTGATGTGGCTACACCTATTCTGGCTGATCTTGAGGCCTATGATCTTTATGAGGATATCAGAGAGACTTTCTTTATGACCGATGATGAGGTCCGAGAATTCCTCTCCAAGGAGGAAGGCTCGGAAAGCATATACCTTAGTGTTTCCGCTTCCTGTAATTGGTGATGTGTTGATGACATCCGCGGGATTTACACGATCGATACCATTGAGCGGAGGGCAAATTTAGAGACCAGACAGGACGAACATGACTTGACTTCTTTCACCGATGAGTCCGCTCCTGTTCATTTGGATTCAGATGAGACAAAGGTCGAATTTGATTTGATTGCTTTTATTTGAGAATTCGGGCCTTTTGATGAAAAAGATGATCCAGTTGAGATTATAGAGGACGAACAGAGTTTGACTACTTCCACTGATGAGTTCGTTCCTTTTGGTTTTGAACTGGACGAGACCTCACAGGATGGCTCTGACTACACTTCTTCCTATGATGATGATGAATTCATCCCATTCCACTTCGATATCAGCAAGACACCCAAGGCCGGACCTAATCGTACTTCTTCCACTCACCAGTCTGTGCCTTCACACCCTAGGGCCCCTGAGGATCTTCACTCTGTCAACCATGGTCAGCTTCCGTCTACTGTGGACCCCGATGCCGACCTGCACCATACCAGATCCATTCCTCGGCGATCCTGCAAGAAGGTTCGCTTTCTACCTTCTTGATCATGTTTACATACATCCTGTTGTATATTCATTCATTTCCCTCTACCGTATTGCTCATCTACCCCATTCTCGTGTGTGCCTTGCTTAGGACGTACTTTGTCCCAAGTATAGGGCGGTGGACGAGCCGAGTGTTCATCGTTTTGTTTCATTACTCCTGTTGTTTCCTATACTTAGGGCTTCTTTTGCCCTAAGTATAGGGGGAGTGATGTGTACATCCTTCTCTATCTTCTTCCATCCTCTGATCTCGTTTCCATTTTCATCTCTTTTCTTCTTTTCTTCTTTTCTTCTTTTCCTTTTCTATCTTCTGTATCTATCGAAAAGGTGTCGCCCCTTGTAGACAGTCTTGTATACTTAAGACGTACTTTGTTCTAAGTATAGGGGGTGTGCACCCCGAGTTCTTCTATTCTTTGATCCTCTCCATTGTCTCCTCTTCTTGTCTATACTTAGGGATATCTTACCCTAAGTATAGGGAGAGACAATCTGAGTACGATCTGTTCATTCCCACCCTTGACCCTCCCTGCTTTGTGTACAGTCTGTTATACTTAGGATTATTTGATCCTAAGTATAGGGGGGACGGTCAACTTCTCATTCGTTTATTCATTCCTTTCTTCGTTCGTTTATTCTTTAGATTTTCCTATACTCAGTACGAGTTATGTCTTCTCTTTTCTCTCTGATCTATGAGGACATAACTCAAGCTAAGTATAGGGGGTCGTATATACTACATATATACTTTAGCCATAACTCATACTTTCGTATTTTTCTAATAATTATGGCTAATAATTCTTCAAAAATTCATTAAAAACCATAATAAAAAGATGCTTTATTCCTCAAATTCTTTTGTATGTACTGATTAATTAATCAGGTGAAAATATTTTTGCAAATGTTTGAAAAATAGTTTGAAAATCTTTGTGAAAAATCTTTTGAAAACTATTTGGAAAATATTTTGTTACATGTTTTCAACCTTTGTAACAATTATTTGTTTTGCAAAGTTTATTTCTTTGTGTGAAATAAAATGTTCAAAAAATGATTTGCAAATGGTTTGAAAATGGTTGTAAAACTATTTTGAAAAAAATCTATATATACTGTTTGAAAACCTTTGCAAAATGATTTTTAAATGTCTATACATGTTTGTAAAATTGTGTGTCAAAATTATTTTGGACTATAGTTTTCAAAATTGGCTGAAAAATCTTTTCAAATAAGTTTGAGGAATACATACATCACACCTAAAATTCTTTATATATATTTATAAAATTGACCACTTACCCTTGTAAGTTTTTAAAATCCACTTCTTATAAATATAAGAAGCATTCCCGTGTAAATATTTGTACCTAGTTTTTATCCAAAAATATTTTCTTTCAAAAATTCCAAAAATATGTGCAAAATTAAAATACCCAAAACAGTTGAAAAATCTTTTTGAAAAATACAAAAAATGCATATGCATCATCTTTTCAAAAATCTATAAAAAGTTCAAAACCTTTGAAAATTGCACCACAAAAATATTTTCCGCATTCTGCATAACATTTGCATAGCATTAGCATTTTTCGGATTGAGTTTTATGGTTGAACAAGTCTAAATAAAATCCAGAGATTGGAGCTTGGTTGGACCTTAAAATCGACCTAATAACAGGAACCTTATAGGAACTGGAATTGAGGTACTTCATGTCTAGTTGACTTAATTCTTTGAGGATCACAAGACTTAGTTCAATGGATTCTTGACTGCCTAAGTAGAGTATTTCAGAGCATACGCACGACTCTTGTTGGTAATGACCTAACTTGGACACATGCACCTTTCACTTGGCTCAACTCAGTTGGAGTGGTGAGGAGATTGGATTTGCTGGTATGAGACGCACACAAGTGGAAACACTTGTCCTCCTCTAGGGAGGGAAGCGCACCCCAACCCGTCTGGTGATGATGAATTTTGAAGACAGGAGAATGTGGGTTGTAATAAAGCTTCAAAAGAGGGATAGTCTACTGGCTCAAGAGGAAAAACTCCTTATGTATATGTTGTTGTATATAGTATTTCAAAAAATAACAAAAATTTAAAAAAAACTCCAAAAAACTGGACAGGCTTGTACAAAAATAAATGCCTGCCGGAGTGTACATATGTTGTATAGTCAATAAGAAAGCTTGAGTTCCAAAGTCATATCATGTGAGCCTGTAGCTGGATGACTTGACTACACTGGTCTTGCATCCAATGATAGGTAGCTACACTGTCTACCGTCCAACTCTTCACCCCCTCCTCTTGAGCTGGTTGTACTTGAACTTAGAAGGGAATACCCCGCTCCTCGAGGAAGGAGTTATTGGATTGGGGAATCATTGGGTTGTCATGCTGGAGAAGTCAGTCTCTTTGTCATTCTAGTTGGGGAGAGCCATTATCACTTACACTGTATGAGTCAGATTCATAGCCGTAAGGGTTTGCGTATGAGTTGAAATATTTCTGACCTGGCTATTGAGGAGACTTGAGAAGAGTTTTGGGATTTACCGCACAATCAAGCTAACTGCCCACAAGTCCGCAGAGATATGCGAGTCGAAAGAAAGCGCTTCTTTTTACCCAAACCATTGAAGCCCAAGGAGATGCGACCTATAACCCAGCCTCGAAGGCTGTTGGATTTCAAATCTGATTCCCATTAAGGTTCCACCCGCACTAAAATTCCAAAGGTCCGACTTAAGCTCCAAACTTTGATTTTGTGGAGACAAGTTTGATAATTAAATTTAATCCATATTTCATATTTTTCTTTTCTTTATTTTTCTTTTCCTGCACTTATTGCATAAGTGTTTGCTAGGGACTAGCAAAGGCAAGTATAGGGGGATGATGAATCTACGTTTCATCATCTTTATTATATCATTTTGGCCTTAAAAACCCTAGTAAATGCGTGTAAATGGTGCTAATTTAGGCATTTTAGCATGCACGCATATTTGTGTAAATATTGTATAAAATACAGTTTTTAATGCCAAAATTATAGAATAAAAAAAGAAAAATATTGTAAATATGTTATGACCCGAAACCCCGAGATCTAGGCATCTCAATGACTAGGTCGACAAGGAATAAAATAGGGGAGATAAGGGCCAAAAACCAATAAAAAATCCCTTTTATTTAATTCATTCTTTATTCATTTTGGGACCTAATTTTTGTTACACTTTTAATACTTCAAATAAAGAAACTATATACATGAAAGTTGTAGATAATTAAAAATAAAAATTGATTTCACTCAAAAATAATACACAGATAAAAAGTTATGATCTTAATAAGATTCCAGAATCCCAACTTCCCATACCTGTATCTCCCAAATAAAAACTCGAAACGCATAAAAATCACCTTTAATTGTATATCATTTTCAATGAGCTATTTAATGAAGGTGGTCTCGCATTTTGCGGAGCTACGGGTTGAAAGTTGAGTTTTGGACCCCTATTGTATACTTGTACAGATTAAAATATTCATTTTAATTATTATTCTTTATTTTTATAATTTTATATTTTTATAATTTTGTAAATATTAGTTATGATATCTTTGTACATTAAAACATGAATAAAAACATAAAGAAAATATAAAAATAAAATACTTGAACACAACACATAGATGAATTACCTATGTCTATACCTATGTAAATTATATATCTATTTATTTACTTGTACATAATACATTAGAAAAATAAAATAAAAATATATTTAAGTGTATGAAAATATTTCATAAATATATAAAATAATAAACCAAAATAAATAAATTAAATATACAAAATAAAAACAAAATAATAAAATATATGGATGTGTATATCTATATGGGCTATAAAAGGTAACTTATATTTTTATACCTCTAAAAAATAAATAAAAATCATAATAAAATACTTCATAAAATAATAAACATTTTTTATTAAATAACCTAAAATAAATAAAATCAAATACTATTTTTAAATGAATTTTGAATTATTTTTCAGGAGATTTTTCCTGGTTGGTCTACGTGGAGAAACCAGGTGGGTCTGACAGTCTGACCCCCTCCTGTTCATGTCAGAACGTGTTTTTTTCCTCGATTTTGCAGAATTTTGGAGGCCGCTCCTTTCCTCCTTTCATGTCGCGTCCTTCTGCATTTTTGCGCCTCGTAGATTGGTGATTCACGCCCAAGTCTTTCCTTGGGTTGTGAATCAATGATCGAGTCGTTCTTCCTCGATCTTTGAGCCACTTCGACGCCTATTCAAAATGACCTCCGAGCTTCCCTTCCAAACTTGAACCTCATTTTGATCATCCCTTCTCCCCTTGCTTGCGCTCCGGACCGGTGGTGGTGACAACACCACCTCCAGCCAATCTTGGAGGAGCTTGACGCGTCGTTTGGGCGCTTCCACCCCCATCTCCGGCGTGCCACCGTGGAGGGACCCATCTCCTGAGTGAGGTGCATTTCTTTGCTTTAGTCACTCCATTTAGTCGTTAGATTCATTTCCCAAGTTGCTTTAAGCTTCTGATTGCATCTGTCAGTCGTAGATCACCCCCTATCATAGTTCGCCGGAGCTTGCTCCGGCGAACCGTCGTTTTCCACCCACAATCCACATTTTCGCCACTGGAGGGTCGTGGCTTTTTGCTCGTGACCCTCTTGACTTTTGCAGGTATCTGGAGCTCGGAAGGCACCTGGGGGTAACTTTTGGGATCTCGCCGGAGGCTCCTGGACCCTCCTCTCTTCTCCGACGTCATGGAGGAGGTCCAATGGTCGTCATCGTGTTTTGACACCCCCAATCATCAGAGGACATCTGCAGGAAGCTCCCAGGCCATTTTAAAGCGTCAAGGACCGCCGGAGAGGCTCGATTTCGCAGGGCAAACTTCGCAGCGGCGCGGTTCCTCCCGGTTCTTCCTCACACCTCCTCTGTCATTGGATGAAGGCCTGTTCTTGGAGGCGCACAGCTGCCGTCAGATAGCCCCCCAGTTCTTACCGTCGGTCTTCAGTCGAGCGATCTAATCCACACCGTTCGGTGGCGAAGGGGTATCGCGCCAGGAGCTTGCCACGTGGTTAAGTGAAGCGACTGCCGTCGTTCGATCGCGCCCTTAGCCTGGGTATTTTGCAACTATTACCCCGGCTATTTTTGTATTTAATAAAGAGTATTTAAACATTCATCTACGGGTTTATAATTTTGTAACTTTTGCAGCTAAACCCCCTCCAGTTCCGTTTATTGCACTTATGCCCCTGGCCACGTCACCTCACGTGACATGTGCACGTGAGGTGGCGATTTTACGGCCAGGCCCTCGGATGTTTATTTATTTGTCATTGGTCCACGAACTTTTATATTTAGTAGTAATATTTTTGTTACTTTTGCATAATAGTCCTTAGATTCTCATTATTGGCATATTCGTCCATGTTAGGCACGTGGCAGTCACGTGCAGGCTTGGTCATTTTGCAGGATTGGCCCTGGGTTTTTGGCTATTTGTATTTAGTCCAGAGATATTTTTATTGACTTATAATTTGCTGGAAAAATTGCAAGTTGCCCCCTGTGCTCTTTCATATTTACATAGAAGCCCTTGCTAGTAGTGTAGTTTCTCTTTGTTGTTTGCATTTATTTCATGCATCTATAAAATTCGAAAAACCACCGAAAAATAGGCATGCATTCCAGTTTTGTTTCTCTTTCACGAATATTTTTATTTTGTATTTTTGTTGCATTTAATATTTATAAAAATTTAAAAACAAGCATTTTCTCTACTATCTGCATTATAAAATCCATAAAAATTATTTAAAAAAATTAAAAATTCCAAAAAAATACATTTTGTGTGTTTTAGTGTCTTTTATATTCAGACCAAAAATCATTAAAAATACAAAAGAAAACCCAAAAAATATAAAAACTCTAAAAATCTTCATAAAAATATTAAAATTCCAGAAAAGCCTAAAAATATACTTTTTATCTCTAAATTTTCTTTATTTTATTATCTTAAATTTAAAATTAATTTGGGGATTTTTTGTTACTATTTTCTATTTTATTTCTCAATTTTAATTTCAGCTTTTTATTTTATCCACTCTTTTCAGTATTTTTGACTTTAAAAATACCAAAAAATAGGAAAAATATAGAAAAATCACAAAAACATTAGAAAAATATAAAAAGCCCCAAAATATTTTATTTCTTGAATCTTGCTTATTTTTACCTCTTTTTATAAATATTTTATCTTCCTTTTCTTATATTGTGTACTTCTTTTATGAATAGAAAAGAAAATATAAAAAATATATATAATATAAAAAGAAAATACAAAATCAGAAAATTAAAAATCAAAATATAAAGTTATAAAATCAAAGATAAAATAAAATAATATAAAATTATAAACCCACAAAAAATAGCATTTATAGACAAATCATCATATTCACATTTTGTGCATTATTGCCCCGTTCTACATGTCTGCTCCCTGTGTTCGACACTCTACACATACTTGCACCTATACACATCTTGTTGTAGAGTTATAAAAAATTTTAACTCCGCACCGTTTCTCATTGTTTGATCTCTGTTGTGGGATAATTGTTATTTGAATTTCGGATTTCGCGTGAGGTCAACTCAGCGACTGTTGATTTGCCTTGTGAATCGACACGACCTCCACAAAATCTTGTTCAACAGTAACGAAATCCTTCCTTATTGCTGTTGGATTTTCATATAAGATCATTTCTGTATTTATGCTCCTTACTACGAAGAACCCTAATTTGGCTATTTTTGAGAAAGTATGAAAAGTTGCTTTGTTATTTCATCTAAAATAAGATCTAAGCATCGAATGGGTGCAGTGGTTTGGAAAGTTAGAGTTTGGAAGTTAAAACGAGCATAAATATGAGTATATAAATATATGAATTAATATGTGTGTAAGTCTATACTCAGTATTTATAGTTATGCTAATCTAAGGTTGAACGGAAGAATTTCATCATGAGAATTGATGTATTTTGAGTTGGATCATGAAGAGGATCGTGTCATGTGGAGGCACGGGTGGTTCAATAGCGGCAGGGTCACAACAATATGTATTTAAAGTCGCTAGGTAATGTGATTAACGGTTAGACTGAGGTTTTTAGCAACCGGGTCCTCGAGGACAGTGTGCTCTTTTGTTTTTCCAGGCTGAAGGCTTGAGACCCTAATTAATAAAAGAAAATGAAAATTGTTAGGATGGTATTGGAGGATTGGTTGAGGTGACGTGTGGCAGCATAAGCTCACCAGATCAACGCAATATCCAATCCAGAAGTGTCCACAACTTCGGAGTCCAAGAATAGTGGGGTTCCCCTAGACTAATCCCTGATTTGGAATAGAAGGAATGTGACTTAAACTAGTGAGAATAAATGAAACTTTTTATGCTAACTTTTTGAAAAATTACACAATTGTTACTTTTCTCTTTTTTGTTACTTAACACTTGCTAATTGTTATCCTATGATTTATGGAAAACCCAACAGGTGGTGAGCCATCTCAAGGACTTTAATAATACAGTCAGCTAACATAGTCATCCAACCAGCCACAGTAGCTTTTCTCTGTAAGGTAGTTAATAATCTTTTTGTGCATTTTCCTTTCAAGCTAATGTACATGTAAACGGTTATAATGAGACAATGTGCCATGTGAACTTTATTTTGTGAATGGAAAAGTTTGAAATACTTTCTTCTGAGTATTTTTATTTGCAGTCTGCTTCTGAATGTTAGTTGTGATTGGTGAATAAATTATTGCTGAGTAATCAGATTCGGATATGGGAGGATCCGATGGTCCGGAATTGGGGTCGTGAAAGATTGGTATCAGAGCCAGGTTACTCCAGTAATTTACTCAGTAATTGATAACTATGTGTGGTATTCAGAACCTAAGGTAGTCTTAAGATCCTTTGATCTTAATAGGTGACCGCAGCACCATTCACAAGCCATTATCACTTATGTACGTCATGCTAAAATGTATAGGACCTAACCTTTGGCCTTGACTTATCCCAGGATCATGGCAGACCAAGACGTATCTAGGCAATTAGTCGCTATGATGACAATGCTGCAAGAAATGGGGCAAAAGCAGCAAGCATTGAAGGAGAGGCTCAATGCACAAGCTAAAAGACCTGAGGTATCCAGACCTGTGGATGCTAGGATTTAAGGTTTTGTCCATCTTTCTGAAGAAGAATCTAATTACCATCCTTCAACTGAGTCTGTTCCTACCCCAGTTGAAGGAGAAATGGAGAAGGCTCTTCTTAGACACCAAACATTACTAGACAATTACCGAAAGGGAAAGATTCCTCAATTTAAAGGCATAGAGATACCTGCTGAGGCAGAACTGTGGCTTAATGATGTCAGCAGGATGTTGAGAATAATACACGTACAAGCAGACACTTGGGTGCACTTCGCTGATTACTCCCTAGCGGACAATGCAAGATGATGGTGGAGAGCTATTTTCAAGATATTAGTAGATCATGTCCCATGGGATGTTTTTGAAGAGAGGTCCGAGCTCACTTCTGCCCCTCCCATTGGAAAGAATTGAAGAGGAGGGAGTTGGCTTCTTTGACCCAAAGATCCAAGAATGTACGAGATTATCATACTCATTTTACGGAGATGCGGCGTTACTCCCCAGTTCTAGAAGCTTCACCACAAGAGTGCCTTACCAAATTTGTTAGCGGTCTTCAGGGAGATTTGAGAGAGAAGCTTGCAGGATTTAGAGCCACCACTATAGATGAAGCCATGGACATCGCCTCTCGTATTGAGATGGAGAGGGATGAAAACTGTCAAAGAAGAAGCTTCCACTTTACTTGTGAACCATCCAAACGTAAGGAGAATTATAACCGAAGAGATAGTCGTTATCATCCAGTTCTGTCTAATATAAGCTCGCCACATATTTTGGGCCAGGAATTATGCGGAAGAGGGGGTTTCTCTAGACCTCCACTATATCCTCACGACTCAGCAGCATGAGCTAGTACCTATGTGGCTGGATCTTCAGCTCAAACATGAGCACGTGTGTTTTATTATTGTCATCAGGAAGGTCACATCAAGAAAGATTATCTGAAGTTGAGAGGTTCGGGGTTTAAACCAACCCCAATTAATAATATAACATCCATCTCGAGCAATGGAGCAACACGCGGAGGAAGACATGGTAGAGGTTGTGGCTCACAAGGAGCTTCTCCTACACAGCAACCACCACACAGTGTTGCGGTTCTAATTTGCATATTCCTAATGCCAGCTCAATGCAATCACTGAAGAACAACCCCACAATTTAGGCACAGTCGTACGAGGTACCGTTACTATTCATGCCTTTTCAGTACATGCCTTGTTTGATTCGGGTGCTTCACATTCATTTATTGCTCGACATATAGTACCCACTTTGGGTAAGGTACCAGTAGAAGTACAACAGTCATATCTGATCAAGGGACCAGGAGGACAAGTATTTATAATCTAAGAAATCATGGATGATTGTGTAGTACTGATAGCAGGACATCAGTTACATGTTTCCCTATTACTTATTGAAATGGATGACTTCGATCTCATCCTGGGGATGAATTGGTCAGAATGGCATCATACATGCTGATGGGCCGAAATCTGACAGGTCGAGATGGATTAAATAAACACAGTGTCGTTGTTCTCAACCAATCGACTCGGTCAAAGAGAAAAATTGCTTTAACCACTTAATGAAAAATAAATCAAGCAATAAAATGTAAGCGGTTTCTCTATTTTATTTACCTGGTATAGCGACCACGGTCAAACACAAGGAGCACGATTTAAAAACTAAGTAGTCAAATTTCTAAAATGCAATTTTTAGTGGTTTTTTGCTTTTTTTCAAATTTTTTATAATTTTCAAATGAAGTACAAGTGATAAAAACACGCACCACACTCTTTTTGAATTTTTCAGACTAGTCAAAAATGCTCAGAACATTATGAAAAAAATATTTCAGTGCTTTACAGGTTTTAAAATGTTTTTGGTAATTTTTTTAATTTTTTTCTGATATTTTTTATGTTTTTATAAAAATCAAACAGTGGAAAATAAAATAAACAGTGCACATCCAAGAGTATTTGCAACTTAAAAATAATTTAAGTACCAAGAACTCCTGGAAATTATTTTTAAGATAAACTACAATTAGATATCTACAAATAGAGACTGAAATAAGATTTTTTGGATTTTTTTAGAATTTTCTAAAAAAATTAACCATGTTCATTTTTCATAATTTTTTGAAGTTTTATAAATGATCCATGCACAAAAATTGTATAGAAATTAAAGAACAATAAAACACACACTTCATAATTTTTTTGGAATTTTTAGGTAATTGTTCGAATTTTTATTATTTTTTTAATTTCGTGCAGACAAAAGATGATGATTTTGAATTTTTAAAATATCAAATAACAACAAAATTTAATGAAAAAATTATACAATGCGGGAACATACACAATTTCTTTGAGAATTTTTAGAATAATAAAAACATTTATTTAATCAAGAAGAACATGCAAATAAGCAGTCTAGGTAAATTGGGACTAAAATTGCAAAAAATCAAAGTTTTTTCACTGAATATAAAAACATAAACTTGTAGGAGAAACATGAAATTTACCCAAAGATATTTCTGAGGTGGGAGCTCTTTTGTGAATATGAAAACTTTCAAGGTGTATCTGCAATTCTTCCAAAACATTGAAAAAAGTCCCCTGGGGTTCCTGGAGGGTTCGGTCCTTCCTCAAAATGGGGAGAAAGGGGACCGCTGCCCACGGGTGGTGCACAGAGGCGCGCTCGAGCGGAGGAGGCCATGTCGCGGAGGGGCGGTGGCGAGTGACGTCGACGGGAGGTGTTCGATGGAGAGAAGAGGGTGCGGCCTGGCGGTGAACTTCTTCGACAAGATGAGGGGCTTCGCGGCTAGGCACGACGATGGAAGCCGCGAGAGGCGTCGCACGGCCTGACGCGGTGGAAGCGGGACGCGGGCTTTGGCGGCGGAGCTCGTCGTGGACTGGTGACGGTCGGAGGGCGAGGACAGCGGGGCGTCCGTGGGAGGATTGGCTGCGAGGCCGGCGGGCAGTGGCCTGGGCGGCGCGGTGAGAGCACCGCGGTGAATGATGGAGGGGCACCGCACTGGAGGCGTACCGCCTAGCGGGGGAAGGGCTCCGCACGGGGGGCGGAGCGATCTTCTTGAGGGCCGCTCGTGGCCGGAGGCACCACCGCTGGGGTGCACGGTAGCCTAGAGGTAGCGTCTCGTGTGGTTGCCGATGAGGTGGCCGGGGGCGGCGTGGGTGACCCGCGCGCGGGGCGGAGGTGCAGGGTTGCGGCCATCGCGGACCTGCTTCTTGTTTATTTTTTTTCTGTAACAACTGATAATAAAAGAAATTGTTATTCTATTTTATTTTTTAAATTTATGTTAATAGAATTAATTTTTTTTAAAAAAACTTTGAAACAAAAGCTGTAAACAGGGACCTTAATGAAGATTTTTTTATTTTTTAATTAATTTTTTAAATTTTCTTGCAAAACAAATGTGAGAGATTGGAGAAAAACAATTATATGTGTTTTTTTTGTTTTTATTTATTTATACACAAAATAGAAGGCATGAATGGGGATCCGATGGAAAATGAGGAAAGGATCCGAAAATCCGACCACCGTGCGCGGTCGGGTGTGAAAGGTTGTGATCGATAGAACAAGAATGTGTGTGGATCGGAAAATGAGGTGAAAATCGGTGTCGGAGGCGGATCAAAGTGTGATAATATTTTTAAAAA
Organism: Ottelia alismoides; assembly: GCA_037367405.1. Taxonomy (NCBI): domain Eukaryota; kingdom Viridiplantae; phylum Streptophyta; class Magnoliopsida; order Alismatales; family Hydrocharitaceae; genus Ottelia; species Ottelia alismoides. The sequence continues at coordinate 1,069,332 of JAZKJV010001598.1, forward strand.
TATTTTAAGATCTAGATTCTAATCAAGAGATCAAAGTAAAAATTAAATCTACGGTTTATCTAAGCAAAAATACGAGAAAAGAAAATGGATCTCACCTCGGGATCGGAAATGATGTGATGGCCTCGACAAGGGCCGACGCGCTGTCACCGGACGACTCGGGGGCTGAGCACCCTTCTTCAATAAGATAGCTCTTGAAGATCGGGTTCCTCTCCACCAAAGATTGATCAACGAATAACAAAGGAGGAGGAGCTCATTAAACAGAGAAGAAAAATAAAAAGGAATGTATATACACTTAAGGAAGGTGTTTGTTGGTAGAGTTAATAAAATAGTTTAATTAATTAATTAATTATGAATTTCGAATTTAAATAAAATAATTAAATTAATTAATTCACAAAAATTAATTAGCCACCTTAATGGTGGCTATATAAGGTATGGAATAATATCTAATATACAAGGTAAGTTTTAAAATCAAATAATGAATTGAATAATTAAATTTAAATACAAATTTTGTAATTGAATTAAATTAATTCATTAATATTAGATATTTTATTTTTTTGGTGATTTTTATAAAGGAAATTAGTTGTATACAATTATTGTGTGCATATAATACAATATACACATGTACAAATAAGGAAATAATTGTTATATCTTTTTTTTATTTTTTATAAATATTTTTATTTTATTTTTAATGAAAATAATATTAACAGTTATGTACATTATGTATAAAAAATAAATATGAAAAAATATGTACAATAAATATTGGTGAAAATGCACAAAACATCCCAGGAAATCGACTTTTCAACCATAACCCCAAAATTATGATACCACAACCATTTGAAAGATAATTTAATTTAGAGTATTATGGAAGTGAGTTTGATTCAATTTGAGTTCGTATGGAGTGGGAATTGGTATTTCAATTATCGCTTTGCAGCTTTTTTGAGTGTGATTATTTGCAATATGTACATCATTTTGCTTTGCAAATATTTTTATTATTTACAATACATTTTTATTTACAACTTTTATTTATAAAAATAATTAATTTGAGGTCAATTTATGTACAAATAAAATAGTACAAGTTTTATACAAATATATAGGGAATAACTTACAAACTATTTTTTTTGATTTTTGAATTGAAGACCCTATCTCCCCCTACTTTATTCCTGGTCGATCGAGTTAAGTCTTGACCTTCTCTTGGGATTCGGGTCGGTATGTATTTATTCCATAAATTCATCCTTCATTTTTTCTTTTTGTTTTCTTCTTTATTCTTTTATTTAAGTACAAAAATCATTAAAAATGCATAATTAACAAATGCATGCAAAATGGTTATTACATAGAATTAGTGGGTATTTACAGGTGTTTTACTAAGGAAATAAAGCTAAAATAAAGAATAAATGTGATGAATCGTGGATTCATCACATGCCTTGATTGTTTCCAGAAGACAGTAACTTTTCACATTCCTAACTCGATAGAGTTCCAGTTTATTGGAAAGACATCCAGTGATGATGTCAAATACATCTCTACTCTAAAGGCTCAACAACTATTAGAACGAGGATGTCAAGGCTATTTAGCTTATGTATCCACTACATCAAGGTCAAATAGAATGATATAAAATGTGCCTATAGTGTGCGAGTTTCCTGATGTATTTCCAGAAGAATTACTTGGATTACCACCTGAGCGAGAGATTGAATTTGAAATCTCTCTCATACATGATACTCATCCTATCTCTATTTCTCCATATAGGATGGCATCGGCGGAGTTACGTGAGTTAAAGGTACAATTACAAGAACTGTTAGACAAAGGCTTCATTCGTCCTAGTACTTCACCATGTGGTGCACCTGTTTTGTTTGTAAGGAAGAAGGATATGTCCATGCGGTTGTGCATTGAATATAGATAACTAAACAAGAGGACAATAAAGAATAAGTATCCTCTACCAAGAATATATGATCTCTTTAACCAGTTACAGGGTTCGACTGTGTATTCCAAGATTGATTCAAGATCTGGATACCATCAGTTGAAAATTAAAGATACATATATTCCCAAGACAGCTTTTCAAACTAGATACATGCATTATGAATTTTTAGTTATGCCTTTTGGACTGACAAATGCCCCAGTTGCCTTCATGGATCTTATGAATCGAGTACTCAGGGAGTTTCTAGACCATTTTGTAGTAGTCTTCATTGATGATGTGCTTATTTACTCCAAGGATAAGTACCAACATGAACACCATCTGAGGCAGGCACTCGAAACACTAAGGAAGAACAAACTGTATGCTAAATATAGCAAATGTGACTTCTGGTTGACTGAAGTATCCTTCTTAGGTCATGTTATTTCAGAGGCAGGTATGTCAGCTGATCCTGCAAAGGTTAGTGCGGTGATAAGTTGGGAACGTCAGAAGACTGTCGCAGAAATACGACCTTTTCTGGGTTTAGCTGGGTATTATAAAAGATTTGTGAAGGAATTTTCACGAAAAACATTGCCAATGACTAGGTTGACTCAGAAGGAAGTCCATTCATATGGTCTGATGCATATGGAAATAGTTTTCAAACACTGAAAGAATGCCTAACATCTGCACCTATCCTTACTCTACCCTCTGGAACTGGACGATTTACAGTGTACACTGATGCATCTAAAGAAGGACTTGAGGCAGTTCTTATGCAACATGGTAAGGTAGTTGCGTATGCATCGCGACAACTCAGGACACATGAGAAGAACTACCCGGCACATGGCCTTTAATTAGTTGTCGTAGTTTTCGCTTTAAAGATATGGAGACACAACCTCTATGGTATTACTTTTGAAATCTTCACTGATCATAAAAAGTTTGAAATATCTATCTGATCAGAAGGAGCTCGATATGAGACAGAGACGGTGGCTAGAGTTGTTGAAGGACTATGATTGCACCATCTCCTGCCACCTTAGTAAGAGGAACGTCGTAGCAGATGCCCTTAGCAGAAGAACTTATTCATCTGGGTTGGTGAGTGCTATCCACTTTTGGGGTTTACTATCAACGTTAAGTGGATGGAAACCATTTGATAGTAGTGTCGATACTATAACTATTCCTCATCGATACAAACCAGAGATCTGTGATAGAATAAAGAAAGGACAGGAGGATGATCCACTCCTTAGAGAATTGAGACAACAACTTGAGAAGAATGAGATAGAGGGATTCCAGATACAAGATGGGTTACTATATAACCATCACAGAGTTTGTATACCAAACACACCGGAATTAAGGAAAGATATCTTACGCGAAGCGCACTACTCAAAATTATCTATTCATCCCGGAATTACGAAGATGTATAAGGATCTTCGTTCAAACTTTTGATGGCCAGGAATGAAGAAGAATGTTGTTGTGTTCGTGAATTCATGTTTTACCTTCCAGCAGGTAAAGGCTTCACATCAAAAGCCACCAGGATTATTGAAACCTCTCCCTATACCATAATGGAAATGGGAAGGCGTTTACATGGACTTCGTTACTGGCTTACCTCAAACGACTAGTGGGAAGATAGTATATAGGTTATAATAGATCGTCTAACCAAGGTAGCACACTTCATTCTAATAAAGCTTATCTTTCACTCCAGACCAGCTTGCTGAGTTATATATTATACATATGATCCGTCTCCATGGAATTTCGAAGGATGTAGTTTCCGATCAAGATTCACGATTCACCTCACATTACTGAGAGAACTTCATGAAAGTCTTAGATACACAACTATGCTTGAGTACATCATATCATCCACAAACAGACGGTCAGTAAGAATGTACGATTCAGACACTAGAGGATATACTACCAGCATGTGCCTTAAAATAGAAGGGATCATGGATTAAACATTTGTTCTCTTGCAGAATTCACCTACAACAATGGATACTATGCAAGTATTGGCATGGCATGAAGCACTGTATAGACGTAGGTGTACTACTCCTCTATGTTGACAAGAGGTCGGCATAAAGAACCTTTATGATTCAGATAGACTCTAGGAGATACGAGAAGCTGTAGAGCTTGCTCGAAAAAGACTAAAAACTGCTCAGAGTTGCCAGAAAAACTATAGTAATACCAGGCGAAGAGGCCTTGAGCTTGAGGTAGGCGACTTTGTATTTCTCAAAGTATCGCCTATGAAGGGAGTTCATAGGTTTGGCTTACGTGGGAAGTTGGCACCGAGGTCCGTGGGTCCTTTTAAAATCATTCAATGGATTGGAAAAGTTGTATATAGACTTACGCTTCCTCTACATCTTTCGGCAATACATGATGTTTTTCATGTATCAAATCTGAGAAAGTACATTAGGGATCCAGAGCATAAGATAAGTTATGATGATTTACATGTTGAGCCAGACTTGACATACCAAGAAATACATGTGGAAATACTAGATAGAGATATCAAGAAGTTGAGGAATAAAGAGGTGCCTCTAGCCAAAGTATTGCGACGGAACCAAGAGTTCGAAGCAGCGACATGGGAACATGAGGCGGAAATGAGAGAGAAATACCCCTATTTGTTTGAGTGATAACACTATGTGTTGTATATCTTCTTTATAAATGAAATGCGTTCATTCTCTTTAAGGTTGTTATGGTCTCAATCCTCTTTAAGGTTGTTATGCCATCATCATAAGTCTCGAGGACGAGACTTCCTTTTAGTTTGTTATAATTGTAAAACCTTGAACTTGGCATTTCTCGGATCCTATATAATAAGATCCATCTCGTCAAGAGGAAACCAACAGAGTTCGTTTGTGTGAATTGGACTTCATTTCGATTTGTTATGATTTTCGGAAGAAAGAGAAGTAAGGAGGCTTAAGATGTCATTAAACGTTAATGACTGTCATTAAGACCGATTAATCGTGATTAAGAAATTTAATAACAAATTGAAAAACACTAAAAACCATTACCGAACACTAATCAATAGTTAGCAAAAGATAAGCCTAAGCCGCGAAAGTTAAATCGTGATTAGTAAAAATTTATCACGGTTAGCGTTAATTAAACGTCATTAGCGAATCTAGAATCCTTTGGAATGGTCTAACTTAAGACATAATTTCTGATAAGTTTTGGCCAAAACCACGGGGCAAAATCATGGGCCGCTAACTTCGGTTAAGGAATAAATCATGATATTCTAATCATGGTTTGCGGTTTTATGGAGCCTATAAATACCCCCTTCTACCCATTCATTCTCTACGATTTCCACTACCACCACCAACCCAAGGGCTAGGGTTAAGAGGTCGGGAGGAGTAGTAGGAGGTGAGGAAGGAGCGCTAGCGAAGCGCTGCCGGAAGAACGAGGAGGAGGAAGGTGCAATCCTCTCTTACTTTTCTTCAAGAGCCAGGTTTTCGATTCATGTTCAGCTTACTTTCTATTTACCTTTTGGTGATTTTATAAGAGGAAACTCTGTCGATATTTTTATAGAAATATGTACTGATATAAGGGGAAACTCTGCCGAAATTTTCCTACAATTATCACCCCGGATAAAGGGAAGCTCTGCTAAAATTTCAGGAGAAAATATGTTCTTCGCGTTCTTCGCGTTCTTCGTGTGTTGTTCATGTTCTTCATTCGTTCTTCAATTTCTTGGCACGTTCTTAGCATTTTTTATACAAAAATGAAATTCAATGTTCAGGAGTTATAAATCATCCTTTTGAAAAAGAATCACGATAAAGCACTGTATAAGAGAGAGAGGGCTCGATTAGGTAATGAAATCCTTCCTTTTTGCTGTTGGGTTTTCATATAAGATCGATGAGATTTCTGTATTTATGCTCCTTACTACGAACAACTCTAATTTGGCTATTTTTCGATAAAGTGTGAAAAGTTGCTTTGTGATTTCAATTAATATAAGGTCTAAGCATCGAATGGATGAAGTGGTTTGGAAAGTTAGGGTTTGGAAGTTAAAAAGTGCATGAATATGAGTATATAAATATATGAATTAATATATATGCAAGTCTATACTCAGTATTTATGGTTATGCTAATCTAAGGCTCAACGGAAGAATTACATATGAGAATTGATGTGTTTTGATTTGGATCCTGTAAAGGATCGTGTGTCACGTTAAGGGTGTCTGGGAGTAGAACTACAGGTCGGGCATGCAACATGTAGGTTTGTCGGAAGGAACCCATATTGATGTGGCCCTATCTAGGTAGTACACGGTGCCCTGATATGATATGTGCGCACGAAATGAATGATTTGCAACACGTGACACCGGGAGCAAATATATTCATGTTGAACGACGGAAGATGTGGTCGTACCATGTGGAGGCAAGGGTGGTTCAATAGTGGTTGGATCACAACAACATGTTTTAAAGCCACTAGGTTATGTGATTAACGGTTATCCTGAGGTTTTAAGCAACTGGGTCCTCGAGGACGATGTGCTCTTTTTTTCCAGGCTGAGGGCTTGAGACCCTGATTAATAAAAGAAAAGGAAAATTATCAGGGTAGTATTGGAAGATTGGTTGAGGCGATGTATGGCAGCATAAGCTCACCAGATCAACGCAATCTCCAATCCCGAAGTGTCCACAACTTCGGAGTCCAAGAATGGTGGGATTCTCCTGGACTAATCCCTGATTTGGAATAGAAGGAATATGACTTAAACCAATTCGAATAAATTAAACTTTTTGTGATAATATCTTTTTTGAAAAAATACACAATTGTTACTTTTCTCTTCTTCGTTACTTAGCACTCGTTAATTGTTATCGTATGATTTATGGAAATTCCAACAGGTGTCGGTGAGCCATCTCAAGGACTTTGATAATCCAGTCAGCTAACATAGTCATCCAACCAGCCACAGTAGCTTTTCTCTGTAAGGTAGTTAGTAATCTTTTTGTCTATTTTCCTTTCAAGCTGATGTACATGTAAACGGTTATAATGGAACAATGTGTCATATGAACTTTTTTTGTGAATGGAAAAGTATTGAAATATTTTCTTCTGAATATTTTTATTTGTAGTCTGTTACTGAATGTTAGTTGTGATTGCTGAATAAATTATTGCTGAGTAACCAGATCCAGATATGGGAGGATCCGACGGCCCAGAATTGGGGTCGTGAAATAATGTAACTTAAAGCATCATTGAAATGACAAGACTTATATAAAGTAAATGAAAACATACATTGAAATATTTTTCAAATCTTTCTCGCGACTTTGAATTTGCACATGAAACCCCTTATAAAAGGAGCACTCTTGGATAGAAAGAAGCAAGCAAGAGGATAGAAAGAAGCAAGCAAGACTCTTTGGTATTGTATTTACACTTTTCATATAGGGATTTTACCTCACAAATCCTAGAACCATTGTAAATTACCTCCTCGACCTTCTAGACATCATTATTACCCCTATTGACCCCGTAAACTTGCTTCGTCTTACCTCATGACCCCTCGTCAACTTTAACTTTATTTGAGCTAATTGGTTGGGTTAATCTTGAGTTAGTCTAACCAAAGGAGAATTGCATGGTGGATCTTCCACTTCTCCATCTTCTTCCTCATCCTCCTCCTCTTCCTGCATTCTCCTTCTTCCATTTATTTTCTTTCTCTTCACCCATCTCCATCTGTCCAATAGGTGATGGATAGAGAATACGTCCAATAGCCTCACCACCCTTGCCGGTGACAACGCTAGGGAGTTAGCTCAAGTGTGACGATAACCAATCACCCCATCGTGACATCATTCGCGGAACCATCCACATTGCTGCTACTTAGAACATGTGCTGAGCTTCTTAGCCTCGTGCCATGGCCCATCGAGGTGAAAATAGAGACGAGCTCTACAAAGCTCGTCGAACCCAGGCAACCCTTTCACTGGTAACCCACTTTCCCCTTCTCTTTCCTATATTTTCTTTTTCTGCTACACGTTCTTCTTCCTCAAAATTCATCACCCTATGCATTGAAACCAAATCAGAAACCACACCAATCCAACTAGCTCGCAACCGTCGCTCTTCCTCCTTGCTTTCCTTTTTTTTGCCCAGTTCTTAGCATCTCCGGTGGAGTCCTTGGCCGGAGATCCAAGCTCTTACCATGCATGCACAAAGCTTCAACTACCCATTTTCCCGAGATCCACTTCCATATCTCATCCCACCACCACGATTTGGAGGTCCACACCCCATATTTCTTTTTGTTTAACATTTCTATCAATTGAGCTTTCACTCGAGCGACACTCACACTCGTAGAAGTTTCCATCTCAGCTTCATCTTCCTCGACCACACCTCTATTTTGTGTGTATTAGTGTCTTTTATATTCAAACTAAAAAACATTAAAAAATACAAAAGAAAACCCAAAAAATATAAAAACTTTAAAAATCTTCATAAAAATATTAAAAATTCCAGAAAAATCCTAAAAATATACTTTTTATCTCTAAATATTCTTTATTTTATTATTTTAATTTAAAATTAATTTGGGGAATTTTTGTTACTATTTTCTATTTTATTTCTCAGTTTTAATTTTCCGCCTTTTATTTTATCCTCTCTTTTCAGTATTTTTTACTTTAAAAATACCAAAAAATAAGAAAAATATAGAAAAATCACAAAAACATTAGAAAAATATAAAAATCCCCAAAATAAAATATTTCCTGAATCTTGCATATTTTTACCTCTTTTTATAAATATTTTATCTTCCTTTTCTTATATTGTGTACTTCTTTTATGAAAAGAAAAGAAAATATCAAAAAATATAATATATAAAAAGAAAATACAAAATCAGAAAATTAAAAATCAAAATATAAAATTATAAAATCAAAAATAAAATAAAATAATATAAAATTATAAACCCACAAAAAATAGCATTTATAGGTAAATCATCACATTCACATTTTTTGCATTATTGCCCCGTTCTACATGTCTGCTCCCTGTGTTCGACACTCAACACATACTTGCACCAATACACATCTTATTGTAGAGTTATAATAAATTTTAACTCCGCACCGTTTTTCATTGTTTGATCTCTGTTGTGGGTTAATTGTTGTTTGAATTTCGGATTTCGCATGAGGTCAACTTAGCGACTGTTGATTTGACTTGTGAATCGACATGACCTCCACAAAATCATGTTCAACAGTAACGAAATCCTTCCTTATTGCTGTTGGATTTTCATCTAAGATCATTTCTGTATTTATGCTCCTTACTACGAAGAACCCTAATTTGGCTATTTTTGAGAAATTATGAAAAGTTGCTTTGTGATTTCATCTAAAATAAGATCTAAGCATCGAATGGATGCAGTGGTTTGGAAAGTTAGAGTTTAGAAGTTAAAACGAGGCAAAAATATGAGTATATAAATATATGAATTAATATGTGTGTAAGTCTATACTCATTATTTATGGTTATGCTAATCTACGGTTGAACGGAAGAATTTCATCATGAGAATTGATGTGTTTTGAGTTGGATCATGAAGAGGATCGTGTATCACGTTAAGGGTGACTGGGAGTAGACATACAGGTCAGGCATGCAACCTGTAGTTTTGTCGAAAGGTCGGGATAAAGAACCTTTATGATTCAGATAGACTCTAGGAGATACGAGAAGGTGTAGAGCTTGCTCGAAAAAGACTAATAACTGCTCAGAGTTGCCAGAAAAACTATAGTAATACCAGGCGAAGAGGCCTTGAGCTTGAGGTAGGCGACTTTGTATTTCTCAAAGTATCGCCTGTAAAGGGAGTTCATAGGTTTGGCTTGCATGGGAAGTTGGCACCGAGGTCCGTGGGTCCCTTTGAAATCATTCAATGGATTGGAAAAGTTGCATATAGACTTGCGCTTCCTCCACATCTTTCGGCAATACATGATATTTTTCATGTATAAAATCTAAGAAAGTACATTAGGGATCCAGATCATAAGATAAGTTATGATGATTTACATGTTGAGCCAGACTTGACATACCAAGAAATACATGTGGAAATACTAGATAGAGATATCAAGAAGTTGAGGAATAAGAGATGCCTCTAGTCAAAGTATTGCGATGGAACCAAGAGTTTGAAGCAGCGACATGGGAACATGAGGCGGAAATGAGAGAGAAATACCCCTATTTGTTTGAGTGATGACACTATGTGTTGTATATCTTCTTTATAAATGAAATGTGTTCATTCTCTTTAAGGTTGTTATGGTCTCAATCCTCTTTAAGGTTGTTATGCCATCATCATAAGTCTCGAGGACGAGACTTCCTTTTAATTTGTTATAATTGTAAAACTTTGAACTTGGCATTTCTCGGATCCTATATAATAAAATCCATCTCGTCAAGAGGAAACCAACGGAGTTCGTTTCGTATCAATTGGACTTCATTTCGATTTGTTATGATTTTCAGAAGAAAGAGAAGTAAGGAGGCTTAAGATGTCATTAAACCTTAATGATTGTCATTAAGACCGATTAATCGTGATTAAGAAATTTAATAATGAATTGAAAACCACTAAAAACCATTAGCGAACACTAATCAATAGTTAGCAAAAGATAAGCCTAAGCCGCAAAAGTTAAATCGTGATTAGTGAAAATTAATCAATTAGTGTTAATTAAACGTCATTAGCGAATTTAGAATCCTTTGGAATGTTCTAACTTAAGCCCTAATTTCTGATAAGTTTTGACCAAAACCACGGGCCAAAATCATGGTCCGCTAACTTCGGTTAAGGTCTAAATCATGATATTCTAATCATGGTTAGAGGCTTTATGGAGCCTATAAATACCCCCTTCTATCCATTCATTCTCTACGATTTCCACTACCACCACCACCCCCAAGGGCTAAGGTCAAGAGGTCGGGAGGAGGAGTAGGAGGTGAGGAAGGAGCGCTAGTAAAGCGCTGCCGGAAGAACGAGGAGGAGGAAGGTGCGATCCTCTCTTAGTTTTCTTCAAGTGCCAGGTTTTCGATTCATGTTCAGCTTTCTTGTTGTTTACCTTTTGATGTTTTTATAAGAGGAAACTCTATCGAAATTTTTATAAAAATATGTAATGATATAAAGGGGAAACTCTACCGAAATTTTCCTACAATTATCACCCCGAATAAAGGAAAGTTCTGCTAAAATTTCAAGAGAAAAATATGTTCTTCACGTTCTTCGTGTGTTGTTCATGTTCTTCATTCGTTCTTCAGGTTCTTGGCACGTTCTTTGCATTTTTGATACGAAAATGAAATTCAATATTCAGGAGTTATAAATCATCCTTTTGAAAAAGAATCACGATAAAGCATTGTATAAGAGAGAGAGGGCTCGATTAGGTAATGAAATCCTTCCTTTTCGCTGTTGGGTTTTCATATAAGATCGCTGAGATTCCTGTATTTATGCTCCTTACTACTAAGAACTCTAATTTGGCTATTTTTCGATAAAGTGTGAAAAGTTACTTTGTTATTTCAATTAATATAAGGTCTAAGCATCGAATGGATGAAGTGGTTTGGAAAGTTAGGGTTTGGAAGTTAAAAAGAGCATGAATATGAATATATAAATATATGAATTAATATATGTGCAAGTCTATACTCAGTATTTATGGTTAATCTAAGGATCAACGGAAGAATTACATATGAGAATTGATGTATTTTGAGTTGGATCCTGCAAAGGATCGTGTGTCACGTTAAGGGTGACTGGGAATAGAATTACAGGTCGGGCATGCAACTTGTAGGTTTGTCGGAAGGAATCCATATTGACGTGGCCCTATCTAGGTAGTACACGGTTTCCCTGATATGATAAGTGCGCACGAAATGAATGATTTGCAACACGTGGTACCGGGAGCAAATATATTCAGGTTGAATGACGGAAGATGTGGTCGTACCATGTGGAGGCAAGGGTGGTTCAATAGCGGTTGGGTCACAACAACATGTATTTAAAGCCACTAGGTTATGTGATTAACGGTTACCCTGAGGTTTTAAGCAACTGGGTCCTCGAGGACGGTGTGCTCTTTTTTCCAGGTTGAGGGCTTGAGACCCTGATTAATAAAAGAAAATAAAAATTATCAGGGTAGTATTGGAGGATTGGTTGAGGCGATGTACGTCATCATAAGCTCACCAGATCAACGCAATCTCCAATCTCAAAGTATCCACAACTTCGGAGTCCAAGAATGGTGGGATTCTCCTGGACTAATCCCTGATTTGGAGTAGAAGGAATATGACTTAAACCAATTAGAATAAATTAAACTTTTTGTGCTAATAACTTTTTGAAAAAATATACATTTGTTACTTTTCTCTTCTTCGTTACTTAGCACTCGTTAATTGCTATCCTATGATTTATGGAAATTCCAACAGGTGCCGGTGAGCCATCTCAAGGACTTTAATAATCCAGTCAGCTAACATAGTCATCCAACCAGCCATAGTAGCCTTTCTCTGTAAGGTAGTTAGTAACCTTTTTGTCTATTTTCCTTTCAAGCTGATGTACATGTAAACGGTTATAATGGAACAATGTTTCATATGGACTTTTTTGTGAATGAAAATGTATTGAAATATTTTCTTCTGAGTATTTTTATTTGTAGTATGTTACTGAATGTTAGTTGTGATTGCTGAATAAATTATTGCTGAGTAACCGGATCCAGATATGGGAGGATCCGACGGTCCGGAATTGGGGTCGTGAAATAATGTAACTTAAAGCATCATTGAAATGACAAGACTTATATAAAGTAAATGAAAACATACATTGAAAGATTTTTCAAATCTTTCTCGCGACTTTGAATTTGCACATGAAACCCCTTATAAAAGGAGCACTCTTGGATAGAAAGAAGCAAGCAAGAGGATAGAAAGAAGCAAGCAAGACTCTTTGGTACTGTATTTACACTTCTCATATAGGGATTTTACCTCACAAATCCTAGAACCATTGTAAATTACCTCCTCGACCTTCTAAACATCATTATTACCCCCATTGACCCCGTAAACTTGCTTCATCTTACCTCATGACCCCTCGCCAACTTTAGCTTTATTTGAGCTAATTGGTTGGGTTAATCTTGAGTTAGTCTAACCAAAGGAGAATTGCATGGTGGATCTTCCACTTCTCCATCTTCTTCCTCATCCTCCTCCTCTTCCTGAATTCTCCTTCTTCCTTTAATTTTCTCTCTCTTCACCTATCTCCATCTGTCCAATAGGTGATGGATAGAGAATACGTCCAATAGCCTCACCACCCTTGCCGGTGACAACGCTAGGAAGTTAGCTCAAGTGTGACGATAATTAATCACCCCATCGTGACATCATTCGCGGAACCATCCACATTGCTGCTACTTAGAACATGTGCTGAGCTTCTTAGCCTCGTGCCAAGGCCCATCGAGGCGAAAATAGAGACGAGCTCTACAAAGCTCGTCGAACCCATGTAACCCTTTCATTGGTAACCCACTTTCCCCTTCTCTTTCCTATATTTGTCTTTCTGCTACACGTTCTTATTCCTCTAAATTCATCACCCTATGCATTGAAACCAAATCAGAAACCACACCAATCCAAGGTTCAGAAAGTCGGTATGCGGTATTCGTTTGGTTAGGCGGTCCCGAGCGAGTAAGCGGATATGCGGAAGTATATGCGGATTATGCGGTTTGCATTTTTTTAATTAAAAATATTATATATATATATATATAATTGCGATGTCAGAGACAAAATAACTTCATGTTTCCTTTAGATTCATACAAAGACATACATTGGAAAAAACGCACCATAATAAAAATCTACATACTTCATTTAGATATCAAAATATGTTCCTGAACATAGAATGTTCAAATGTATAAAGTTATAAACTAGCTTCTAAATTCTAATCTAAATCATCTTCAAAATTGATTGTTGGAATATCATCGTCGCTCTCTGAATCACTCATAAATTCTTCTTCTTTACCCAAAGTTGGCAAGGCTTCCACATTCCTTTGGCTCCTCCTATTCTCAACAAATTCTTCTACCCCACTTGCTTCTGCAACCAAGTTCCATGTGAGGCCTGACCCGTGGAAGATTTCTTCTTCTTCTTCTTCACTGGCACCAATCCAATCCATAACATGTGTTCTGTCCTTTGAAACAAATGGATCTCTCCCAGTTAGTGGTCGACGTTCCTTCAGCTTTGAATTGAATTTCACAAAAACCAAATCATTCAATCTCTTAGTTTCGAGTTTGTTCCCTTTTTTGGTGTGAATCTGCATTAAGAATAATATGTAACATTGATCAATTATAAATTGTAATGACTCAATGAATATACTCAATTGTACATCCAAATGGTGAGAGTTATACCGCTGCAAAAGAGCTCCAATTCCTCTCACAGCCAGAAGAAGAGGATGTCAACTTTAGAATTCACAAAGCTATTTCCTTCAAATAAGGGTTTGAGAACCATATAACAACCACCAATGAGCTACAAGAGATTAGACAATTAATTTCTTGTAAAATAGTAAATCTAACTTTAGAACTTTAAAGTCGATAATAAGCTTGAAATATATTACCAGGATTGAAATCATCATCATTGGTGGATCTTTGTCTGACAACCATTGGCTTTCCAAACGCTCCTTCTCCCTTTCGATAAATATGAATCTCTTTCTTCGTGATGGCATCCTGAATCTCCAACTCAGGATAAAAAATCTCCACGCATTCCATTAAACCATCAACGATGAAACTATCCTTAGAAATTGCATCGCTATCCCTGTAAGAATAATAGGGATTGAGATAGAAAGCTGCAAGATGGAGTGGGCTATCCAATCTTCCTTTAATTTTCAACGTAATGGCATCTATAAAGGGCTTGTATGAATGTTCAACATCTTTAAAAATGACCTTTATTTCTTTTTTTTGCATCCTCCAATCCTCCATATACAAATCCCATTGACGGCTTCCTTTCTCCATCAACAACACGCAAGAGGCATACAATGTTGGAAATGCGAGCCCACAACGAGCCATTATGCAATAAATGTTGTTGCAATTCACTCCTTGATCTGAAATGAAGAATACATAATTTGCATAATAGGTCCCTTAGTGCAATTAGGGTTATGTACCATGGCCATCTTAATAATCATACAGCTGTTGATTCAATTATTGAATCATAGAGGCTGGTGCTTAGATGAATATCTAATGAGTTAGATTGAGGACTCATCAAGCACCGTCAAATGATTATTAAGAGATGATCTCCAGCCTGAGTAGGAGATGGCAATCCTATCTCATTTAGGTTGATATCTGACCGACCTCTTGATGCAGGTCCTCTGCATAGGAATAGAGATTCGGAGGTGTCGGATGAGTTAGGTCAAAGAGTTGACTTAACGAGATCGAGATAACCAAAGTCCTATATCGTATGCTGTCACGATACAGGCACACATCCTCTGACCAGAGACAGATGTGTTACTATATGTCTGAGTATGTACATTTGGCAGACCAGTAGGTTGATGGCCTAATCAAGGTCTATACACCGGCGCGCTGGTGTGCATATAAGGGCATATGAGTAATACGATCTCTCAAAGGGATCATACAGGTTCACTACTGAATCGGAAGACATGAGCTCACTCATGAGATATTGGGAAGAATCAAATTCCGTGCGCACGGTCGTCACGCTTTGGAAGCTTGACTGAATTTGTTAGTTTGATATATACTTTTGGAAAGTATATGATCAAGATCTAGGTATGATATATGCTTTTGGAAAGTATATGATCGATACCGACTCCCAATGATCGAATGCGAAACTTACTGATAAAAACCCTGAAGTAGACAATATAAAGTTGATCTAATACTTCGGGTTTATTCTGAGTCTTCCAGTATGCAGGATGTACAGGTATTGGGAATGCCTGAGGGTGATGTGATCATAAACGGTTGTATAACCATGACACTTCCATTCTTAGGGAGTGATGAAACGGGTATGGATTTTAGTGACTCCTCTTAGTAGAGAAGTAATCTGATCTTAGTCCAAATGTTGGACATTAATCTGAATGTGATTCAGATTCAATGAGAAGATTAGATTTGCGGTCTTGATTTAATCAAGCATCTATGGGAGGCCCGAGATCTGGATTTGAGATGTGATCTCAATATCCATGTCACTGTACGTGGAACAATACAATCGCCCTGTCCTTATCTCCAAGTATCTGCGGAGAAAGCGCATTATCCTTGAAAGAGTTCATGGATAATTCTATTGTTGATATTTATATCCGAGCATTGAGAAAGTGGATAATTAAATGTGATTTAATTATCATGAGTAATATGAATTTGATTCATATTATAAAGAGAGTTATCTGAGATAATTAAATGTGATTTAATTATCAAAGATGTAGATAATGTGAATGTGATTCATATTATTTGAGTACATGAGAATAAGTTATCCAATATAATTAAATATGATTTAATTGTTATGGATAAGAATAATGTGGATAGTAATATCCAATTATTCATAATATATTATAAATGTGATTTATAATGTATTAGAGGGAGCTAATTATAATTTATATGTGTTGATTAATTATTATATGTATTGGATACATATTGTATAATTAATTGACAATGTAAATTATATGTTGTTTTGGGTTGTGAATTTGATTCACAATTTTTCTATGGCAAGATTGCAATATTCTCAAATATAATTGTGAATTATTTTTGAAGAATAAAAAGCCAACAAAAGTTGTTGAAAATAAATAGAGGAGATTTTCAAGGAGATATGCAATCTCATGGATTTCCATGAGATTGCTCTCTCCATGGAAAGAGGGGGGGTGGCACATCATTCCCAAAAGGAATGTGTGGCCGTCCACATGGAAAGTGCATGGAGATGAAATCTCCATGCACATTCTCTCCTTATTTGTTGGATTGATTTTGGATTAATTTGTATTTGATTTTGTCAAATATATTTTGATCTAAATCTGTTGGTTTTACTAACAACAATCTTAGCCATTGGATTGACATAAATCAATCTCACCCATTGATTTTATATGTCCCATGGATTGAGATCCATGGATCCCAAAACCCTATAAATAGAGAGGCATACCCATGCTCTCTCTTTACACACAATGCTTGAGAAGCATCTCTCTCTCTCTTTCTCTCTAGAGGTCAGCCCTCTCTCTCCCTCTCATGGCTGTCCACCATGGATGCCATGGAGAGGTTCTCCATCGCCGCGGCATCGTCGTTATGCTGCCCGTTCTTCTGCTCGTGGATCTCCGTCTCCTTCGGTGCGCCTCGCCCGTGAAGAAGACGATGGATCTCGTGTGTCGAGATCAGGAGATCCGCCGCTTGGATCATCAACATGGATTGCGAGAAGCACGTGGTTCATCCCCGCGCTCGCAAGCGTCTCCTCCCTCGGATCAGACTTGAGACAGGAGGTCTCTTCGTTTAGAGACTCGATTGCAACCACGCTTCAAGAGGTAATCCTATTACTTGTTTGTGGTTTAGACGAAACGATCCGAGAAGTGTTCTTGGATCATGTGGTTTCGTCGTATAAAATTTTTAAATTCCGCTGCATCGAGCAACTAGTGCGACTAGTCGCTCTTCGTCGTATTCGATACGACGCTCACGCTTCCGTGATGCGCTTGAGGATCTAACCATATCCTTCAAGTGGTATCAGAGCCTTAGGTCGACGGTTTCGAATAGTGATTCGTTAACCAAGGACGACTTGGGTTCGCTAAGGTCGCGAAAGTTTTCATCGCATTTGATTTCGCTGATCTGGTTAGTAAATAAATTAGGCACTGTTTAAATTGTTTAAACACGAATTTTATACTTGGATTATGTTCCCCATTAAATAAGGAAACCATAGGATCTGAGTTTGCGTAAATCGGATTTCGTATGCTCGAGATATGGTCGTTTTAATGAACATGTATGCACTGTTGCGGGAACTGTGAATCTGAACGTGATTAAAATGTTAATTACTGTTTAGACATGCTTCGAAATGCGTGAAACATCACTTAGTTTCTATCCTAAATCAAATTAGGAAACTTTAGAAATTGACTTTGCTTAATTTGGATTTAATATGATTGAGATATGCCAATTTTAGTAAGTAGGGGTCACTGCTGAAATTGCTTTCCTAATCAAGAATCATGTGATTGTCAATTAATGAAATTAATTGTTAATTTCGAGAAATAATTATGAAAAATATTTGTGAAATATTAGAGAATGATTATTTCCTTAATTGACTTGGCCCCAACCAATTAGTTGATTAGATTTGATCTAAACCATAATTGGAATTACAATAATCAAATTTCTTGCTTGAATAGGAATTGGGAATTTGCCTAGCAAATTTCCTTAAAATCAAAATTGTTTTGATTACTATATGGTATAATTTCGGTTGAAGAACCGATGAGCCCAAGTACAAAATAATCAATTTGGCATTATCCTTTCCCGAGGCGGATATGGTGTCTAGTCGGGGATCGCTGGTCAGCGGGTTGCAACGTATGTGGTCCGCCCCACTCCCGTCGGTACTGGCCATGACAGCGGGTAGGGCCGGGATAATGTCCGAGGGATTATGATGTATTTTTCTAATTATTAAAATACGAATTAATACGTACTTTGAGAATAATATCATATATGTATATTCAAGCATAAAATTAAGTTTGATTGATTAAATTGGATTGATAATTAATTTAATATGATTAAGTTAATTATATCCAATTGAGAATACTCTAATATGATTAGAGTTAATAATTCCCTTGGAAGAATTAATTATATGAATGTGATTCATAGAAATTAATTTAATTTGAATAAGATATGGAGGATCACATAAGTGACATCCATGGTCTCCCGTCAAGGCGAAGAGTTTCGTCGCCAGATATTATATGTAGGAGACGCTTGTCCGAAGTGACAGATCCTGCATATGATCCATTTGGATCGGGCTCGTCGCTTCTCGAAAGAGTAAGGACGTATGCGTAGTGACCCCAATATCGGGTCCTCATATTATTGGGGCGATATTGGATTGCGCATAGCGAGTTGTATTCCTGTTGACGGTTGGTTTAATTAATGACGGGTCAACATCAACTTAGGGGTGGTGGGCCCTGGTATTAAAGACCGAATTGGGAGATGCAAGTTGGACTTGCAAGGCGGAATGTGTTCCCACTTCTTTTTATTCGAGTTGTAGGTTCTCATATTATTGGGATGCAACAAAGATAAGGAAGGAGATCCCAGATCTTGCTTGAGATATGATGGTAAGTATATCTCTTACATTGAAAGTTATTAAGGGAATGAACTTTCATTGTTGACATGACAAGACAACTTTGATATAAAATTCCTAATTCAAAGTAAAACATGTACATATATAAATACACTCATGCAAATTTCAAATTTCTTATTTCAGATAATCCTTCATTAAACCCACTCAATATTATACTCAATAATAACCAGTAAAATATCGTGGATTGGATCCTATAATCCAGATATTGTACTTGCGATTGGACACATGATGTATGTGGTTGCAATGTGCAAGTTTCCTCATAATAATGAGAAGTGATAATTAAATAAGACAATAGGACTAAAACCCTAGGGTTTGTATGTCTCTATAAGTCTTGATCTTATCGAATGTACTTTTGAAGTGACATGTCGATGATGATCGTAATTATCAAATTAATCCTTATAAAATCAATAAAGATATTCTGGCATACATATGTGCTCTTGACATTTAATCATGAATGACATGGTTTTCTACATCATGTAGAATGGTAGCTCTATTAGAGATGATGTATTCAAATTGTTTGAATACCTACCTGAACCGATGCTTCAAAGAGTTTAGATGGATGTAGATGATGAGTGTCATCATTCTACTGTCTATACTCTAGTCATTCATGAAGCTTCATAATATTCATATTATATGAACTTAAATGAAGCTTGTATCAATGTTGAAATACTCTTATATTGAAACTTTTGATTTTAACATAAGAGATCCTTAGTCTTAAGTAATGGTTGCTTATAAATAAAGGGAGCGCAGTGGAAGCATGGGTTGGACCCAAGTAAGAAATATAGTCAACAGGTTGACTGTATTTCTGTAACTTCCATATGACATTCAAAGAGTTGAATGAATGCCATTACTGCAATAAGTTGATGTGTTGATAGTATGACTATCAAATCTATCTAGAATCCTTAGAGAAGGAATCAGATAGTCCATCAGATTAATCTACATATTCATTGATATGGACTTACTTATTTGATAAGATAAAGTCTAATAATTGTATCTCAATTTTCTAATGACACTTGCAATTGGTTGCATATGTATTAGAAATTTGATCTTAAGGTTTATTGGTCATCCATGTTGAAAGTGATGCAAATGTTGCAACAATTTCCATGAGATCAATAGACTTCATATTTTCAGTGGGAGCCCTTAGTCTTAGAGAATGTCTCTATGACCTAGATATTAGAATACACTCATTGTTTGTTTCTAAATGTTGGGAATAACATGAAATCTGGAATAGACCTATCATAAAGAGTTATGACGGAGATATTTCAGATAGTAATCATACCTCTAGTGGACTCCACTAAATTAGAAAATTAATGAATGGTTCATTAAAATTTCTAATACTGAAAATTAAACCTTTAAAGATCAATAGGAGGATAAAGATCATGTGACAATGATCTGACATAATGTTTTGGACATATATCTGTTGATGAGATCAATGGACAAGTAAGAGATGAAACTTTAGAATGTCTAAAATTTCAAAACTTGCATACTTATGAACATTATATTCAAAGAAAAATGTCCAATACACCCTTCTTCTTGGGAAAGGTGTGAGATGTCAAGGTATTAAGGATCTCATACATATTGATGTATGCAGATCATCTATATCATAGTAAACATTATGGATATGTGATATCTGTTAATGATTATGTGTGATATGAGATTTCTTCTCTTCACTTAGAAAACTTTGAAATGTTCAAAGATTTCACAATTTTTGGTTTAGAACCAAAGTTTGAAGGAAGATGAAATGAATATGATCTAATCAAGGTAGCTTGTACCTATTAGATGAATTCAAGGAATACCTTATGGAGATGTGAATATCATTTATATCTCATCCCTCCTAATGATCCTTAACTCAATAGAGTTGTAGGGAGATGCAATTGATCATGTGTGACATGATTTGATCAATGATTAATCTTAGCATTATTATCTCTTAGTTTCCAAGGTATATATATGTAGTAGAGACTACATTATATACTTATTAAGGTTCCATGCATGTAAGCTGGAATCTAGCACTAGAGAGTGCTACTTCATTAGGAAAATAAAGGATGGTATTGGCTACCTACTTTATGACCTTGAGATTCCTAAAAGATCACATCTTTGAGAATATGATTCTTATAGGATGACTCTCTTGAGAATCAAGATGCAAATGAAGTAAAGGAACTCATTTAATCTTGAAAAGATAATGAGGCTCCTGAAATCGGAAACTAAAATAGATAATTAAAGATGAAACATTAATACCTCTTCAAATAAGTTTGAGGATGGATTCCATGTGTCAGAAAATGATCGGACTTCATGTGATGAAGCTCCTGAGGATCATGACATGGAAAGACGGATGTTAGCAATAAAAGTCTAATGTAGACTTCATATACAAGTGTTGTATATGGACCCTCGAGGATCCACCTATATGGGTCAGACCCATTAAGGTGTAAATGGATCTTCAAGAGAAAGAGGGAACCTGATGAGAAGGTATAGACCTTCAAAGCACGGTTCGTAGCCATGAGCTACACACCGAAGAGAAGGCATCGCTTGCGATAAGACTTGCTCTCCAGTGACCTTGCTTTAACCCATCAGAATATTGCTAACTATAGCTACACAACTTGTCTACGACATCTTCATGGTGTGATTCAAGATTGCATTCCTCTATGAATGCCTCTCTGAGGATATTCATATGAAGTAGCCCCAGGGCTTCATGGTTGAGGAAAGCAAGGTGTGCTAGCTGAAGAACTCCATCTTTGGACTCAAATAAGTTTCTTGTAGTTGGAACATAAGATTTAATGAAATTATAAATGTTATGATTTCAGATAAAATCTTGATGAACCATGTGAAGCTTAGTGGGAGTGCCATTGTGTTCATCGTGCTTAATGTAGATATTATTCTAATCATATAAGAATAAATGATAAGTGTTTTATAATTTGGTTGTTCCATACCTTGAGATACGATTTCAAGGATACCTCTTAGATCTTAATTCTGAAGTCGTTCAGAAGCAAAGAGAAGAGGGTATTGGGACTGTCGTATTAGTAGTACACCTTGGACTTATTCCATTTTCTGGAAAATTCCAAGAAAGGCTTCCTTCCCTTAAGATGTGGTAGTGACCTGTCTAGAGGGATAGCACCTCAAAGAGTTGTGGAAGTGAATGCTAGAACTGCTTGCACTTGTGCATTAGTTATAAGAAGCTGAATGTATGCTAGATGTGTACAAGAACCAGATGTCTACCATGCAGTGGGAGTAGTAAACTGTTACTAATCCTGCTATGGAGATAAAACACTTGATTGCAGATGATAAAATTTAGAGATAGTGATCTCAAAGTCTTATCTTCAAAAAGTTTAAGACCTTGTAGATAGTGATCTATGATGGTCTTAACTGTAGATACCTTAGGAGATAGAGATCTCCAGGAATGAAGGTATTCTAATAAGGATTATGGGAATACTGGTTATGATAATTAATAAGATGTAGTGTCAAGGACACTATAACCAACAAAATTGAGTATCGGTTGCATGAGATGCAACATTCGCATTGGATGCGAGCGCTGTTACTAGGAGATATGCAATTGCCGTAAAAGGACTTGGCGTAGTCTCTTGGGAACGGAGTGACTGATCAGCTTACCTAGCTATTTTCTAAATAGCCTATGATTGTCACATGAGTGTGGGTTTAAATGATTAGCCCATTAATGTCTCTTTGGGCTAGTGGGAGATTGTTGGAAATGCGAGCCCACGGCGAGCCATTATGCAATAAATGTTGTTGCAATTCACTCCTTGATCTGAAATGAAGAATACATAATTTGCATAATAGGTCCCTTAGTGCAATTAGGGTTATGTACCATGGCCATCTTAATAATCATACAACTGTTGATTCAATTATTGAATCATAGAGACTGGTGCTTAGATGAATATCTAATGAGTTAGATTGAGGACTCATCAAGCACCGTCAGATGATTATTAAGAGATGATCTCCAGCCTGAGTAGGAGATGGCAATCCTATCTCATTTAGGTTGATATCTGACCGACCTCTTGATGCAGGTCCTCTGCATAGGAATAGAGATTCGGAGGTGTCGGATGAGTTAGGTCAAAGAGTTGACTTAACGAGATCGAGATAACCAAAGTCCTATATCGTATGTTGTCACGATACAGGCACACATCCTCTGACCAGAGACAGATGTGTTACTATATGTCTGAGTATGTACATTTGGCAGACCAGTAGGTTGATGGCCTAATCAAGGTCTATACACCGGCGCACTGGTGTGCATATAAGGGCATATGAGTAATACGATCTCTCAAAGGGTTCATACAGGTTCACTACTGAATCGGAAGACATGAGCTCACTCATGAGATATTGGGAAGAATCAAATTCCGTGCGCACGGTCGTCACGCTCTGGAAGCTTGACTGAATTTGTTGGTTTGATATATACTTTTGGAAAGTATATGATCAAGACCTAGGTATGATATATGCTTTTGGAAAGTATATGATCGATACCGACTCCCAATGATCGAATGAGAAACTTACTGATAAAAACCCTGAAGTAGACAGTATAAAGTTGATCTAATACTTCGGGTTTATTTTGAGTCTTCCAGTATGCAGGATGTACAGGTATTGGGAATGCCTGAGGGTGATGTGATCATAAACGGTTGTATAACCATGACGCTTCCATTCCTAGGGAGTGATGAAACGGGTCTGGATTTTAGTGACTCCTCTTAGTAGAGAAGTAATCTGATCTTAGTCCAAATGTTGGACATTAATCTGAATGTGATTCAGATTCAATGAGAAGATTAGATTTACAGTCTTGATTTAATCAAGCATCTATGGGAGGCCCGAGATCTGGATTTGAGATGGGATCTCAATATCCATGTCACTATACGTGGAACAATACAATCGCCCTGTCCTTATCTCCAAGTATCTGCGGAGAAAGCGCATTATCCTTGAAAGAGTTCATGGATAATTCTATTGTTGATATTTATATCCGAGCATTGAGAAAATGGATAATTAAATGTGATTTAATTATCATGAGTAATATGAATTTGATTCATATTATAAAGAGAGTTATCTGAGATAATTAAATGTGATTTAATTATCAAAGATGTAGATAATGTGAATGTGATTCATATTATTTGAGTACATGAGAATAAGTTATCCAATATAATTAAATGTGATTTAATTGTTATGGATAAGAATAATGTGGATAGTAATATCCAATTATTCATAATATATTATAAATGTGATTTATAATGTATTAGAGGGAGCTAATTATAATTTATATGTGTTGATTAATTATTATATGTATTGGATACATATTGTATAATTAATTGACAATGTAAATTATATGTTGTTTGGGTTGTGAATTTGATTCACAATTTTTCTATGGCAAGATTGCAATATTCTCAAATATAATTGTGAATTATTTTTGAAGAATAAAAAGCCAACAAAAGTTGTTGGAAATAAATAGAGGAGATTTTCAAGGAGATATGCAATCTCATGGATTTCCATGAGATTGCTCTCTCCATGGAAAGAGGGGGGGCGGCACATCATTCCCAAAAGGAATGTGTGGCCGTCCACATGGAAAGTGCATGGAGATGAAATCTCCATGCACATTCTCTCCTTATTTGTTGGATTGATTTTGGATTAATTTGTATTTGATTTTGTCAAATATATTTTGATCTAAATCTGTTGGTTTTACCAACAACAATCTTAGCCATTGGATTGACATAAATCAATCTCACCCATTGATTTTATATGTCCCATGGATTGAGATCCATGGATCCCAAAACCCTATAAATAGAGAGGCATACCCATGCTCTCTCTTTACACACAATGCTTGAGAAGCATCTCTCTCTCTCTCTTTCTCTCTAGAGGTCATCCCTCTCTCTCCCTCTCATGGCCGTCCACCATGGATGCCATGGAGAGGTTCTCCATCGCCGCGGCATCGTCGTTATGCTGCCCGTTCTTCTGCTCATGGATCTCCGTCTCCTTCGGTGTGCCTCGCTCGTGAAGAAGACGATGGATCTCGTGTGTCGAGATCAGGAGATCCGCCGCTTGGATCATCAACATGGATTGCGAGAAGCACGCGGTTCATCCCCGCGCTCGCAAGCGTCTCCTCCGTCGGATCGGACTTGAGACAGGAGGTCTCTTCGTTTAGAGACTCGATCGCAACCACGCTTCAAGAGGCGATCCTAGTACTTGTTTGTGGTTTAGACGAAACGATCCGAGAAGTGTTCTTGGATCATGTGGTTTCGTCGTATAAAATTTTTAAATTCCGCTGCATCGAGCAACTAGTGTGACTAGTCGCTCTTCGTCGTATTCGATACGACGCTCACGCTTCCGTGATGCGCTTGAGGATCTAACCATATCCTTCATACAAGTGGAGAGAAGATCTTCAGCGTCAAGGATACTTGGCTCCAAAATGATGAACTGAGGACAACGGATGCAACCACCTCACATTTTCTTGTTTTTTACCACTTACACTCCCTCCACTCATCAGAAGAGAACATCAACCGCAATTTCTCCTTCTTCTCCATTATGCTTTGTAGTGTAAGGAAAGTGGTGGCAAATCTTGTTTGCCCTGGCCGAACAATTTCACCCTTATGGGTAAACTGTCTCATCAAGCTCAATGTCTTTGCATGACTGTAGATAAAGAGAGTGAGAGTTCTAGCCTTAGTGATGCAATTTTTTATCTTCGATTCCTTACCAATCTCCTCAAGTACAAGATCAATGCAATGAGCTGCACATGAAGACCAAAAAATCCTTGGATATTTGGTCTTAAGGAGTCTCCCAGTTGCCATATTTGCAGAAGCATTGTCAGTAACAACTTGTACAACATTGTCTTCTCCAACATCCTTGATACACTCCTCCACCAGAGAAGAGATGTATTCAGCTGTGTGAGAATCTGCAGATGTGTCAACGGACTTCAAGAAAGTAGTGCCCAAGTCACAATTCACACACAAGTTCATAATGTTCCTTCCCCTCATATCGGTCCATGTATCGGTCATTATTGAACAACCATTGTTCTTCCACGATTCATTGTGGCGTTTTAAATATTCCTTTATTTCATCAACTTCCTCCTTCAATAAAGTTTCTGCAATTTCATAATATGAAGGCGGTTTCTATCCGCTTCCGTATTGTCCAATTACCTCACACATTCGGATAAAGGAATTCTTGGTCAATACATTAAAGGGAATGTCAGCGTCATAAAAGAATTTGGCCACAAACTTGTTGACACGTGCACGCTCCTCTTTGGCTAATGCATCTTTAATCACCGTCTGCCACATTGTTGCACCCAAAGATGCATCATCTTCAGAAATACGAGGTCTTTTTGCACCACTTTCTGAGGCTTCTCGTTCATATGGATGGTTAGAAGATCCATCAGATGTTTTGATTGCCACTTCCTTACGCAGTTCTCTCATACTAACAAATTTCTCATTCTTCTTTTTCATAATATCTTCCACATAATCTCTGATTTCCTTCTGCACTTCACCATCGGCCTTTGGACATGCCCTCGTGTTTCCCTTTATGTGTGCGAGATGCTGCTTCATTCTATTGATTCCTCCTTTTATGATCTTGCCGCACAAGCGATACGCAACCGTGTTCGAATCCGTCCTCTCAACAAGGTATGCGTATTTCCACCCTGGATCGGTAGAGCCATGTGGAACATAAAATGTGGAGGAATCCGTAGTAGGAGTGGAAGGGGTAGCCATATCAAAAACCTAAAGATGACACAAAAATTGTGACATTAAAAAAAACAAATACACAATGTAATCCATAACTTTAATCACGAAGAAAAATATAGTTTAACCTGTTGACTATGAAATCAATGAAATTTCACAATGATAGCAATGCAGCAGTGCTCATCTTAAAATTAAAAACAGAAACTATATGAATCAATAAAATACGTTTGAGATAACTGTGCTTGTAAATGTATCAGTAACAATGGACCTATAAGATTATGTGAATTTATTCTAAACTAAAGCAGTTATATTCAATGCTAGATAATATGTTTGAGATAACTGTGCTTGTAAATGTATCAATAAAACTCAGTGAAGAAGATAGAACTCAATAAAACTCAAGCAGTTATAAATCAAAATGTATTAATAAAGTAATTACTGCTATCTTCTATTGATAATACGTTTTGATGTATCAATAAAGTAATAAACGTAATAGTTTGTGCTTTTATCGTTTTGATGTATCAATAGAAGATAGAAGCAGTTATATTCAATGCTAGATAATACATTTGAGATAACTGTGCTTGTAAATGTATCATATGACAAGTAATTGTGATCCCATTTTGATGTTTCATGATAAGGGGTTTCCTGATAGCTAACTGGACAAACGTAGCTGAAATTTTGAACAAAATAAAGAAGGCAGTACAAAAACTTAATAAAATGATAAAATTATTACAAAACCTAACATAATTTCTGAAATTTTGAAGAAAACAAAGTACCGTATGGGGGAGGCGAAGGTACGAGAGGGAGAGGCGATGGAGGCACTGCGGTTGGAGTATGGCGGAGCTTGGCGGCACAAAATGGCGAGGCTGGAAGGCCAAGAGGGAGAGGCGACGCTTGGCGGCGCAAGAGAAGCTACACGACAATGGTGGAAGGCCGAGAGGGAGAGGCAGAGCTTCTGCGATGGAAGCACTGGAGCTTCTGCGATGGTGGAAGGCCGAGAGGGAGAGGCGACTGGGGTTTGGCCTTTAGGGTTTATCGAAATTGGGGGTTGGGGTTTGGTGCGTTAACGGGTTAAGACCCTAAGATCCACTCCCTAAAAATCATAAATCGGATCTTTTTTTTTGAAGTCCAAAATCAGATCATGCTATTGGGTCATACCGCATATCGCACCCGCCTACTCGGCCGCATATGCGGTTTATGCGGCACGCATATGTGTGAGACCTGCATATTACTGCATATTCAATATGCGGTGCGGCTACCCCTCCGCATGCGCATATGCGGCCGCATGAACCGTATTTCTGAACCTTGCACCAATCCAACTAGCTCACAACCGTCGCTCTTCCTCCTTGCTTTCCTTTTTTTTGCCCAGTTCTTAGCATCTCCGGTGGAGTCCTTGGCCGGAGATCCAAGCTCTTACCATGCCTGCACAAAGCTTCAACTACCCATTTTCCCGAGATCCACTTCCATATCATCCCACCACCACGATTTGGAGGCCCACACCCCATATTTCTTTTTGTTTAACATTTCTATCAATCGAGCTTTCACTCGAGCGACACTCACACTCGTAGAAGTTTCCACCTCAGCTTCATCTTCCTCGACCACACCTCTATTTCGAGCACCCGCACGGCCGCACGTCGTCGGGCCACCATCATAAGAGGAATAGATCCATCACCAACACGATAGACCTTCAAGGACCAGAGCTTTGAATCCTCTACTCCTTGTTTGAGCCTCACATGCAACCATCTCTTGCTAGCGATCGATATCTCCGAGATTCACCTTGCAAAAGCTCCATCACACATTGTAGTAACAACATCACGACAAACCTCCATTTCCATCACCGATCGAAGAGCTCCCCTCCCTCGCACGTCTCCATCATGAGACGACGTGATCGAAGCTTTGGACGTCGCATGTGGAGGGGGGCGGAGATTGAACGGTGCGAGGGAGGGAATGGTGCTCGAGATGGCTGATGGAGGTGGAGGGGAAGATGTAAGAAGGAGGTGAGGGAGGAAGAGATATGACATCTTTTATAAACTTGCTAAATAATGAGAACAATATGCAAATGTAAATGGATGATAGTTAACTATAAGATCTGTGAGATAAGTGTTAGTAAGTTTACATGATCGAAGGGTAACAACGACGTTTATAAAGTCGGGTAATTTCCAATAATTCTAAGATTCTTACAGTAAAATCCATTTCACATATGGTTACAAATTCCATCTCCGTGTATTTGGTTTGAGTTTGAATGACTAAATTGTTTAGTAATTTTCTCCGGAGCTAATAAGTTTGGATTCGGGGAGAATTTTAGCCAAAGCAGCATCCCACGATCACTCTCCCAGCCGGAAACGGCGACCCCCTCATAACTACGCGGAGCCGCCCCCACGGCCCTCCCCCCCACACGACGGGCGCGATGGCGGCGTCCACCTCCGGCAGCACGCAGACTCTGGTGGACAGCCTCTTCCAGCGCTCCCTGGACGACCTCATAAAGTCCCTCCGCTCCTCCCCCGAACCCTCGCCGATCCTCTCCCGCTCCCTCGACGACATCCGCCGCGAGATCCGCTCCCCCGACGCCGACACCAAGTCCGTCGCCCTCCACAAGCTCACTTACCTCCACTCCATCCACCACCTCGACATGTCCTTCGCCTCCTTCCACGCTCTCCAACTCCTCCCCTCCCCCTCCCATCTCCACAAGCGCCTCGCCTACCTCGCCGCCTCCCTCTCCTTCCACCCCCTCACCGACGTCCTCCTCCTCATCACCAACCAGCTCCGCAAGGACCTCTCCTCCTCCCCCTCCCTTGCCCTCGAATTCCTTGCTACCTCTGCCACCCCTGACCTCTCTCGCGACCTCGCCCCTGACGTCCTCCCCCTCCTTTCATCCCGCCCCTCCCTTCGCAAGAAGGTCCTTGCCGCCATGCTCCGCATTCTCTCCCGCTACCCCGACTACCTCCGTGTCGCCCTCCCTCGCCTCGTTGAGTCCCTCACCTCCTCTGACCCCCGCATCCTCTCTGCCGCTGTTGGTGCCTTCTGCGAGCTCTCCGCATCCGACCCCCGCACCCTATTACCCCTCGCTCCTGAATTCTATAAGATCCTTGTTGACTGTAAGAACAATTGGGTGCTGATCAAGGTGCTGAAGATATTCTCCAGGCTCGCCCCTCTGGAGCCTCGGCTCACCAAGCGAATTGTCGAGCCAGTGTGTGAGCATATGCGACGCTCCACCGCAAAGTCTCTGGTTTTTGAATGCATAGGGACGGTGCTGGAGAGTTTTGGAGAGTATGAGCATGCTGTGAAGCTTGCTGTGGAGAAGATGAAGGAGTTCTTGGTGGCGGACGACCCGAATCTGCGGTATTTGGGGCTTCGGGCTCTTTCAATGCTCGGGTCAATGCATTCATGGGCGGTAGAAGAGAGTAGGGAGATTGTTGTCAAGTCTTTAGATGATCCCGATCCAAACATACAGAGGGAGGCTCTAAAACTAATCATGGGTTTGATTTGTTATAGCAATGTGATCGACATGTGTAATCTTCTGGTGAAGCAAGCTGCGAGGTCCGATCCTGTGTTCGCAAATGAGATACTCAGCGCTATCCTTACTATGTGCAGTAGAGATTTCTATGAATTGATTGATGATTTTGAGTGGTACATTTTCCTCCTTGGGGAGATATCGCGGAACCCACACTGTGCAAAGGGGGAGGAGATTGAGCGGCAGTTCGTGGACATCGGCATGCGGGTTAAGGATGTAAGGATGGAGCTTGTTCAGGTTGCCCGTGATCTCCTAATCGATCCCGCACTACTTGGGAATCCGTTCCTGTATAGGATACTGTCAGCTGCAGCTTGGATTGCTGGAGAATATGTAGAGTTTTCAAGGAGTCCGATCGAGCTTGTGGAGGCACTGCTGCAGCCAAGAACCAGTCTTTTGCCAACTGTAGTGAGAGCTGTATACATTCATGCTGTGTTCAAGATCATAATCTTCTGTTACAGTTCGTTTTTGGAGGGAGCAGAAACTGGTCGATCCCAATGGGACAACATAGTTGGAGCCTTGGACCACATGAATGATTTAAAGCTTCAATCTCCTATCAAATGTGAACTTGATGAAGGCAACGAGAATGGAAGCAAGTGCAGCACATTTACTTGCCACAAGGTAGAATCTTTTCTTGATCTCTCAGAAATGAAAGGCCGATTTAATCATACAACCATTACATCAATGCTGGACATGGTAAACATGGCACTGCAGCCACTGGCAGAATCTGATAAAGTGGGGGTCCAGGAGAGGTCGACAAATGTGCTAGGTTTGGTTCATATATTACAGGAATTTCAAACGTGCGATCTTGAGAAAGAGAGCCCTACAAATGCCATGCGGTTATTGGAATTTGTCAAACTTGTGCAAGATTCAGTATCAGAGGAGATAGGCCCGATACCTGTAGATGCTCAAGAGAGAGTTCCTGTGCCTGATGGCATTGTTCTTCTCGAAGATTTATCTGAACTTGGAGTGATGTTAGCCGATAAGGATGCTGAAACATCACCATCTCATTTCTCACTTAGAGTCCAGCATTTGGGTGATTCAAATGAAGAAATGGGATCATCCACAGAGTCCACCTCATTGCTTGCAGAACACCGGAAGCGTCATGGTTTATATTATCTTCAAGTAGATAAAGAGGAAACGGAGTCTAAGGAGTACCCTCGTGCTAATGATATAGTTGATCAAGGTAACACCTCTACTGGTTATGCTACTGAAGATCTTTTAAAGCTAACACAGAAATCTCTGGATCCAAAAAAGAGCAGACCTGTGAAATCTCGGCCTACAGTCATAAAATTGGATGAAGAGAATATCCCCCCGGTCTCTTCTGTAAGAAGTCTTCCCCCCAAAAAGGATTTATTGTCTGATATAGTTCCTGGCGTTCTCGCAGACAATGCAGTCGATGAACCCTCATCATCCAAAAAGATATTGTCCAGCAAGTCCTCTCAGAGGAGAGAGAAGAAATCACACATAGATGAACAATCTACACCCGAAACAAAAGAAAAAACGAGAGATAAGGATCATGGAAGTTCTAGGAGTAAACACAAGAGACATGGTAAAGAGAGGCATCCGAAGTTGGAGGAAAACGCGGATGTAGTAGGAAACAGTACTCACAGAAGCTCACATGGTGATACCCACCATCATCACAGACAAAAACACAGGCAAAAAGCAGATGGTTCATTTGATGTACTTCCTCAAACACCGGTTGTTCAAGATTTCCTTCTATGAGTGGTAACTTTATTCTTTTTATTTATAAGAAGAGTGTTTGTACTACAGTACTACTTCGAGGCAGTGCTTGTATAATGCATTGTACCGTTTGAGAAGATACGTTTGGCAGTATACTATCATTTCCCTTTCTTCAATCGTCTTGCTTATGAGACCTATTTGTCCATTTTCTGTTATTTTTACAAGAATTATTATATGTTTGCCATCACTATTAACTTCCAAATGTCGATGTTTCTAAATGACCCAGTGTTTTGTTTATAAATATGGGGTCTATTATGGGGCACTGATTTGCTATTTAAGGTCCTTTCAACAGTATCCGGGGAACTGTTGCTTGAGAATATGTCATGTGAAAGCTGCGGTGCTAGAACATGTTTTGCATTTAACTGTTCTTTTCTACACGTGCTTATTTAATTTATATGACGACCTCTCATAAATATAGAATCATAATCCTTCTAAAATTTGAAGGTTGATGTTTGTTTATGACAATGAGAGAACGATTAAGGTACATCACTGCATAAGCATTGCTGAGGTCAATGTATCCAATCCATTCTTTTGATTTTTAAAGGGCAGTTCGAGGTATAAGCTCCTGCTATGCAGGGTTCAAGGGCTGGACCACAATATGTATTACAACATGACCTTTGCGTGTTTCCCTCTTACATAAAAAAATATAGCACAGTATGCAGCTGTACCTTGTATATAGGTTTACACGTCCATTTCCATGAATCAAGCTTGTAATCTCCAGGTCACACATTGTCAGAGACAACTTTTACGCCAATGTTCCCCCTAAATCTATTTGTTTTAGACTCAGAAAGTTTCTAGCTTCATGTCATTATTTTCATTGGTGCTTCATTCATTGGTCATACATAATCCAACAACTGCCCATTATTCCCTAGTACTACTGGTGGGATGGTGTGGACCTTGACGATTTCCTTCGAAGAAATAGTTAGTAATATTGGTGCATAATCTTGTAATAGTATCAGTGAGCGGTAAAATATCTGTCACATGTCACCCACGTGATAGCAAGATTGACAGTCAGTAAAGTGGCTCAACATGCTCACAGTGTGGTTTCGACTCATTTGCTATAATGGATCATACTCACATAATCTTAGCCATCTACTGCACTTCCATCAGATTCATCCATCCAAGATATTAGATCTTTGCTTGCTGTCTCGTCTATCCCTCTCTCCCTCCCATACAAGCAAGGCCTTAAATGCCGGATTTCGGTTTCGTTTCGGAGACCGACCGAAACGAAATTTCGGTCGACCGGAATTTCGGTCATTTCGGTCTATTTTTGAACTAGGCCCCCATATTTTGGTCGACATCGGCCATTTTGGTCGAATTTCGGTCACCCACCGAAACCGAAATTCGACCGAAATTCGATCGAATTTCGCTAAAATTTGAGGCCATGCATACAAGGAAAAAAGAGAGGTAAGCTTAGGGCATGCCACTCCCTCCCTACAATGGCTCCCACTCCATGATCTCTTTCATGTCTTCCACCTTTTCCCATAGATGAAGTCTTGTATGAGCACTGAAGAGATTGTAATGGGAACGAGGCGTTCGACATCCTAACTGGTCGAACACAAGTCTTGTCTTGCTATGTGGGATATTTCATAAGACTCTTGTCTTCCATGTTTTCTTGTTTATTTTGTTCTCGACAAAAATGTGATAGGTTGTTGGCTAGATCCACCCACAATGTTGGATTCTTGTCCATCATTTAGCATTGCATGTGGGAACATATTAAGATACCAAGTTTTCCAATCTCCTCGAGCTTTTCCTCATTAAACTCTTTTACCATGGAGTCTTTATTCCGTTAGGAGCTCCTTCAAGTGTCATTCCAAGCGATTCTTCAGCTGTTCCAGGTGTTGCTTTGGGCACTCCTTCAGGTATTGCTCTAGATTTGGCTTCCAATGCTCCTTTGGTTGCCAATTTGCCACTCAATGTGCTTTTGCTCCTTTATATAGGGCCCCAAGTGTAGCTTCAAGTGTTGTAGGCATTGCTCCAGATGCTCCAAGTGTTACTCCTAACATTCCTTCAGTTTCTTTAGCTCTTCCAAGAGCTCCTTCAAGTGTTGCTTTAGGTGTTCAAGTGTTTTGGTTTACTTTTCATCATTGGTTTCCCTCTAGATGCTCTCACACCCTCCAAATGCTCCCATAGGAGAAACTTAAGGTGTCGATATAGGTGCTATATGTAGTCTCTTTCGAGCTCCAGGTGTCGATGGTGCGCCTTCTAGTGCATTCTCTATTCCAAATGCTCCTTTAGATTCGTCTTCGGGTGCATTCCTGGTGCTTCGATGATATCGATGATTTCATCGAAATACACCACCATGTCGATAGCGGTATATCCCAGTTGGCATGTGCATGTGCAATGGGTTGCCGTAGGATTTCATTAGCGATTTTAGTCATCGGGATGCTTGATAACCAAACTTAGACACATGCATTATCCTATTTTCATGTAACGTTTGCACCTTTTTTCTCTACCGACTCTTTTTTTTGAGCCACCAAAAAAGGGGGAGACACTCAGCGGTGTTCGCCCCAATATATTAAAAAAGGAAAAAAAACAAAAAGAAGTACACAAAGAAAAAAAAGGCCTTACAATAGAAGCCACAACCCCCACAAAAAGCCAAACAGGGGTCTAGGCCAAGACCCACTCATCTACTAATCTCGCACAATGTATAAGAACGTTCTCCTTGTAGAAGCGTTGCCCCTCGAAGAGGGCTTCATTCCTCCCCAACCAAATCAACCACAACCTCGCAATGGGACGCATGATGTCCCTTCTCTCCCTGTTTCTGTTGTTCACCAGCGATTCACAAAAGCCCGTCAAGTCATTCGTGCACACCTAATCAACATCCGCATCCTGCCAAATCCCTCTGACCCTGGGGCAAACGAAGAAGAGATGATCAATGGTCTCCACCGCTGAATTGCATAAAACACATCTATTAGAGATGTTGACAAGAAGCCTTGCGCACCGATCCCTCGTCATCAGCCTTTGCCTGCGGAATAACCAAAGGAAGAAACCAAGGCGTTCGAGGAGCTTTAGTCCCCAGAAGAACCCACAATCACGCACCAGCATGTCCGACCGCGCAGGCGGGGGTCTCGAAATCGCCCCATAAGCTTTCCGAGTCGAGAAAGTGCCACCCCGCCAGGCCCAATGGTCACGACCACCATTAGGTCTACCTGCGTCCCCGATGGCGTCCATAAGGGCAAGAAAGTCCTCAAGCCTCTGATCCGAAAAATTGGCAAGGAAAGGCGGGAGCCAACATCCATCTGCCCAACAAGATGCGACTCTGGCATCCTTATCAGCCGCCAGCGCAAATAAACGAGGGAAACGCACACTGAGGATCCCCCTTCCCATCCAACCATCTTTCCAAAATCTAAAAGACTCGCCATTCCCCACAACTGGGACAAACAACGACAGATTCCTCTCAAACACCTCCACCACCCCCGCCAGAACGGAGTCTGATTACCGACCACACCATCCCGCGCCTCCAGCGCCCCACTCGTCCTGTGAATCTCCCGCAATATGCTGGTAAAGAAGTCTTCACCTGGGCCCCAAATCCTGTTCGCCCATTTGAGAAGGAATGCATCATTAACGAGCTCCAACCTCCGCACACCCAAACCACCTTCTTGTTTGCTCCTCGTGACCTCATCCCACCCTACCAAATGCACCCCTCCCCCCGCCTCTCCATTCTTTCCCCACAGAAATCTTCGCATAAACTTTTCAAGACGGGTGAGAATCCCCACCGGCATCCGACGATTCGATAAGAAATAAACCCGGATCGAGGAGAGCACCGCCTTGAGAAGGATAAGCCGTCCCCCCCCTTCGAGAGCAGGGCTGACCGCCATCCAGCCATACGCTTCTCAACCCTCTCGACAACCACAAGCCAGTCCCTGAGCCTGGCCCTCCCCACCACTAACGGCATACCAAGGTAGTCAATAGACAACTCACCCGGTGGAGACCCCAAGACACGGCCGCAGTCGATTGCCTCCGCCTCCGAAAGGCCAAAAGGGATCATCTTGGACTTATTCACGTTCTTATGCAGGCCCAACATCTCGCTAAAAAGATCAAGCGTCGCCGCCATTCCCGAGACCTTCGAAAGGCCTCCCTCAATAAAGAACATGGTGTCATCCGCAAACTGGAGCAAGGGCACGCTCATCCCGCCCTTGGAGTAACCCGCCGAGAGCCCGGACACAATAACACGATCAGACATGCGAGCCAACACATCCGCGGCCACAACAAAAAGAAGAGGAGCAAGGGGGCAACCCTGGCGCACCCCCCTTCTAGGCTGGAAGAAGCCACCCTCCGGGCGACCATTAATCAAGATCGTGAACGACGTTGTGGTCATACAACGACGCATCCACGAGATCCACATCTCAGGAAACCCACGCCTCCACAGAACCGACCACAAGAAACTCCAGTCGAGGCAGTCGTAGGCTTTAGCGAAATCAACCTTCCATAGCACCCTCTGCTTTCCCGCTTTTTTCCAATCCACGATCAATTCTGACGTGAGCGTGACGCAATACGAAATTTGTCTGCCTTGTATAAAGGCCGTTTGAACCAGAGAGATTATTGTATCAAGGACCCAAGCAAGCCGAAGCGCCAACACCTTAGCGACAATAAGGTAGATGCCATTGGAAATAGAGATAGGACGAAATTCCTCAATACGCTCCGCCTTGGAGGACTTAGGAAGCAGCACAATGGTGGCCTTATTAACCAGATCAAAACCCGCATTGCCATTACAAAATTCGGTGATAACCTCCAGCACATCATCACCCACCACCTTCCAAAAATCCCGATAGAACGCAATTGGGAACCCATCAGGACCCGGAGAACCATCCTCGTCCAAGTCCCACACAGCCGCCCTAGCCTCCTCCATCGAAATCACCCGCGTCAGCTCCTCGCACACCACATGCAAAATGGGCGCCACCCCGCAACCCGACCACCGCCATACCCTCGGGGAGCGCCTCGCAGAGAAATCCTTGAAGTGTGCAGCGATAGCTCTCCCCATCTCTCTGTCCCCCTCAATCCGAGTACCATTGATCGTAATAGAGCGCAAGACATTAGAGCGCCTCCTCCCACTAGCGACATGGTGAAAGAAAGCCGTATTGGCATCACCCTCCTTAATCCAGGTCATCCTCGATCTTTGCTGCCATTCAGTAATCCGCTTTTTATCTTCAGCTGCAACCCGCTTCTGCGCAAGAGAGCGCTTAAGAAGTTCCTCCTGCCGCACCTCCCTATCGTTCTCGATGATGTCGAACTTGGCAATGGTTTCCTCGGCCTCCGCCTTGGCGGCAACCCTCGCCTCCCTCGATTCCTTCTTGAACAAAGATAATTTCTTCCGCAGCGACGAGAGTTTATGAGAAAACCTGGAAACCGCGGATCCCTCAAACCGCGACTGAGTCCAATGCGAAGTCACCAAGTCCTTGAAGCTCTCCTCCTGCAACCAGCACTTCTCGACGTTCTCGTATCTAAAGAAGCCCCTCGCCGTAGAGATGTCACAAGAATCCCAAAGAATAGGCGAGTGGTCCGACAAAGAACGAGGCCGAGAGGACCGAACAAAGAGGGAAGATCTCAAGAAAATCCCCAGAAGCCAGGAAATGATCAATACGAGAACGAGAGTTATTATTCCTCCACGTGTAAGCAATATCCTCCGCCACCAGAACCTCTAATGCCAACGAATCCACCACCTCAGCAAAGTCAAGGGAGCCCGGGTCCTAGCCACCCCTGGACCGGGGTCTATCCAAAGAATGTAGCGTAACATTGAAATCGCCCCAATGAGCCAAGGGATCCCCTAAAAACCCGGCTTGCCTCCCGCAATTCTTCCCAAAGCTCTTTTCTTTTAATGTGACAGCACGGGCCGTAGGTACACAAGAAAGCCTAAGGCATGGCATTATCCACACGAACCAAATGCACCGATATAACATGTCTCCCCCTTAGCACAGTGTTGAAGGTGAAAGCCGCTGACCTCCAGGCGATAAAAAGTCCACCCGTCGCCCCGTCCGCATCTAACACCCTGAATTCATCCAAACCACCCGCACTAAAGGATCGCCATAGGATATCATCGATCCCACGCAGCTTCGTTTCTTGTATCAACACAATATCACACCCCTACTCAGAGAATCTCGAACCCAGAGTTCTTCTCTTGTCCGCCTCCCCCATCCCCCTAACATTCCAGGTGAGGACCTTCATAAAGACAGATCTGCGTGACCCCCAATGCGCACGAGCCCAGCCGCAGCCGCAACAGAATCTTTCAAAGTCGCGCATGATTGCTGCTGTGGGATGATCGCCCGATTTCTGTTCCTCCTCCTATATCTTTTCCCCGATCTCCTCTCAGAAAGGCTCCCCGCATCGCTAGCGTCCTCCAGCTCCGGGAGAGGCACAAAAGAGCTTGGAGAAGAGATGAGGTCAGAAGTGACGCCACCGCCGAGGAGCAGAGAGCCCTCGTAGGGTTGCTACGAGACCCGTCCTCACGACCGACGAATCCCCACGAGAAAGCAGACCCCCCCGCCTCGCTGATCGCAGGACCGGAAGAGGGAGCCACAACCGAAGAGGGAGCCACTCCATCGAGACGCGCCCTGAAGGCCATACCCGAAGCAGCAGCAGAGATGAATACAGATTCGCGGGCCGACCACTCCCGCTCCCCGGATCCGAATAAAAGGCGCCCGCTAACATCCAGCGCCGCTTGACCCGTCAATGGACCCGCAAGTTGTATCTGGACAGTACGATCCGAATGCCAGGTCCGAAAAGCAAAGGGAGACGCATCCGAAGAGGCCACCTCAGCATGCATACCGTCCCTTGCAGGAGAATTACACGACATCCGAGAATGGAGCTCGAAGGGACGTGGGTGAACCATCATGAGGGGCGACGCATGGGAAACGCCCCCATGCAAAGCCATCTGGCGGTCAGAAGATGAAGCGACGTCGTCCAACCCCTGGGCTTCCGGGCCGACGACCCCGACCCTCTGCGAAAGCGCCACCTCCGACGGAGCAGGAGGCTCGATGAACGATAACTCCACCCGACATCGGAAACATCCTATCTTCATGGATTCAAAGAAAACCTTGCCAACAACATCGTCAAGCAACCCTTTGCTGCACTCCATCAGGATTCGCGTGACACTCCAGTCTGAATTCGGCCCCAGGCCATCCTCAACGACCGCAAGAACTTCACCCCATCGCCGGAGAGCCTGGTTAAGACAATGAACCGACCTAGAGAGGAATGGTACCCCAAGCACCTCCGCAACGCATATCTCGACGCTCGAACAGGCTCCATCCGCGAAGCGCAAAGCTCTCCAAATTATATCTTCAGTCGCACCATTCCGAATAAGCCGTTCCCGTTGGTCCGGGGAAAGGCCACGAGCAACACAACGGTCTGCATCCAAAACCACTACGTCCCCCGCGAAATGAGGGCCCAAGAAGCCATGCAGATGGGTCCTCACTTCGTCCCACGAGATGCTTCTCCGCATAGCAACCCCAACCACCGCCACGCATTCATCTCCCCCCTTGAAGCCCTTCTCATGCAGGACGTCAGCATGAAGCCACTTCACCAAGCCTTTCGAAACGTTAGAG
This sequence comes from Ottelia alismoides, assembly GCA_037367405.1. Classification (NCBI taxonomy): domain Eukaryota; kingdom Viridiplantae; phylum Streptophyta; class Magnoliopsida; order Alismatales; family Hydrocharitaceae; genus Ottelia; species Ottelia alismoides. The sequence continues at coordinate 1,108,732 of JAZKJV010001598.1, forward strand.
GTATCCGCCTCGCCCACACCTCCAACGGCTACCGAATTTGAAACTTTGCGAGAACCTTCAACAACTTGCGCGAAAGATCCCCCCCGCCCCCCCGCGCCCGCGCCCGCTGAAGGGGACTGGAAATGTGGCCCCAACGCTTCCCGAACCCCAACGCCCCCTCGAAAGACCAGCATGTTGGAAGGAGGAGCGCCCACGTCCAGAACGGAACCAGCAGGTAGCCTTCCGGTGTCCAACCCTCCCACAACCAAAGCACCTGGAAGGAACCTCGCAGACCGAAGCTACGTGCCCACGCCCACCACACCTGAAGCAACGCCTTCCCGACTTCTTGTGAGAGACCCACACCCACCCCGCATCCTTCTCTCCCAACTCCTCGCGTTCTTCCCCATGAACAACACCTTCCACTCGTTCCCGAGATACTTCGCCGACCCCAAGCACCACCTTCTTTCCCTTCAGAGATCCCCCACCGCCACTACCCCCCCCCCCCAGCAGCACTCGCAGACTCAAGCGCGCCGACCTCCTTCGAACGCTCCGCCTTCTTCCCCTTATCCTCGTACGCACCACCCTCGCTCGCCTTCGCTCTCCACCAGCGCTCCATCTGAAGAATCGACTTGGTATTCTACTGACTCTTTTTCCGTATGTACTCCTTGCCGTGACACTCTATGATGCTCATGAATTCTATCTTCCACAACTCATAATTGGTCATCCGTTTTAACAAAAAAATAGGGGCTTTTGATGATCCCCAAAAATGGAGTTGCATCGACCTTTGGTCCTTCCATGAAAAAAGCACGCACGAGAAGGGCATGTAAAAAATTGACAAAAAAACTTGCCTACAATATATTTAGGAAGTTTTGTGTACACTGCGATATGCAACACACCCATCATTATTGTAAGTGCGACGGAGACCTCGAAATTAGATATAAACGATCAAATTTAGACTGGACTTCTTCAACATATGATGTCTGAAAATCACAGTTTTTCAAACGTATTTACAACGTAAAATAGAGCCACATGTGCGCATACCAGGACAAGAGGACCTCAAAGCACATGTCGTGAGGGCGAACAACTCGTCGGAGGAGCTGTTGGTGCTCCTCTGAGTTTGGTGGCACCGCTCGCCTAGTGACACATGAAGGGAGGTTAAACCTCACACATCATGGAAACACGGAAAAATGATCGAATTCATAGAATAAAGTGTTCATCGTATGGGCACCGTTGCAATCATATAACAAAAAATGATTGCTGTTAGAGTATATGCGTCACTAATCATGTAGATGGGTAAATGGATCCTTCAAAGATCCATTTACCACATCCAGAGTTTAGTCCCACTTCTACTAGTGGTGGGATTTAGAGGGTCTGTGGAGGCTATATAAGAAGCCCCTGACCCTCTGTATCGAGTGAGAAGGTGCAATGCATACATCATCCCTTTGAGGCATTCTCCCATGGTTTCATCTCGCTCTTTAGGGAGTAGGGTTCCACGTTAAATTCCGGTGTTCCTCAAGTTTTATTCTTTACTTTGATATTCGCTTCCGCATTAGATTTTTTAACATGGTATTAGAGCGGGTCGTTCTTGGTTGATTTTGGAGATTTATTCTTGAAGATTTTTTTCAATATTAGTCGAGTTCGTCTTTCAGTTTTGGGGTTTCTTGAAACCCTAATTCATGTTTTGATCAAGAGTTGATTCTTCCATTATTCTTAGAAATTATTATGACGAAGAGTATTATTTTCTTCTGCAATCTTGTCATGTGTAGATATCTGCAAGAACATCAAGTTTTTTCTGGAAACCCTAATCTGGGTTTTTCTCGAAGATACACGAAGCCCCTAATCTGTAGATCTCCAGGCCGTGATCCCTCTTGGCGAAGGCCCTCCAGGCGGCTCAAGCTGCATCCTCTCCAGTTCCAGCCGTATATGGTGGTACAACTTCCAGGCCGCAGCAGTGCCACGACCTCCAGATGTGAGCCACCCAGGTGGCACTGCCTTCACCCAGCCGTAAGCCACACACAGTAGAAGCCCTAGGCGAGGCCTTAGCGTGCACAATAGAAGCAACTTGCGCAGGCCGTGCACTCGAGGCCACGCGATGCTCCAGCGGCATCAGCCTTCTCTCCCAAGACGGCGTCACAAATCCAAGGCACATCCAGTGGGTTCCCGCTTCGTTGCTGCACCTCTACCCCATCTCCAGGCGGAGGCCCCTCCAGGCGCGACCTCCCTTTTACGACCTCCAGGCAGAGCAACAGATCCCATTCGACGATCCTCCACCTTCCCCCTTGCCAGGCGACGCCTCCTCCAGGCTCTCTTCGAGATCCAGCCATCGCGGTGTAGTTCCAGGCAGCACCTCCTCTCCAGATCCAGGCGGTGAGGGCGACGACCCTTCAAGCCACAGCTCCAACGTTGGAGCCCTATCCCCATCGGGGCGACAAGCTTTGAGAGATGGATTCCTACATCGGAACCCTAAATAGCTGGCTTCAAAAAAACCCCCCTAAATAGCTCCAACTATGCCAAAATGTTAAAAATTGCTGCATATTCCATGTGGGCCATACTATGTAAAAAAACAAGCAGAGGAGAGGAGAGAGAAAGCCCAAAGTGGGCTGCGACTGCATTTAGAAAAAAAGAAGGGGCCCTGCCGCAGTCGGTCCAAGTGAAAACGGAAAAAAAGAGGGCCCAGAAAAGGGAATGGCTATTTATGTTGGCTTATTGGCCGTGTTTAAAAAAGTGAGGAAAGAAAGAGGCAGCCGAGTTTTGCAAAAGAAAAAATTTCGAGAAAAGGCGCGTACAAAAAGATCAGATCGTACACGATAAAAAAGAGAAAAAAGAGAGAAAATGAGTCGGCAATTAAAAATGGCAAATATCAAAAAAATGATTAAAAAAATTAATTGAAAAAAGAAAGCCGGGAAAAAATGATTATCAACTTATTTGTTTCATGGCTTAAAAAAACTTATGCGTTTCATGTTTTCCCCACTTTATTGTCTTCTCCCAACTTTGTCGATGTCACTGTTTTCCGACAAGTATTGGAGAAAGGGGGAGTATTGTGTAGAGTTCTACAGGCTGACTTTTTTGATTCTCTAGACTCTAGGTCAACAAGATTTTCCAAACTCTACAGTTCAATTTCAGACACTGTCGATTGGTTCAGAGTTCAAGTTCGAGGCACTCCATCTTTGAGTGACCCATTTTCTTCGAGTTCTCCAGAGAGAGACTCCTTTTCAGATGTGCACATGTTTGCCATCATTTTTCGTGGTCCCCATCTTTATATTTTGGCTCAGAGTTTTCATGTGTTCCATAGGGACTCTAGAGTAGAGATCCCATTACCTATGCCATGTGGGCTAGGGTTTTCATGTGGTTTCATAGGGACTCCAGAGTAGGGAGCTCATTCTCTGAGCCAGTATGGTCTGCCAAATGGGCATACTTAAACATATAAATGCATACATGTCTAGTGTCTACGGTCAAAGGATTTGTTCTTGTTCGTGACAATTTATGATACAAATCTTTAGTATCTCGATCTTATCAGGTCAATAATTTGACTTGTATTAATATTTGGTCAACATTTTGATTTTTGGTCAAAATTTTTACTTTGCTTATCCGACATATTTGAATCTCTATTCCTATGCAGAGGACTTGCATCATGAGGTCAGCCGGATGCCAACCTTTGAAAAAGATAGCCATCTATTTCTCAGATTAGAGATCCTTCTTAAATATGTTCAATTGGTTAGACCTTTGATTGAGGGATGAGGAGAGGTGCACATGAGGGGAGATCTCATCGCTGGTGGGAGCATTTGCGATGGGAGTTGAAGGGAAGGCTGGAGGAATGGAGGAGGCCTACCGAAAGAAGTGAGGAGATGCGAGAGAGAGCTACCGGTCATGAGGAGGAGTCAGGATGTTGGTCACTCATTTCTCATCGGAAACGCGACCATCGTTGTTATCAGTGCGACATGTATGGTCACCAAGCAAGCTCATGCACTCTTCCATCACGTTGTTTCAACTGTCACCAGAGCGAGCATCGAAGAGCAGCGTGCCTACTCTTACTCTGAATAGATTGGGGTAGCAAAGCTATTATTATTAACCCCTTGCGCACTGTCGTTTCAAAGGCGCAGTTGTCACGGAGATCTTTTGCATTTGTTGTTCATGGTGAAGTTCCTGAATGTCCGCAGTCTAGCAATACCTTCCTTGTTGGCTACTGCAAGAAAGGGGATATGGATGCACTCTTCGTGGTAATCTTAGTGCAAGAACTACTGGGAGATTCGTTTACATGAGATATTGTGGAGTTGTGTCACACAAAGTTTTGTGCAAGGGGTTGTCAATTGCTAAATCAAAGACTTTGTTGAGCCTTGATGGTGGATCAAAAATCACATGGAGGCCAGCAAGTTTCACAGATGGAGAAGCCTCAAATGACAACATCCAGGTGGCTCGAGTACTGGGAGTCCCTTTTATCTCTAAATCGTTACATTGCCATGAAGCCAACATTAAGAGAGATTGGCAATGTTAAGGTCTTTGCTGATGGTTTGTCACCGGGGTTCGACCAAAGGATCACGATCCTTGTGAGAGAGAGCCATACTCCTCTTTGGAATCGATTTGCAACTTGAAGGTGGGAAGGGCGTCATTCCATCTCAAGGTAAGCTTTCTTCCAACGCCGCCACCACCATCACTGGAGGTGATGGTGGTCGAAAGCTCCTCCTTGGCGGCTAGTTTTCCTCGAAAATCGGAAACTTAAGACCCGAAATTATCGCAGTCTATTATTTTGCGGGAGCCAAGCTTGGAAACTATTCAAAAAAGTAGAAGATTTTCCGGAGGAGAATGTGGGGTACATCCTTTAATGGAGATCTTGAAGATTTATCCCAAGAAGGAAGGTTAGGTGGTCGTCTCACCATTCGTCCTAGACCTAGGGTATCGCCGACTGCTTCTGGATGGGAATCCAATTGATTGCTCCTTATTAAGTCGGGTAGAATTAAACTTGACCTGGTTAGAAATTCTACCGACGGACCCGACTACAGAGGCCTTCGTGGAGTTGAGTACTTTTGATCCTCTACGGTTCTCGGATCCATTTCAACTGAAGCTCCAATATTCGATGTTTCCGGGTCGGAGAAGACCAGATAGGATCACTTGTGATTCCCTTTTGATCACCGCTCTACCGTGTGAAACTTCCTGCCCAGAATGGTCTGGGCAATTGGGTGAGGATGTCGGACCTGCTTCCATCGAGCCTCTGCAACCTCTCGAAGATCCTCGTTCCGCTCCCTTGGCGAAAGCGACTGACCTTTCCTCCCGCGAAACCCCTTTGACAGCCACAACTCACTGGCATCTAAACCCATAGAAGGCAATATCGTGATATATCTATATCGGCAGGTCAAGCATATTGATATTAGCCATTATATCCATTTATCGGGTTTCGTCGATATGTCGGCGATATATTGCATGTCGGCGATATATCGCTAATTGAAGGAATCTTACAACGTGTAAACACACAGATGTCGGTCCCATTTCGACGATATTTCGATGTGTTCCGGTCCAGCTCGCCATTTCACACATTCTTCTCCAAAGCTTCTTCTCCAAATATCTCACTATCCTATTTTTTTCACGAGTATGTAAATTTAGATCTAAATCGAATTTTTTTTTATAAAATTGTGAAATTTTTTAGGGCTTCTTGTTCGTAGTTGCTTGCTAATGCATATCCTTATTTTTTTTTGTAAAAGTTGAAGTATTTAGTGAGACTATTTGGCTTGAGATTTTTGTGTTATGTTGTGAAATTGAGTTAATTTATGGAAGAATAAAGTTGGATTTCATGTTTTAGGCATAGAAAACAAGATTTTACGGTGGATTATGTTAACTAATTATTAATCAATTAAATTCGTGAATTAAAAATTAGATAGTGAGATATTTGGAGAATTAATTTGGGGTTTTTGAGTTATGTTGTGAAATTTAATTAAGTTATGAAAGAGTATTGTCAGATCTCATGTTCTAGACATAGAAAAACAAGATTCTATGGTAATTTTATGTTAACTAAAAATTAGTTTTTAATTAAATCCGTGAATTAGATATTAGATTTATAATATAGAGGAGATATTTGGGAGAACTAATTTGGGGTTTTTGAGTTATGTTTTGAAATTAAGTTAAGTTATGAAAGAATAAAGTCATATATCATATTCTAGACATAGAAAAACAAGATTCTGTGGTGATTTATGTTAATTAAAAATTAGAATTTAATTAAATCCGAAAATTAAAAACAAAAACTAATTAGCTTGTGGTTGTAATTGATTATTCTCTTTATATAGTGATATCTCACGAATGTTTGTTGTGCAATTTTTTTTTGCAGATTTCAGGCTTCAGTAATCAACATCATGGGTTCACACTCTGACTCAGGTTCGGAATCTAGTGGTTCTAGTCATCAGTTGGATAGTGGAGAGATTGGTTGAAAGTACGCCACCGCTCGAGATGGCAACAAATCTAAAGCACAGTGCAACTTCTGTGGGAGGCATTTTGGAGGAGGTGGGATTACGAGATTGGAGCACCATCTTGTTGGCAACAACAAGAATGCTGCCAACTACACTCGTTGTCCAAGAGATGTGAGGGAGTTGGTGAAGGCCAACTTGAGGGGAAGAAGGACAAGGATGTTGAGAGGTCCAGAAGGGATGAACAATTCAACCATGTTCCAGAAGTTCAATCTCCTCTCTGATTTAGATGATGACGACTTTGTCTACCCCGCTGACATTCAGTCCGTAGTGGAGAGGAGGACATGCAGGAGAGCCACAAAAGAGTTTATGAGGAGCGAGTTCGAGAGGAGGGATCTCAGTGGTGCACGTGACAGCTTCCATAGTGCTGGTGGCAGTGGGAGTGGTTCGGGAGGCGCACCAGTATCACCACCCACCAAAAAACACAAGGGGAAAGGGTCTGGAACCCTTCTTGACGAGGTATGGGTCCATGCAGTACAAGCCAAGCAAAGATCCGAGGCAGAAGACGGTAAAAGGGATGTTCAACAATGCACGAAAACGAGTGGGCAAGGCCATCAGCAAGTTCTTCTTTTCCAAGAGTATTCCAACCCACGTCATTAGTAGACTTTTTTTTGCAGCATGCCATTGACGGGATCACCACATCGGGAACGAGGTGAAGGCTCCGACATCCAAGGAGATAATGAACAAGTATCTTGGGTAGAAGGAGGAGATGAACGAGTAGATCTTCGAGCTGAGGAGGAGATGGCCAAAGTATGGGGTGATGTTGATGTGCGATGGCTGGACGAGCTACACGAGGAAGCAGATCATCAACTTCCTCGTTTACTGTGATGGAAAGATCATTTTTTTGAAATCCGTCGATGCATCTGAACACGTGAAGGACGCAAGTACCTACTGAAGTTGATGGACATCATCAAGGATAGTCGAGAAAGAGAACATTCTTCAGATTTGTCACAGACAATGGTAGCAACTTCAAGAAAACATGCGAAACAATAATGAAATCTAGCAACTAAGACATTTTTGGACACCATGTCCTGTACATTGTATAGATTTGATTCTAAAGGACGTCATTCAAAAGGAAGCTCGTCTCCAAGGTGGTGGAGCAATCACGAACGATCACCAGCTTCATTTTACAACCACTCCAAAGTGCTGGCTTTGATGTGGCGGACGTGCAATGGTGAGCTGGTGAGGCCCGGCGTCACACCACTTTGCAACCAATTTTATAACGTCGCAAAGCCTCAAACAACACAAGACATGGCTGAAGATCATGTGTTGCCAAAGTGAATGGTTTGAGATATCTGAAGCTCGGACCGAAGGAGGACGGAAAGTGGAGTCAATCATCAATGATCTCCACTTCTGGAATGACGTGACTCGGGTCCACGAAGAATATGGATCTGGTTGTTTCTGCATTGGGGATCGTAGACGACGACAAGAAACTCATCATGGGAGTGATCTACGAGGCAATACGCTGCATGAGAGAGAAGGTTAGAGAAGCAGTTGGGAGAGGATTCAAAGCATGGTTGGACATCATAGACGAGCGGTGATCCAAGATGCTCTCACATCCTCCTTACAAGGGCTGGTATGTATTATCTAATAAATATATTTTTTCCATTTTAGATAGCACTTTGGATGAATTTAAATTTGAGAATTGTCCATGTTTGTGTCCACCTTATTACTTCAATCCCAAGTATGAATACAAGAATGGTCTTGGTGCATTGACCTTCTAGCAGCTGTACAAGTTGTCGTGGAAAAACTCGTCAAGAATGAGAAGATACAGACCTCGTGCATGGATAAAGTAATTTTGATTCGTGCATGGATAAGGTAATTTTGATTCGTGCATGAATGAGTAGCAAAATATTTACTAAGAACACTATGTATCATATTGCGACTTTAAACAATGTGCAGGTCAAGTACTTTAGGGATGCATTGGGTTCTTTTGGCAGAATTACCACGGTTAATGGACGGGGTAGTACTTTTCCTGGTAAGGACTAAGACAATTAAGTCCATTGATCTGTGACTCTATGATGTATAGCTAATTTACTATTATTGATTTATCTCTTTTTGGATTTTCCGCAGCCGAATAGTGGTTACTGTACGGGATGGAAGCTCCCAACCTACAGAAAGTGGCGGTGAAAGTATTGTCCCAAACTGCATCTGCTGGTGGCTGTGAGAGGAACTGGAGCACGTTCAGCTTGATTCATTCGAGGAAACAGAACAAGTTGGGAGAACATTTCTCCATGATCTTGTCTTTGTGCACTACAACTTAAGGGTTGAAGATGGAACATGCAAGGGAGGGGGAAGACAAGGAGGAGTACACAGACCCCATCGATCTGGCATACATTTTCAAGATGCACGATGATGATGCATATGAAGATGTTCTGCAGAGGTGGTTGTATTCCCAACAGTGCTCCACTACTCTATCAACCGGAAGGCAGGTTGAATCAGAATATAAGCCAACAAATGGGAGCAGATGTTGGTGACTACATGGCCAAATCTGTACGAATCACAAACCCTCTTGGAGGGGTGGAGCTTGATGCAATTGTGAACGACATTCTCCCTTTGGGTCCGAAATCCAAATCCAACGGAAGTGATGATGATGATGATGCCATTGGTGGTCATGGTGGATCAGGTGACGGGGAGACAAATTCATGGGGGTCAGGGTCAGCAGGGGGTGGTCATGGACCACATGATGATACAAGATTCAAGGCAGACTGAGAATACATGGAGCGGCATGGGAAACAGACATGGGCAGTTTGTCCCGAGTTCGAGTCCAGGACCTATGGATTACGATGCATATGGACGACGTGACCCATCGTCATACGGATAACTACATGGGCGATTTGATATCATCTTTAGGTTCGTTGAGTTGCATGGACATTGACAACTCATACTGTGAAGGAACACCAAGTCCCCTGGGTGGATATGGTGTTCACAGATGAGATATCATTTGGCGTCTTACCCTGAATATTTTCATGCTCCTGCTCCTGGACCTCCTCAAACGTATGTTCCTCCTCCTGGAACCTCCTCTTCAGGCATATACTCCTA